>JBAMNC010001840.1:0-252093 GCA_037902135.1 Cetoscarus ocellatus
AAAGATGACTATCCAGGCCTCTCAATTACACAAAGTTCAGTGAATTATGTGTTTTAAACATGAATCACTGAACAAGGTCAACGACCTTCTTTCAAACTGCCTACAACAAACCACAACAAACTACAGACAAACGCTGAATGAAGTCTGTACTGCAGTCTGACTGCCTAACAGCTATTCTGTGGTATGCTGCGCCCGGCCAAGCTGATTCTTCTTCTTTGTTTCCTGGCAGGTGGCAACGATCCAGCTACGGCATGGTGACGCAGCTGAAGGGGTTCAACCTTAACCTTTGGAGCCATGGGGCATGGGGCTCACATCCTTGAGCCTTGTTAGAGCCCGATATGTAACAATGACCTGAAATGTAACAATGACCCAAAATGTTATAAAAAATGTAATAAAACCAAAAATGTAATAACTGGTAAATAATGTAACAAGATGCTGAGCCCAAAACTTAATAACTTTTTGCCCAAAATGTAACAAGTTATTACATTTTTGGTCAGTAATTACATTATGGGGCAGGCAAAATATTTTTCTCCTAATAGTGTAATAATTTTTTTACAACATAGAGTGAGTCAGTGATTTATGGCTTAGAGGGCTTATTGCTTCAATGTACAGTGTAGTATCACACAAAAATGCCTCATCCTACATATAAACAATTAAAAAAAAGCCTTTTGGAGACCTAAACTTTCTCTTTAACCTCTGGTGAGTTTACCTCTTACCTATGTTCAATTTCAGCTCATTCACTGGACTTGAACTGCTTCATTTTCAATAACACTGAAAGAATGGGGCTGTTCTACACTTCGGAACTTTAGTTTATATCTATATACGGTCTATGGTATTTATGTATGATTGCAGTTGCCCTAGTCATTTATAGTCTCCTGTTCTTTAAAAGTGAGGAAAGGGAGAAGACAACACACAAGATGTTAAGAGGTCAGTTATGTAGACATAAAAATTATACACCCAGTAGTAAATTTGAATGTATGAATTTTAATTTGATCTTAATGTGTTAAATGCTTATAAATTATTTTGTACTGATGATTAGAGAAATCCATTTTGATACTTTGGCCGCATAGTTTTTGAAAACTGAATGTCAATAAAGATGTTTGCACTTGAAGAACAAATGTTACACATTGGTCTTTCAGTGATAAAAAATAGATATTTATTTATTTATTATTTTCTTCAAATAATTTTTTTTTTTATTGGCATTAAAGTGTGGCCAAAGCATCAAATTCGATTTCTCCAATCATCAGTACATTAATGTCAGTGTTAACAGCCCTGGGACTTGGGGTGGGGGGGGTGAGGAATGGCCGTGGTTGCACTTAAAAAAAGGTAGAGTTTTTTTTTTTTTTCCCCTTGTCTGCATTATCTTTCTGGCTGAGCACTGTGGCAGATGACAGCATTGGAAAGACTAATGCATTTTTTTCTTTGCAGTGAGAGATAAGTAAGTATGATTCACTGCTACCAGTGACCATCACCAGCCCTCCCTGTAGGCTACTCCATCAAATCAAACTTTATTTAACCCCCGAAGTGAGCTGAAGGGGAGGGCTGTGTTACACCACAGTGTGAAAGAAGGGGAAATAGTGATAGATAAGACAAGACAAGACAAACGGGGAGGAAGACAGACAGGTAATGCTGTTAATTTGAAATAGCAGTCCAAGTGCTGTATTGATCTAAGTTCATGAGGGAAGTAAAGGCTGTAAGAAACCAGGGGCACCGGAGATGTGGGGTCTTGATAGTAGGGGGTGGGTCCATAGGGATGGGACAGGGAGGGAGCATGCATCACAGGATGTGAGAAAATGTGTGAGAATGCCCGACTCAGCATGTTCTGACAGGACAAATCACTTCTTTACAGTAAGTCTGGACAGGAGCTTGAGTATCCGTACAGGCATGCATGTGAGGTGATCACCGAATACCCAAATAGTTGCCCATACCCAGGTAAGAGGTAAACTCACCAGAGGTTAAAGAGAAAGTTTAGGAAGTTGTCACATTTGGGCAAAAAGTTATTAAGTTTTGGGCTCTTGTTACATTATTTACCAGTTATTACATTTTGGGTTTTATTACCTTTTTTTTTTTTTTTTTTTTTAACATTTCGGGCTCATATTGTTACATTATTGACCAATTATTAAATTTCAGGTTTTATTACTTTCTTGTATAACATTTCGGGTCATTGTTACATATCAGGCTCTAACAAGCCTACGTAGACATCTAAGAAAAGAGCGGGGTTCACATAGCTGGTGGTGCAGATGAGTGCACCACGTGTAACTATACCTGTTATCAGGATCCCGTGTGACTATACATATCTGTTATCAGAACCATGTAGGACTATCTGTTGTATGGAGAGTCATGTTTCTGGTACCAGACAGTTCCTGCTCTCAGCCCACTGGACACATAGTTGGCCTTGTCGATGTCTTTGGTAAACACAGCGGCTGCCAGACCATACTTGGTGTCGTTGGCTCTGGTCACAACCTCCTCCAGATCTTTAAACTTCAGGATCTGCATCACGGGGCCAAAGATCTGCAGGAAACACATAAACTAAATGAAAACTTTAAATCTTGAAGCCGAAGAGACAGGACGAGAAAAAACCAGGACAAGACAAAACCAGGGTGAGACAAAACCAGGACGAGGCAAAACCAGGACAAGACAAAACCAGGAAGAGACAAAACCAGGACAAGAAAAAACCAAGACTAGACAAAATTAGCAAGAGACAAAACTAGGACAAGACAAAACCAGGACTAGACAAACCAGGAAGAGACAAAACCAGGACTAGACGAACCAGGAAGAGGCAAAACCATAAAGAGACGAAACCAGGCAAACACAAAACCAGGTTGAGACAAATCCAAAAAGAGACAAAACCAAATCGGACATCGCGACAATCACAGATGACAAAAAAGGGTTGTGTAGTTTGACCTCTGTATTTGACCCTCCTAGCAGCCTCTTACCTCCTCCCTGGCAATGGTCATGTTGTCCTGGACGTCTCCAAACACGGTGGGCTGGATGAAGTAACCACGGTCTGCAGCCACACCTCCTCCACACATCAGCTTCGCTCCCTCTCTCTTCCCGCTGCTGATGTACCCCAGGATCTTATTGAACTGCTCCTGATCCACCTGAGGGACGGATGTACAGAGAGGGAGTATTACTGTGCTAAAACAAGGTGTGTGAGTGTGGGAGCTGTACTAAGAGTCGTCATCATCCCTGATAACTGTTCGATATCATGGCAACAAAAGCAAAAGTCTTAGACTCTTTTTATTACAAATACTTCTACACACTGACAACCTGACCCTTCGTTAGCTCTGATCCAGTCTTACTGATTATACACGTTATCTATAGTCACACTCAGGGTCACCTGACACAGCAAACTCTAAACAAAAGTAAATAAATTATAAATAAATAATAAATCAAAGAGATCTTCGTAACATCGCTAAAATTAGGCCTATCCTGTCCCAGAATGATGCTGAAAAGCTAGTCCATGCTTTTGTTACCTCTAGACTGGACTATGGTAATTCTCTTCTATCAGGCTGTCCCAGTAAGTCTGCCTGCTGCTGTGGAGTCACAAAGCCTCAATAACTACAATTACAGACATAACACATATTTGGCCATCTCATTCCAGTTCATAATCATTATAGCCGTTAATGTAGATATTAGCATGATCTTTCTATCCATGGTTGATACATCTATAGTAACTATCTCTAGCTCCACATGGGCATGACACCTCTTGAAAATGAGGTGTCACATCTCAAGAGGTCTACCATTGATACATTTATACTCAACAGAGAAAAATATGGTAGGGATGCACTTGTGGTCTGGGCACCCATGAGTTTGTCACTACCATAAATTCTTATTTTCAGTAAGAATTTCATTGATTATACTTCTATAAAATTATCACCACAACCATACAGACATGAGGACCCTCCTGAAAACAAGATGTAGCATCTCAAGAGGCTAACCTCGAATAAATTTGTTTCCAGCAGAAACAAATTTGACGACGACAGGTCTATGATTGGTCCTCTGATCTGTCACTAGCTTTAGTTCTTACTTTAGTCCACTTGTCTCCACTTACCTCCCTCCCTTTGCCCACACACCCAACACAGCATCGTGTGTATTTGCTGTTCATCATGAGACTGGGGTCCACATTCAAGATTTCCTGCTGCTTAACAGAAGGTTTTTTCTTGCCGCCATGATGGAGGGATTCATGATTGGCTATATGGAGTCATGTTGGGTGTTGGATGTATATATTTGTATATATATGTATATGTGTATTTTATATATGTATAGATGTATCTATGCATATATGTGTATCCATACTATGAAGAGCTTTGTGCTCTATTGTAAAGTCTCTTGAGATAACACTTTTTATGAATTGGCGCTATACAAATAAAGATTGATTGATTGATTGATTGATTGAAAAAACTCTGCTTTGCCAACTGTACGAGCTGCCTCCAATGCTGCAGGCTGCTTACTGTTAGACAAAACCCCACTGGACAAGCTTGTGAAAGCGTGAAATGGCTGTCTACCATCTGCATATTAGCATACTTCCTGGTAATGTGGGGAGGGATTTGTCGAGGATCATGTTCCAAGGTAGCCGTTGGCACCCAATGGCAATAAAATGCACCTTCAAGCTGCTGTTAATCAGCTGTATGCCAACAAGGGAAGCCTGGATAAGGAGGGGCAGTGAAGACAAACTACAGCTGTTAAAGCTGGTAGCAGACCAAGCCAACAGCCCACTACAGTCTCATCCCTGTGATGGGGCCTCAGGGTCCTGGGTGGAACTGGGGATATGAGTTACATCATATCCCAGTTAAAGATGAACTTTTGAACTTTTCGTGACCCCTTTAGATTCAGTCGGCTTACCTGCGGGCCCTGCTCTGTCTTCAGGTCAAACGGGTTTCCCACCACCCGTCTCTTCGCCCTCTCCACACTACGCTCCACAAACTCATCGTAGATGTCGGCCTGAACGAATGTGCGAGAGCCAGCGCAACAACACTGACCCTGGTTGAAGAAGAGAGCGAAGTGGGACTGCTCCACGGCATCCTCCACTGCCAAACGAAGGGAAACATCAGCTGTAATGTTACTGAAGTGTTCAGTTTCAAGTTACTGCAGAAAAGCTTCACAGGATGGATATAAGAAACAGTATCAGCATAGGATCATAAAAGTCTGGAACTACAGAAATGATTTCAGTAAAGTCATCAACAGACACAAGCTCAGGATGCAGAAGCATGATGTCTCCAGCTATGAACAAAAAGGGCCCTCACAATTCTCTAAAACAAGCCGAGGCCCTCTGAATGATGAATTACCATTAAGGTGAGCACAGGGTGGGGTTCATCTAAAGTTTAAAAAAACTTTACCACATATAAAGAGACAGTCTACAAGTGTGTTGCCACAAGTGTGATGGTCCCTGTGCTCCTGTCCGCTGTTCTGTTCACAACAGTCAACAGCATTCAAACTTTTCTGTAAGTGTTTAAAAAAATCAGTCCAAGGGTGAAAAATTTCTGTTCATGTGACCCTTGTCGTCCATATAACCATGACAATGTTATGTATGGCCAAGTAAAAGCATATACATGATGAACCAATGGGAGCCCAGGACAGAGCCCTGGGGCGCTGGTGACAGAAAAAGCTGATATTTGCAGGATTTTAGTTGGATTTACTGAGTCAGAGAGGAACTTTCTGTTCAAAGATCTAACCATGTTGGCATGGTTACATAACAAACACTGCGTTTTGGAAAGACAAGCTTCCCCATCTAATAACACATCCACACAAAAACTGAGGCCCATATATTCACCTGTGTGGGTATCCGAGACCCGTATGTTCACCTGTGACCCACATATACCTGTGACCTGTATGTTCACCTGTGTGGGTATCCGAGACACTAATATGGAGTTAAAATCAAGCCAAAACCTCACAAACACGTAAAAAACATGCTTTACTCACACCCAAAGAGTTACAAACAAACTCAGTGTGGTTTGCAAATACAAAACATCATTCACAAACTAATGCATTTTTTTTTTGCAAATAAGAAATGTACCTATCAAACAAATACATCATGCTTCAGAAACAAATACAGCATGTTTTACACATACAAAGAAACATATTTCTTCAATTACAAAAAATGTCCATCAAGTGCAAACTAAAGTCTTTCAAGTACAAAAAAATATTCTTCAAGCACAAAAAAACAATTCTACAACTAATTTTCTGCCTAGCAGATGCCAACACTCAAATGCCAGTAAACTTTCTAAGGAATGTCCTGTAATTCACATTCCACAACAGCAGGTGGCACTGTTAATTCAACTTAAGGCTGCTGATTAGGCTAACTTTACTTTACTTTACTTTCCTTGGCAGTACCACACCTTGGGTATTTTTTTCTATCAGATTTTTTTTTGGCAAGGACAAAAGTGTCCCTTTTGTTTTGTAGTGAGTTTGATGGGAGTGCTGTTGGTCACAGAAAAGCCCAAGAGGTGTTCCAGCCCCACTGCCCTGCAGACTTGGTACGTACTGTTGGCGTCAGACAGGATGATGTTCGGACTCTTTCCTCCAAGCTCCAGAGTGACCTTCTTTAGGTTACTGCTGCCCGACGCCTGCTGGATCAGGTGACCCACCTGAGGAACAGAAACAGGGACAGAAATGCATAACCACACATAAGGGTGCATTCACACCGAACATGACTTGGCACCAGAGATTGCGTCGCTCATGTCAGTCACATAGCATGTCCATAAAATAGCTCATTTTGTCACCGTCACGTCGCTCAGTGACATCACATCCACTCGAGTTTCACTGTGATCATATCAAATCATATCATATATCATATATTTGTATGAATAGGAACCACCACTTCTTTTGAATGAGGTATAGCGTTCTTCACTGGCCCTCCTGCTGACTCGCTTCTTCCCCCTCCTTCTTTTTCCCTCTAACATACAACCGGCAAACCCTTCCATCTTTTTCAGCATACATCATAAACACACACACCCACACACCCACACACATCCCTACACAAACACCCACTTACACACACGCTGCTGATTGGTTGTCGTGACACAGCCACGTCACCTGAAAAGTTCAAACTTTAAACTTTGGCGATCAAGCCAAGCAGTCGCGCATCCAGAGCCACCAAGTAGCGTGACCAAGTCAAGTTCAGTGTAACTGCACCTAAAGATCCAAGTCAAACTATTTAACACAGGCGCTGAATTGTGTGATATTTAGGATGTAACTATTAATTTGGTTTGACGGCCACGGCTCAATTCCCAAGTGGGAACTTTATCTTCACTTTTGAGTACCAACAGCTTTCATTTTTTTAGCCATTTTCGCTCCATCATTGTTCTGCCTCACTTGAGCTTGCGAGTCGCTGCACAGGGAAACTTCTTTCTCTCGTAGTCTAATCCATCACAATATGCTTAGCTTGAGCCTTGATACCACGTTACTCTGTAAGGACAGGCAGAAATAGGAGGGAGCTCTACTCTTCTAATCTGAGGTGTGAGAAGGGGTGTAGTTAGTTCAGTATTTAAATCCTGTTTGGACTGATCGATACACCTCAGGAGCCTCGTGGGTCATTTTATTAAACCGCTGGAGCACAAACATTTATCAAGTCTTTCAAGGGGAGCGTACACTCCAGTTTCTTTAGCATTTTGTATCAGATTAGATATTAAATGTCGCACCTTTTCAACGTGGCCTTAGAAAAAGAATTCTAGTAACTCTGACACAGACTCATAACATACTGGTCTCTGCAGCAGGAAAAATCCCCCTCATTTGCAGTTTGCGAAAAGCACATCCAGACTTTACCTAAACTCCCATAGGCAGGGTCTGTACATTTCGTCCACGGTCAAATTCAAGCACTTTTAAGGTTCACTTTAAGAAAGTCCAACCATCTTCAAATTTGCACTATTTATTCACAATTTAATTTCTTCGGCTGTGTAATCAGTCCAGACAGGGACTTACTGGAGAAGTTTTATCCATCAGGATGTTGGTAGATTTTAGACTTTGGTGACTCAATCATCATGAATTAATGTCCCAATCAAAACAAATCACCTTCAGCAGGTCCTTCACCAAAAGTATGGTCGTTCACTTGATGACTGCTGGGTATGCTTGAAGAGAAAACGTTCTTTTATGAATATTATATCAAATATTGGATGAAAACCAGTCCCCTCTTTCTCAGGGTTGCCTCCTCTCTCCTGAGTCTCACTTCAGGTCAGGGTTAGCTTCTATGTTCATTTGTTTTCCTTCTTTGGACCTGGTGGCTCATCCGTAACACTGAAAAGAGCAGAGCTGTCAAAAAAACGACACTACGTCCCCATCATGCAAAAAACGCTCCGCAGGTATTTGAATGAAATAACTTCAGGCTGCATTTGTGATCGAGATGTCAAAGTCATGCAGAAAACCTTCGACCAATAATTTATTAAAACGACTTGATATTTAATGCAGTCATAAAGACAAATTTAAGGGCTCATTAAAATGCATGCAGCCCACAGCAGATCATTTGTCGACTCTGGAGCTCATAGCTGTCAGCTGCTCTGCTGCACAGTCTGCATGTACAACCTGCTTCTCTGGACAAAAATTAAATATCAGTCATTTTGAGGTCATATGTTTTGTTTTTTTTCATTAATGCAAAAAGATATGATAAATGTGAGCACCTAATGTCTTTTTTTAAACTTGAGTGTTTATTCAGTTTAAAAGTAAAGAAATTAACTTTTTTATCAATAAAAACAATGAAAGTATGTTTTGCTCCTGAACTGATGATGGAAAGAGCTCTCTGAAGGCCAGACTGTCAGAAACTGAACCAAAATGAAAACCGTGAGCTAAGAATTGGAGGTACTGACAGCAGGCTAAGGACACTGCTGCCTCCCTCACTCCTACCTCTGTGGAGCCGGTGAACGCTACTTTGTCGACGTCCATGTGGCGAGCGATAGCTGCTCCAGCTGACGGTCCCATACCGGGCAGGATATTAACGACACCTTGGGGAAAACCCACCTGGGAACACAGAGAAGTCATCGAGTAATCAGCAGAGAAGTAACTGAGTGATCAGTGCATGTTTAAAAAGCAAAGAACTTTTTACACCAATCAGTTCTTTAAAAGCTCTTCGGAATTTAAAGCGTCCATGATTTGCCACAATCCCACTTTATATTTTTAACTTCAGTGATGGCTAAACAATCTTTAGTGCTGAATAAACCTCTGATCCACCTCTCTCTGTCTGAGGTGTTTTGTTGGAGCTCCTGTCACTTTAAATCCCCTGTTGTCACGTGGGGACAGTCTGCTCTGATTATTTGGCCAGTTCCCGGGAAGGGGGGCAGGTCCTGAGGCTGCAGACTCTGGTGTCTTGGTTTAGTTGGACACTAAAGCCTTTTGAATGTAACTAAACTCCAAGAGGCACAACATGATCTCTGTATTTAATCGAGTGAACAGATCTTTCCTCACAAACCCATGAGTCTAAATAAACATACCTCTTTGATGAGACTGGCCACATAGAGTGCCGTCAGTGGTGTCTGCTCCGCAACCTTCATCACCACCGTGTTTCCTGTGGCGAGGGCGGGGCCAAGCTTCCAGGCCTGCATCAGCAGAGGGAAGTTCCACTGCAGGAAGAGAGAGCCAGAGGGAGGTGTTACTCTCACTACATTACCCAGAATTCTCCTCTGTTTAGGCCTCACAAACAAACAGATGGACAGACAGCTCCTTAAAATGTGAGGGTTTTGGTTTTTCTGTTTGAACCTTGTTTATGAGCGAGGGGTGGTCATGACCTTCGACCTTCAAAACCAAAGAGCATCCTTGAGTTTAAATGGACGTTGTGCAAAGTTTCATTCATGCTGCATCAATTCAGGCTAAAGCACACCTGATGCACACATGCACACGTAACCCAAAAGTGTTCAGGATTTGATGATGGAACTGAAGCCACGGTACATGATACATCCCAAGCTGAATTCAAATCCACATTATAAAACCATAAAATGCTGCCTAGAACACCACAGAGACCCTTCCTGCTGACGGGGGAGCATCGCTGAACACTCAGGCTAACGCCACAGTAACAGCTCTCTGCATTTCTGACTCACGGGAACGAGACAATGATGTTTTATACACTTATCTGTGGGCGTGACCTGAACATGAAGTTTATATAAAATACTGCAGTACAAAGGTCAGTACAGGATCACAGAGACCCTGATACGAGTCTGATTCAAACCAGTAAGAGAACACCTGGAACCCCAAACAGACCTATAATCAGCAGACAGCTCTATGATCGGTCCATGGATCTGTCTCTACCTTCAGGTCTTACTTTAGCCCCCTTGTCTCTGCCCACCTAACTGCCTTTACCCAGACTCCCGACACAGCTTCAGCTGATCAACATGAGACTGGCTCTGCTCAAGACCTCCAGCTGCTGAACAGGTCTTTACTGACCCCTGTTACTGTGAGCCTCCTACAGACACACTGACCTGTGCGATGGTATAGTGCTGTGTTCATGGTGGATTCATGGAGGGTTTGGAGGGATGTATATGTATATATGTATTTTATACATGTATATTTTGTATATGTATGTATAAATATAGATGTACTCTAAATATATCTGTATCTATAAAATGAAGAATGGCTTCGGCCTGCTCTATTGTAAAGAGCTTTGAGTTCACACTTGTTATGATTACTGGCATCAGAAAGTGAAGAAACTTAGTTATATTTTTAACTTGCACATACTCTCACAGGCCACTTCATTAGGTACACCCCTGTAGCCCCAGGTTGGACCTTCCTCTCCTTCAGAGCTCCTTAATGGGGGCGTCGGTGGCGCAGCTGGATAGTGTGCTTGGTCAGTGATCGTGAGGTTGCAGGTTCAAGCCCAGCTCTGGGCGGCACATGGCGATGTGTCCTTGGGCAAGACACTTAACCCCAAGTTGTGTAAATGGGTGTGAAATATGTTAGCTGATACTGATAGATAACTAACATAGAAACCCTGAACCATCAGTGAGTGAATGTGAGAATGGGTGTGAATGGGTAGATGTGACCTGCTATATAAGCTCAAGTCCATTTACCATTTACTTAATCCAACAAGGAGCTGAGACATCCCTCAGAGATGTTGGTCCATATCTCCATGACAGCATCACACAGCTGCAGAACATCCATGATGAGAATCTCCTGCTCCAACACATCCCAAAGGTGCTCTATTGGACTGGTGGAGATCTGGTGACTGTGGAGGCCTCTGGAGTTCAGCAAAGAAACCAGTGTGAAATGATCTGAGCTTTGAGACATGGAGCTGCTGGAAGTTTCCATCAGAAGATGGTCTACTGTGGTCAGAAGGGGATGGACATGGTCAGCAACAATACTCAGATAGAGTGGGGTTCAAACCATGCTCAGGTGGGACTAAGGGGCCCAAGTGTCCATCTCACCACCAGCAGCAGCCTGAACTGCTGATCCAAGGCAGGATGGATCCATGATTTGTGATGTTTACACCAAACTCTGAGCCTACCATCTGAATGTATCAAGTGGTTATTTTAGTTCCTGTTGTCTTTATCATCTCCACTCTGACCATTCTTCTCTGACCTCAACAAAGCATTTTGGACCAGGGAACTGCTGCTCACCGGATAGCTTCTCTTTCTCAGACCATCTTCTGTGAACCACAGAGGTGGTTGTGTGTGAACATCCCAGTACATCAGCAGTTTCTGTCAGATTAACAACCAAGCCATGTTCAAAGTCTCCTAAATCTTCTTTCTTCTCCATCCTGATGCTCAGTTTGGACTCCAGCAGGTCGTCTGGACCATGTCTACTTGCCTTAATGCACTGACTTGCTGCCATGTTGTTGGCTGATCAGCTTTCTGCATTAATGTGCAGTTGAATGGGTGTACCTAATGAAGTGGCTGGTGAGTGTATATCACAGTGTTTTCCCTTTAACCTTTATTGTATGGTGGGCTCCTTCCAAAGGTGACCCTTGCCTGTCAGAAAGGTCACTGACGGCCATGTCAAGGGTGACCCTTGACATGGCCGTACTAAGACGACCCTGCACTCTCACCGGTATGATCTGTCCACAGACCCCGACTGGCTCATGTCTGGTGTAGCAGAAAAAGTCTCCATCGATGGGGATTGTCTTTCCCTCCCATTTATCGGCCCAGCCGGCATAGTACCTGAACACAACACAGCACAAAAAAAAAAGCTTTATAGGGTGGGGGGTTCTGTGCCAAATCAGCCGCTGAGCTGTTTCACTGATGTCTTATTAACCATAACATCATGATATTTACAGCTATTCACAGCTGCCCAGTATCTGTATTTTTTTTTTACTGTATTTATGTCCAACATTTAATAAAACCTTTTGCTCTATAGAAATAAAATCAGTTGCTTGTAAAGGTCACATGATGGTGCTGCTGACCTTATGCAGGTAAGGTCAGCAGAGGTGACATTCATTGTGCAGGGGAGAGCTGGTAAACAATCATGGCAGCTCAGGAGAGAGACTAAAGGAATGCACCTAAACCTGCAGTGTGGACTTTATTTGGACTTTTTAAGGGACGCAACAGACGGACATGAGACATGGGCTTTGTAAGGAGTGAAGCACACAGCTGCAGAGTCTGTCAGTCTGTCCTCAGCTGACTGTCTGCAGACCGTCTGGAGTCACTCTGTCTGCTCGATGGCGACTCTTTAGGGTCAGGCTCAGGGTCAGCCTGTCTCTGCACTCGGGGATGAAGCTCTGGTGTTTTTCTGTCAAGCTGTGCTGAAGGACACTTCACTGTCATGAACTCTGTCTGTCTACTGTCTGTAGAAGTTTGACCTGAAGATGGCTTGCTGGTGGAGGCGGAGTTTAGATAAAATGTCTACTCACAGCGCTCAATAATTTAGCTCCTTTAAAGGCCTTTGAATGGACCCAAGTCTTCAGAACAGCCATATCAAAACTGTGGAGGGTGACTGCAAACCATTAGATGCTACACGTACTACATTTTATTGCAAGTCTCCCTTTCCTTTTGTTTTGCCCCCCCCTTTAAATGCGCCTAGTTGTGCTGTTCTGTTCTCAGTTTGTTACATGAACAAAATGCATTATAAACAAGAGTTTGAAAAAAAGACTGTGGGGGGTCTAAATCTGCAGGGATCATCCTGCTGGAGATGCTAACGTGCTCAGCTGTGAGTGTGGAAAAATCGATGAATGTCTGTTTAACGGTCAGGCTGCTGATGAGGGATTATCGTGAAGAGGCCATGCAACTACGGGAATATTACCTGATGTTTTATTGTCATTAGAAAAGGAAAATTAAACATGACCAACTAAAAAAAATGGAAAAGTGACGACCTTGTCCTTCAGAGTGACAGAAAGCATAACGTCTAACCTGCAGACCTGGACTGATTGGTTGAAACTCAGTTTGTGTTGTTCAGGTGTAGACGGCGCGTAGGCCTTCAATGGTGCCACTGCATTCAGCTGAAGGACATTAGGAAAAACAATGCTGAGATAATTTTACCTACTGAAATTCAGATGTGGATTTTACATTAATACCTTTTCGCCTTGTCACCATGGGGGGCCAAGTATTCAGCCGCTCGGCTCCCCAGTAATGTAACTCACTCCCCAGATCTCAGCAACACAGACTCCTTACCCCTCTTTAAAACAAGACTCAAAACTCATCTGTTCAAGCTCTCCTACTCCCTCCGATCTTTTGCACTGTCTGTTGTATTGCATTGTTTGTTTTTTATACCTGTTCTTAAAGCCTATTTTAATGCACTTTTTATCTTTTGTAAGGTGACCTTGAGTGTTGTGAAAGGCGCCCTTAAATAAAATGTATTATTATTATTATTGTTATTTATTAATGAAGTCCTTATTGAGCTGCAGACTTAACTGGATCTTCTTCTCAGTTTTTATGAACCTGCTGCATTGACTCATTCTCCCCACCCATGGTCTTTTTATGGCTCACCCTGTCCCATGGATACATGAAACTGTCCATGCAGTGAGCACATCAGGGTCATTGATGTGTGTTTTTGACTCGTGTGTGTGTTCATGTGAATGAAGCTTCAGGTGTGTGGGCAGGATCTCACTTTTTAGACAGAGAGAGCAAACTTCTCATTCAGAATCACCCCATGGCTTCAGTTTTTCCTCTACAGCCACCTGATGGACACCTGCTGTGCAGTATGCTTACCTGAGACACTTCACCACGTTGGGCAGATCCACGCTGTAGGAGATAGCATACGGCTTCCCGTTATCCAGAGTCTCCAGCTCCTGTAACAACAAAACATGGTGACAACCGGCTCACAGATTATGGACATCAGTAAACCAACCATCTGCTGAGCTACTGAAAAGACTCTGCACCTACAGGACAGTTATGAGGACAAAAACATCCACAGCCGAGACATGGAGACAAAGACAGGCTGTGGTCATACTGCAAGAATACCTGATGTCAGCTGTCTTGACTATAGTAATGTCCTCCAGTCCATGGACACAGCCCTACTGTCCATTCCGTCACATACTGGGGTGCACAGTGCTGGACTTCTACAGATATAAAATCTTTCCAAACTCGTTTTTGGTACAGATATTTTTATCAAGGGCTGGAAAAGGGACTGAAAGTCAGTGTCTTCAGTTCTTCATCGAAGTTTTCTGTTGGCTCTTTTGATAAAACAGGATTTTCACTTCATCTAAACCTCGGTCTAAGGGGGCACATGTAGGAGGTTTCTTTCAAACATTGGTCTAAAAGGGTGACTGTGGCAGGGTTTCCCTAAATTTCAGCCTAAAGGGACACTTGTAGCAGGTTGCTCTTAAACCTCGGTCTAAAGGGGCGCGTGTAGCAGGTGTTTTTTTAAACCTCGGTCTAAAGGGGTAAATGTGGCAGGGTTCTTCTAAACCTCAGTCTAAGGGGGCATGTGTAGCAGTTTTTTTTTTTAAACCTCGGTCTAAAGGGGCGCATGGAGCGGGTTTCTTTTAAACCTTGGTCTAAAAGGGCACCTGTGGCAGGATTCATCGAAACTAAGGATAGACCGATACATTGGCCAGCCGATATATTGGGCCGATATTTGCGTTCTTTACTTGAATCGGCATTGGCCGATTCACGCGTGGGTTCGCTGATGTATTTTTCCACGGCATGATTTACAGACAGGCATCCATGGGCAGCTCTGTGTTGCCGGAAGACCCTGCAGCACATGCAGATGCGTTACCCCTTCCCCACTGCAAGAGTGGTGAAAGCAGCATTGCCTTGGAGGCTGCTTCACAACAATGGTAGTTTTAAATTTTCAATTAGCCTCTAACAGTTAAACTTAGTTGAAAAATTGCCACCCACTTTGAAATAGGACACATGAATGCCAAGTGCATGTTATATACGTGCTTGAAAATATAGTTAAGTTTGTGGGTCAGAAAAACGGGAATGCTGTTGAATGCTTCATCTTTAAAACTGCTTACCATTGTATTTAGGGAGCTGTTGATGTAGTTGTAGGCTAATATGTACAGCTGTCACGAACACCAATTTAAGGATTAAGTAAGGTCAACGTTGTCAATTCAGTTCCATGGTGTTTGTAGGAGCAAACACCGGGCTGAGGTTAAATGCGTGTCGTGTGTGTGTGTGTGTATGTGTGTGCGTGTGCTCTCTCCCTCAGAGCGGAGTGGAGCAGCCTGTCTGCTATCAGAGAGGTCTTTATCGTGCACTAGATGAACTTTAATGACGAGAGAAATGTTTTATATGTAGTACTAAATTGTGTCAGTGTTTTGTGAAAAAGTGTTTAGAGCTGTTTGCTGCCGTTATCAATCCAGCGTTAGCTGAGTTTTTCATTCAGCGTCTGCTCAGCTGTTGTGTGTGTGTGGAGGGAGGAGGTGCGCGTCTCACTGCGGAGGAGCAGCCATCACATCAATGGGAGATAAAACTCCCAAGAAAAATAAAATATAGGCCCAAGAAAATCGGTAATCCATAATCGGTCATCGGCTAAGGGTGATGGAAAAAAATCGGTACCAGCATCGGCCCTAAAAAATCCATATCAGTCAATCCCTAATTGAAACCTCAGTCTAAAGGGGTGCCTGTGTCAGGATCCTTTAAACCACGGCCTAAAAGGGCGGGTGATGCAGGATTCCTCCAAACCTCGGTCTAAAGGGGTGCCTGTGGCAGGGTTCCTCTAAACCTCAGTCTAAAAGGTCGCCTTTAGCAGGATTCCTCTAAAACTTAGTCTAAAGTGGCGCCTGTGGCAGGGTTCCAATAACCCTCGGTCTAAAGAGGCGCCTGTGACAGGGTTCCTCTAAACCTCGGTCTAAAGGGGCACCCAGAGCAGAATTCCTTTCAACCTCAGTCTAAAGGGGCGCATGGAGCAGGATTCCTCTAAACCTCGGTCTAAAGGGGCGCCTGCAGAAGGGATCCCTTAGACCTCGGTCTAAAGGGCCACCTGTAGCAGGTTGCTCTTAAACCTCTGTCTAAAGGGGCGCGTGTAGCTGGTGTTTTTTAAACCTCGGTCTAAAAGGTTGCCTGTGGCAGGATTCTTCTAAACATCAGTCTTAAGGGGTGCGTGTAATAGGTTTCTTTTAAACTTCGGTCTAAAGGGGCATCTGTAGCAGGTTTCTTTTGAACCTTGGTCTAAAAGGGTGCCTGTGGCAGGATTCATCTGAACCTCGGTCTAAAAAAGTGCCTGTGTCAGGATTCTTCTAAACCTCGGTCTATAGGGGCTCTTGCAGCAGGTTTCTTTTAAACCTCTATCTAAAGGGGCACCTGAAGCAGGTTTGTTTTACACCTCAGTCTAAAGGGGTGCCTGTAACAGGATTCATCAAAACCTTGGTCTAATGGTGCGCCTGTAGCAGGTTTCATCTAATCCTCGATCTAAAAGGGTGCCGGTGGCAGGGTTCCTCTAAATCTCAGTCTAAAGGTGCACCTGTAGCAGGTTTCTTTAAAACCTCGGTCTAAAGGGGTGTGTGTAGCAGGTTTCTTTTAGAACTCAGTCTAAAAGGTTACCTGTGGCAGGATTCATCAAAACCTCAGTCTAAAGGGGTGACTATGTCAGTATTCATCTAAACAATAGTCTAAAGGGGCACATGCAGCATGATTCCTCCAAACCTCGGTCTAATGGGGCACCTGTGGAAGGGATCCCTTAGACCTCGGTCTAAAGGGGCACCCGTAGCAGGTTGTTCTTAAACCTCGGTCTAAAGGGGCACGTGTAGGAGGTTTCTTTTAAAAATCGGTCTAAACAGGTGCCTGTGTCAGGGTTCCTCTAAACCTCAGTCTAAAGGGGCACCTGTAGATTGTCTTTGATCTACTTCTGATTGGTTACTGATGTCTAACTCACAGCCAGGTAGGCGGAGTCCCTCTCAATGGCATCAGCAAGTCGGTTGAGGAGCAGGCCGCGTTGCGAGGCGTCCATCCGACGCCATGGTGACCCGAGCCTGAAGGCATCTCGCGCTGCTTTCACTGCCTTGTTCACGTCAGCCTAAAACAGAAGAGAGGAGTGACGGACAAACTTCCTGTTTGGCTTAAAGATCAAAAACAGACTCACAGAGAAGTGAAGTGACCTTTGAACCTGAAGGGACTCAGCCATGACCTCTGACCTCCACGCCTTTGTTTCAGAGTGAAAGCACAGGGCTGTCTCCAGAGAAGGACAGAGACATCTTCCACCATGTCTGAGGTTATTATTATTTTTAATATTATTATTACCAGACATTTTTGACTTGTTTTTGACTGATTTATTTATGCCACAGGCAGAGACAGACTAAAGCAGGGTACACACATAAAGATTATTGGGCTGTTTTTGTCCCAACTTTCCCCCTTCTCGACCAAGGACGGCAAATGGCCGATTATCTTCTGTTTTATAAGATTATCCTATCAGATTATCCTGTGGTCTAAGGTGTGTTAGGAGTAAATTTGTCCACATAATCGGCTCTGAAGCGGGTAGGGGCCGACAATCGTAAATATTAAACTTGTTCAATATTTACGATTGCATGTGTACCATGCTTAGGTAAAACTTCATATTTATATGTCATAAACAGACATTTATATTTCAAATTATATCGATAACAGACACATACCATTTTTATATATCAATAACAGACATTTATGTTTCATTTTATATCAATGACACTTATATTTCATATTTATATATCACAGACATTTATATTTGATTTTATATCAATGACATTTACATTTCGTATTTATAAATCACAAACAGACATTTTTTTTCATGTTTTATAGAATCAATCATTGAATAAAAGCTCTCTGAATAATAAGGCTCAGTAAGAAGTGGCCAAAGCTAAATCAGCCCGTCACTGTCAGCTGGTCAGCACACCATCTACAAACTGACCAGATCAGAGCTGTGCGCCCTGGAATTGACCCCATGACCTCATTCTGGTCCAGCAGTTTGATTAATGAGGAACAATAGGACTGAAGATTGAAGATTGCACACAGCTCACAGGCACAAAGGTCACAGGGCCAAAGGTCACGCTGACTCACAGGCACACAGAGCTAAAAGTTACAGCGTCAAAGGTCAAGCTGCTCACAGGCACAAAGGTCACAGAGTCAAAGGTCAAACTGACTGACAGGCACATACCGAGCAGAGCCAAAGGTCACGCCGCTCACAGGTCACAGGGCCAAAGGTCACTCCACTCAAAGGCACACAGCCCACAGGCACAAAAGTCACATGCCAAAGGTCACGCTGACTCACAGGCACACAGGTCACAGGACCAAAGGTCACGCTGACTCACAGGCAGTTGCTGACTCACAGGCACACAGGTCACAGGGCCAAAGCTCACGGTGACTCACAGGCACACAGGTCAAAGGGCCAAAGGTCATGCTGACTCACAGGCACACAGGTCAAAGGGCCAAAGGTCATGCTGACTCACAGGCACACAGGTCACAGGGCCAAAGGTCACACTGACTCACAGGTACACGTGGAGCGCTGAGTGTTTCCCGCCCTGATTGAGCACCCCCTTACCTCGTCAGCCTCTGCCACCTCACAGATGACCTCGCCGGTTGCCGGGTTGATGGTGTGGAAGGTTTTCCCGCTCACAGCGCTCTGCCACTCGTTGTTGATGAACAGCTGGAACGGGAAAAAGTCTTGTTAACAAACTTTTGACTGTGTGCTGGTGGTTTCATGAAACTTTTCCTCATGAAAGTTTTCTAGGGATGTACCATAAGGTCAGTTTGACGTCAGTCTCTGCAGGTATGAAAAATTCTGCCGATATATCGTGGTAAATATTGACGGAATAAAAGTCCTTTATCAGCTGAAATGTTAGCAAAATGCATCGAAGTACCAAAAGGCTTCACTTCCTTTTCACTGCTTGTACACATTGAGACACTAAAAATGGTCATTTTTATGAAATAAAACAACGTATTATTAGTTTAAAATCTGTTTCTTATGTCACAGAATAGCAGGTCAACTTTAGTTTACTGAAGACCAAACATATTTTGGCTTATTGGATAATCCAATATCGTGCATCTCTACAGAGTTCTAACTTTACACTTTTGAGCCCCCCCACCACATTTTCAGTCCACAGAGATCGTCACATGATAGATGGAAAATGAATTATTTCCTGCAAGAGCCAGTGGGGAAATGAAATCATTGTTTAACAATAATATTGATTAAATCTAATCTTTAACCTTTGTGCAGGGTTTTGTTTTCACCACAAAGACTCTGTCCAAAAACAGGACACACCAGAGTAACAAGGAAAGACTGTCATAAAGATCCATTTGTAAGTGATTTCATCCCGTACTGAACTTCTTATTTCAGCTCCAGTTTGAATAAACGCTCACTTTACAAATAAATCAGAGAAAACAAGTCATTCCCTAAAATGATGCGGCCGGGGCAGATCTGTTGTATGTTTTCATGTTACTGATTGTTAATATTTTGTTTTGAATGAATCTTTATTTTCTGACTAACATCCAACTCAATGGCCCAAAATGCAGGTCAGGATAACAGGCCATAAATTACCTACAGTGTCAACAGCTCTTAAAATGAGGACAGTCTTGTTCATTATTGTCATTTCTAAATAAATGATTGTCTTTTAACCCTTTAGTCACCCCTTAATGGGAGAGCTGTGCACCTTCACTGGTCTCTCGATTCGATTTGATGTCTCGATGCAGCACAGTGCGTCATATCCTTGGTTCTACAGATGAGTCTTTAGATAAAAACACAAGCAGGCAGGTAAATATGAACACCTTTATTCATAAAAAAATGGCTTTGGAGATCAACTGCAGCAGAAAAGTTTCTTTCTTGTAAAATAAAATAAAAACATTTCAGATCTCATCTTCATAAACTTGATTATTTTCCTCCTCATAAACTGAATTTAAATTAAATACTTAATTTCCCTGAGGGAGTCTTCCCAGGGGATTACTAAAGTTCTATCCAGTCTAATCTAATCTAATCTAAACTGAAGTGATGCTGCAGACGAGCCTCTGCAGATTAAACCATCACTGACCGTCTTTACTTCCATGCACCTCCATCCCGTCTGTATCACCATGCTTCCATTACAGGATTATTTTTTCACCCCTACTGCTCTGGCTCAGAGTGATAGAAATGTGGCTGCGACTCCACAGTTCGAAACTTTTGTGCATGCTCAAAAACACTGGAAGAGAAAGGCCTGGAGGGCGCCGTCATCCTGGAACACGACGTTTTACTGGTGACCTTTTTCAGTGATGCTTCCCAACGCGACCCCCAAACTCTACAGGAAGGAGGCTGTCTCTGAGCAGTCTGAGCAGCACAAAGACATAATCATTATAATATACCACAGCACCAAGGATATAACCTACAAGCCCCTGATCAGCTGCAGGTGAGACCATCCACACCTGAGAGAAACTCAAGATCACTGATGTGTCTGCACACATATGAGGCCCTCTCATAGAGCAGGTCCACAAAGCAGTGGTGGTTCTAGACCAATTTCACAGGGGGGGCCAGGCTGGGGCCAAGGGTGTTGTCAGAGGGACACATTCAACCCTGACAAAAGAGACTGAGAAGTGTTCAAGCATTCAACATATTTGGTCTAATAAAGTAATACACAGTACTAGTAAAAGTGTTCCAGTTGCAGTTAAGTTTTATTGAATGTTAGTTACTTTTTTCTACGATATGTCCAAAGAAATTGATAAAACAAACAAAATAAGACATTCTTTTTTTCTTCATCAACAACGTAGTGTTCAAGCCTTCAACATATTTACTTCAGTACAAAATCTAATAGTAATGGTATTTGTTTCAGTAGCAATGCGGACAATGAAAACAAACACAATGAGAACATCCACTATACCCTTTATAAGGCTAGTCTACTGGGTCTCTGCACTCCAGTCTGTTTTCCTGTAAAGGATTGGTGCCAGGCTGTCTTATCAAGGTCCCTGGGAACAATTTCAGGTTTGCATTGATGGGTCTTCTTTACTTTTGCTGATATCTGTGGAGAAAGACAAACCGAATTAAAGTAAAAAAAAAAAAAACATATATACTACATGGACACACACATGCATGCAAGAAAAAATAAACTTGTGATACGAATCAACACAGGAATATAAAGAGTTTCCTCCTCTCTATTGTCTAAGCACTCATTAAACTGCACATTTCCTAACACTGCTATCTCTCTCTCACACACACACTTTAAGCACATTTTTTTCTTTTTTTTTTTCATCACTTTATGCTTTACTGTTGGTATCTTTATTTGTCTCTCTTTCCTGCTCTGTGGCCTTACTGTCAATCACTCCAGCCTTCACTGGCTCTCTTTCTGTGGCCCTCTCAGCCTTCTGACCCATCTCTTCAGCTCCATCTAGGAATACACTATACATCAGCAAACCAGAATATTAATAACATTACATTACTGCTGCTGGCTTGTTTGGATTTGTGTTGTGATAACGTTAGCCTTTGTGCTTAAATCTGCCTCCCTATTAACTTAAGTTAGTCAACAACATTTCCTGACCAAGTCTTAACTTGTAAAAATTACACAAATAACATAGCTTTACTTACCTTAATTCTCTTTGGTAATTCTTCTTGTATGACTATAGTATAATTCTGTTGGCATATTCGCTTTCTCCCGCGAGCTTCTGGCGTTGTAGAGCTCTAAGGGGTCTGACTGGAACCAAGTGCCACATGCATTTGTTCCGCCTGTCACATCAGTGCAATACACAGCATTTACTTATTGTATATATGTTTGGTGTGGAGGGGGTCCACAGGGGGGTCCAGGATCAGTTTTACAGGGGCACTGGCCCCTGTTGGCCCCTCTCCAGAACCGCCACAGCCACACAGAGCATGTCAGAGGCTCTCAGTTATTACCAACAGCTGGGTTTCCTACACAGGGACCAGCTCATAGTCCATAGTTTAGACACATAGTTAAGATGCAATAGGCTTAGACTGCCGGGGGGATCTGGCACATTGGGCTCTATCCCTCTCTCTCTCACACTCTCTCTCCATATCTGCCTCTGCCCCTTTCTGTTTCCTCCTGTACTCGTCTCTGGCTCTGGTCTTGTAGGTGGCCTGGGATCCTTGGTGGAGACTGCCTGCTGCTGTGCAGTCACGAAGCCTCAACAACTACAATTACAGACATAACACATATTTGGCCATCTCATTCCAGTTCATAATCATTATAGCTGTTAATGTAGATATTAGCATGATCTCTCTATCCATGGTTGATACATTTATAGTAACTATCTCTAGCTCCACACAGACATGAGATCCCTCTTGAAAATGAGGTGTCACATCTCAAGAGGTCTACCATTAATACATTTATACTCAACAGAGACAAATATGGTAGGGACGCACTTGTGGTCTGGGCACCCATGAGTTTGTCACTACCATAAATTTTTATTTTTAGTAAGAATTTTATTGATTATACTTCTTTAAAATTATCACCACTACCATAAACATGAGGACCCTCCTGAAAACAAAATGTAGCATCTCAAGAGGCTAACCTCTAATAAATTTGTTTTCAGCAGAAACAAATTTGACGACGACAGGTCTATGATTGGTCCATTGATCTGTCATTAGCTTTAGTTCTTACTTTAGTCCACTTGTCTCCACTTACCTCCCTCCCTTTGCCCACACACCCAACACAGCATCGTGTGGATTTGCTGTTCATCATGAGACTGGGGTCCACATTCAAGATTTCCTGCTGCTTAACAGAAGGTTTTTTCTTGCTGCCATGATGGAGGGATTCATGATTGGCTATATGGATTCATGTTGGGTGTTGGATGTATATATTTGTATATATATGTATATGTGTATTTTATATATGTATATATGTATCTATGCATTTATGTGTATCCCTAATATGAAGAGCTTTGTGCTCTATTGTAAAGTGTCTTGAGATAACACTTGTTATGAATTGGCGCTATACAAATAATGATTGATCGATTGATTGATTGACTGATTAGGGCTGAAAGATATATTGTTATCTATTCTATATTGAGATATGAACATTCAAAATATTAGTATCAAAAAAGCAACGATATAATTGATATAGATTTCCCCCGCGCTCGCCCTGCATGTACAGCTCTAGAAGTCACAACAAATTTCATTTTTATGATTGCCCTTGAATGCACCGCTAAGGCCAGCCAACCACAAACCTTTTTTATTTTCAAACCGTTTTATTTTTCTGAAAAATGCTTGGTTTTCACCGAACCCGAAGTCATATCGTATCATATCAATATCGAGATATCTGGCATGAATATTGAGATATGAAATTTTGTCCATATCGTTCAGCCCTAGGTCTCTCACTTAGGAGGTAAACCTTTGTGGTCTGCCCATACCCAAATCCACCCAATGATGGACCCATCAGAAAGAGGATCACTGAGGCGGTTGGATTATGACAATGTCTATGGTTGTGCATCCAGCACTCCACTAAAACCCTTTGATGCTGTTTGACCCTCAGTATTAAGATTCATGCCCGGGAGGGCTTTAGGACACATCACTGCCCCCTTTGCCAAAAAACTGGCCCAAGAGATCTGCAACTTTAAACATCCCACCCCCATGTCCTTAAAGTTCAGAGAACAGAACATGAACATCATCAAAATCAGTGTTGAAGCATCCAGTGGACATGGGCACCTAAGGGTTAAAATCTTCTGGGCCTGTACCAGCAGTGACTCAGCAGGACAGAGAGACCGGCGGCAGGACCAGATCTTCCTTTAACAAACACTGGAATGCTTTCTCTTTGTGGCCTCTTTGTCTGCTTGTGCTGTCAATAATGATTCAGAAAAAGTCATGTGGAGGTGAACTTCATTGTTTTTGAAATTTTCCTGGTCCTTTGTTGATACTTGCTCTTTACATTCATATTGAGGGAAAGGTGCCAACACGGGGTCGGAGCTGCAGAATGAAAGGTGCTGTTCAAAGCTTATGTGAAAGGTTTCTACTCGTGCTGATAAGGAAAACTTTCAAGTTCAAACTGAGGCCCTGTTTATATAACAATGATGTCACCAGAAACAGAAAGGCTTTTCCTTGGCGTTTTCAAAAGCAATCTGCGTTCACACAGTTCCATGAGAATGACTGAAAACGCAGTAGGTTTGTAGTGTCCTTGGGTAAAATAACAAATATGTCTCTGCTGGTCAGAGTTACTGCCGCATCAAATCCACATTTTGTTTGAGGAGCGATAACAAACATAGCACAGTTAGCAGCACACGTTGCTCGGTAGTCGGCCAAAGCTGCTGCTGTTAATGTTGTTCCTTGGTGCCAAACAACTTTTACCTGAAAGAGTCCCGCACATGCGCCACGTGTCACAGTTTTCCCTGACAACGGGGCTCCCTGTTTACATGGAGATGAAAACAAAAACGGTTTCAGAACTTTTCACTCTGGACCCTGGTTTCAGAAGTTTGTGGATCCAGGCACTCCAGGCACCATTCTCGTTTATATGGAAGGCCCAAACGCAATGAAAACTCGTTTTCGTCGTCATGTAAACAGCCTCTCAATGAAATGAACTTAAAATGGTAGGAGGCCTCGAGCTTGTGCAGCTCCTTCCAATCATTTGACGTGCTGCTTTTTCCACTGCAGGTCAAAGGTCCTGTTACACCCTCACTCATTCACCAACATGAGCTGCATGCTGCTCCGACTCAGGGCTGGGAAAATGCACCTAAATGTACTGCTCAATATTTTTGGGCTGAATGACATATTCTATATATTTCTCTATTTCTTCTCGCTTAATGGAGCTTGGCGTAGGATGGTTTTGATGCAAAGGGTGGAAAGCTTGAGGTCTGAGGCTGCAGCTCAGCATTTCACCGTCGTCATGTTGAAGCTCAGGAGCTTCTGCAGCACCAACGCAACACTGCCAAGTCAGCCATTGTTTCTGCTGTTGCCAGGGTTACCACCCGGTTGTTGGTGTCAGACAGGCTGGTCAGTCTGAAACTGCTGATCTCATGGGATCTTCACACCACCTGATGTGGCACCAGCCCCTAACTTCATAAACCCTGCCTGCTTTTGCCTTAAACACCTCTCAGGTGAAGTTCATGGTGGACCAGAGAGCAGCTGGACCACAGTCAGAAGGTTCTGAGTCTCTGAGACATATGGGTCATTTAAGGTGCTCGTATAAATTTTTTATTAACTCCACATCTGTGTGATCCATAAATCGAGACTGCAGACCTCATTGGCCCATCTCACTGTGCAGCCATCCTGGAGTTACATGGTCCTCGTGTTTATCAAGCCTTACTCTTCTTCTGAAGCCTCATAAATGGATTTAATGGAGGGGATAAAAATGGCACCCACGGTCTGATCTGACCTTCAGATCCCAAAGGGCCTTTTTTTTTTTTTTAAACGAAAGGAAAGATCATACTTCAAACACCCATGCTGCACATAATCCACCTCAACATAAGGGGCTGGTTTCTAAACCAAAACAAAGAGACCTTCATGAGGACTCACCCTTCTTTCATCAGCTGGTTAACAATGACATCCAGGAACACAGCTGCAACATCAGGAGGTCAGACGCTGGAGTGTCTTCAGGTTACAGACGTCATGCAGAGCCTCAATAAAATTAAATCTTTGATTTATTTAATCAGTAAAGGCTCACTGAGATTAACAACCAATTCACAGAAGAGTCCTGACAGAGAGCAGGTGGAGCAGGGCTACTCGGTTATGGAAAAGTAATAATCACGATGACTTTGCTTGATACAGAGTTCACACTTATCAAGGACAGTTATCCGACTTTAAAACATCCGAGCGAGAATTAGAAAAGAGTAAAAATTAAATTGCCTTGAGATGCAGCCACAGCTTTGTAACAATAATTAATACATCAGAAGAAGTCAAAAGAGACACACATCCCTAAGTGGGTGCTGGATCCAAGAAGCTCCTTTCTGAATGCCTTCTTGACCCTCATGGCAGACGCTCCTTAGCCAAAGTCCTGCAGTGTGGAGGGAAATTGATCCAATAAGTGAAGCTAAATGTTAAAATGAGGTCTAAGGTCGATTTGCTGTTCGTCATCATCATGAATAAACAGGAGCAGGTAGGCTCTGTCACGGCCTCAGGTGTGGAGACATCAGGGGGCAGGTTAGACCACATTCCTGTTAAAGTCTACATGATATATATCACTCCGTGGCCTCAGCCTGTCTGCTCCACATGATCATATTCAGAAATACAGTGCCATGAAAAAGTATTTGCCCCCTTCCTGATTTCTTATTTTCTTGCATATTTGTCACACTTAAATGTTTCAGATCATCACACAAATTTTAACATTAGACAAAGATAACCTGAGTAAATACAAAATGCAGTTTTTAAATGATGATTTTATTTATTAAGGGAAAAAAGCTCTCCAAACCTACATGACCCTATGTGAAAAAGTAATTGCCCCCCCTTGTTAAATCATGAGTTAACCCTGATTAACCACATTTTTTTGAAAGCTGAGTTCATTTTCACTGACCACACCCAGACCTGATTACTGCCAGACCTGTTGAATCAAGAAATCACTTAAATAGAACCTGTCTTACAAGGTGAAGCAGGCTGCAAGATCTGGAAAAGAAACACATCATGCAACGATCCAAAGAAATTCAAAGACAAATGAGAAACAAAGTGACTGAAATCTATCAGTCTATTACAAAGCCATTTCTAAGGCTTTAGGACTCCAGTGAACCACGGTCAGAGCCATTATCCACAAATGGAGAAAACTGGGAACAGTGGTGAACCTTCCCAGGAGTGGTCGACCTACCAAAATTACACCAAGAGCACGACGACGACTCATCCAGGAGATCAAAAAGAACACAGAACATCATCTAAAGAACTGCAGGCCTCACCTGCCTCAGTTAAGGTCAGAGTTCATGACTCAACAATAAGAAAGAGACTGAGTAAAAAAGGCATCATGGGAGAGCTCCAAGGCCAAAACCACTGCTGACCAAAAAGAACACAAAGGCTTGTCTCACATTTGCCAAAAAAACATCTTGATGGAGCTGGAAAGGAACATAAATTGATGCTCTACGCAGATTACATCTTATTGCTGTTAAGTAATCCTTCAGCCTCTTTACCTTACTTAATGCATATCATTCATTTATACTCTGAACTATCTGGCTTTAAAATTAATTGCAGTAAATCAGAGGCTATGCCACTGGCAAACACATGTGATGCAAACATGGTGTCTCAATTTCAGTTTAAATGGAATCCAGTTGGGATGACGTATCTTGGGATTAAACTCATTTTGAATTTAGATAAAATTATTTCCATAAATTATGACCCATTGTTAGATAAAATTAAAAATAACCTGGATAAATGGGGGACATTAAAATTATCCTTATGGGGAAAGATAAATGTTGTCAAAATGGTTATAGCTCCGCAATTCAATTATCTTTTCATGGTGATAGCCTTGGAAATGCCTGAATCTTTCAGTACTTCTCTTGTATCCTGCAGCTGCTGTATATTTTGGAATTTCCCCCTGTGGGACTAATAAAGGATATCTTATCTTATCTTAATCAATTTACAAACATTATAAAAAACTGGTAAATGATTTCTTATGGGACAGAAAGAAACCTTGAATAAAATTTACTTTACTGTGCACAGGTAGGGACAGAGGAGGGCTTGGTCTCCCAGATGTCAAGGCATACAATTTATCCTTTGAAATGTCCAGATTAACTAAGCATTGGATTAAAACGGACTCTGATCTAGACTGGACAACTATTGAGAGGTATATCGCAGCACCATACTGCCCTATCACAGTTCTATCCCAACAGATAGAGAGCAAGAATCCAAACCCAGTAATGTCCTACTCACGGCATGTTTGGACATCAATACGTAAAAATTGTAAAATATCATATTTTGACCAGTTATACTCTTCACTCTGGAACAATCCGAAAATACGCATTGGGACAAGAACAGTGTACTGGAGAGACTGGCAACAGGGTGGGATAAACACTATTAGTGACTTGTATAATAAAGGGATTCTTGTGTCCTATCAGGATCTTCAAAAGACGTATGGACTTGTAAGCAAAACAAACTTTTGGAAATACTTACAAATAAGGTATTGTGTAAGCAGTATGTATAGGAACAATGAACAACAAAGTGACATTTTAAGCCAAATCTTAAAAATATCTCACAAAAATCACAAAGTCTCAGTATTTTACAAGATGTTTAAGCATCTCACAGGAGACAGCTGTAACAGTCTCAGATTAATATGGCAGAGGGACCTATCAGATAATCTGGAGGAGGATGAATGGTTAGATATCATCTCAAATGCAGGAAAAAATATTAGAGAAGCAAGAGGGAAACTTATTCAATATAAGATCATGCATAGATATCATTGGACACCGACTAGCCTTCAAAAATTAGGAATTACTGATGACAACAGATGCTGGAAGTGCAAAAAAGAACTGGGTACATATTCACACATGATCTGGGAGTGTACCTTGGTGCACCCATGGTGGATTAAGGTTTTGGAGCTTCTAGGACATTGGTTGGGTTTTACACTGCCCATACACCCAAAGCTCTTGGGGACAGGAAAATGGTGCTGATGGTATCTAATGATAAGTTTGGTATCTTAAAAATTGGGTTTAACACAGCTGCAAGACTGATACTACAAAATGGAAAAAACCAAAATGCCCCACAGCAAAGGAATGGACTGATGAAATGGTCAAGATTTCATCGTATGAACACGTGCTTGGAAGACTGAACATTGGGGGGAAGAAAACAGAAATATGGGGTCATTTTTGGCAACACATGGAACTGAAACTACAGTAGATGATGGAATGATCATGCATGTCCTGGGCTCTTTTATTTATTTATTTATTTTTCTTTCTTTTGGATTTGTGAATGGATGTCACTCCTTTATGTCCTGTGCAATACATTTACCAAAATGCTGCAATGTTCAAAATTGTTTTAAAATGTTTAAAACTGTCAAAATTAATAAAAAATTGAATTACAAAAAAAACAAAAAACAAAAAAAAAAACATCATCTTGATGATCCCCAAGACTTTTGAAAAAATACTCGGTGGACTGATGAGACAAAAGTTTAACTTTTTGGAAGGTGTGTGTCCCGTTTCATCTGGCAGAAAAACAACACAGCATTTGATAAAAAGAACATCATAGCAACTGTCAAACATGGTGGTGGTAGTGTGATGGTCTGGGGCTGCTTTGCTGCTTCAGTACCTGGACGACTTGCTGTGATTGATGGAACCATGAATTCTGTTGTCTACCAGAAAATCCTGAAGGAGATTGTCGGCCATCAGTTCGTGACGTCAAACTCAACTCACTTGGGTTATGCAACAGGACAACGACCCAAGCACTAGCCAGTCCATTTCTGAATGGCTTAAAAAAAATAAAATTAAGGTTTTGGAGTGGCCAAGTCAAAGTCCGGACTTAAATCCAATTGAGATGCTGTGGTGTGACCTTAAACAGGCAGTTCATGTTCGAAAACCCTCCAATGTGGCTGAGTTAAAACAACTAGACAATTTCCACGGAAATTGTGAGGGGGGCTCGGGCGGCCGCCACAGGGCATTGTTCATCACAGGTCATATTGTCAAGGTTGCAGCCGTATGTAACATGACAATGACATAATGAAATGGTTGAGCAAATCAGGAGAGATGACTGGAGATCATTTTCATGTGTTTCAAGCATGTCTTGTCTAATTATGTGAGGCCTATCACCTGACAACTGATCTTCAGCTGCCTTCTTGATATAGCTGATGGTGTTTACCCTCCGTAGCGGCTGTGATATTGTTATGTCTACAAATGTCCTGTGGCTGTCTTTGGCATCATACATGTATGGAAAGATGTGTGGATGTGTTTGGCAACTGATGTCACCAAACAGTTTTTATGTGGGGGCTCTGTGTGGACTGAGCTCCAATTCACTTCATCAGCACACACACACATTCACATAATGCGTGCTTCGCACGCCCGTTCAAAGACAAGAACACTTGTGTGTAAGAGAGAGAGAGCTCCGTTGTCATGGTAACCAACCCTCACAGACACCAGGTGCTGACCTGTGAATGTCCATCTCAATGCTATTTGTGCCTCCTGACATGGTGACATGGTGTCATGGTTAAGAGACACAGTGGAGGTGACAGGAGACCTTATTCATGTGTTTAAGTCATGTGTGGCCTGATTTGCTCATGCCAATCACCTGGCACCTGACCTTGAGCTGTCTACTTGATAGGCCTGGTGATGTGTTTTAAGCATGTCTTGTCTGATTATGTGAGGCCTATCGCCCTGCCAATTGATCTACAGCTGACTACTGACGTTGCCAAACACTTTTTATGTGGGGTCTCTGTGTGGACTGAGCTCCCCTTAACCTCATCCACACACACACATTCACATAATGCGTGCTCCGCACGCATTTTCAAAGACAAGAACACCTGTGTGTGGCTGAGAGAGCTCCGTTGTCATGGTAACCAACCCACCAGGTGCAGCACTTTGAAAGTCCATCTCAGTCCGATTTCCTGCCTCTGAAAGCCTGTCGAACAACTGCTTATTACTCGAAAACCGTAAATGCTACATGAAAATTGAAGTGACCGTGAGTGTCGGACAGGTCTTGGGATTCTGAATATGTACTTTTTTTTCAGGTACTGTGAGAATTGACAGAGTTATGATGATTTAAAAACAGTGATTCCAGCAGGAGGAGTAAATTTGAAATTACAATGGCAGTCTATGGGGCAGCGTCATGGACTTTGGGCTAAACAGCTGGCTCTCATTTAATTTCTGAAAGAGGTAGGGCTTCAAAGTTTGGTTTGTATGAGGGCCAGGAACCATGGCAACATTTCTGTGAAAAAATTATTCCGGTCCAATGTATCGTTTAGGAGTTATGACAGTGTGTTCGCAGTTTTTTCGGGTTAAAACTTGGGATTCCTTCCACTCTAACTGATGATGTCACTCACTCTAGCAGGCTGATTTTCTGGTGATTTTGGTCGACGCAGGGGGGTTTTGAGGACTCGCTGACCGAAAACCGTACGCCCTATCGTCATACCGAATACATTCCTGAAGAGACGACAAGAGCGGCTGCGTTTTAGTGTTTGAATGACGTCTGTAGGTCAATGTACGGCGAAGCAGTAGTGCTTAGAAAAACTAGGTTTTTTTGGAGAGTTTTTCGAGTCGCCCCATTCATTTTCAATGGGACTTTTTTCGCAGTTTTTCGCGAATAACTCGGCCAAATTTTCGCAAATTTCTTATAAAAGTCATAGCACACCGATCGGGACTGAGCCGCACGTTTTGATATATAATTTGTGGGGGTTTTCTCAAAGCCCTAGGAGGAGAAGCGAATCAAACTTTTGTCCGGAAGATGAAGAAAAAAAAAAAAAAAAAAAGAAACGGCTTGTGGCTTTGCCACGAGCCACTCTCCCCATGGGAGAGTGGCTCATGGCAAAGCCCGAGCCCCCAATTCTGCGCAGAAGAGTGGGCCAAAATTCCTCCACAGCGATGTGAAAGACTTATCACCAGTTATCGCAAATGCTTGATTGCAGTTATTGCTGCCAAGGGCGACACAACCACTTACTAGGTTCAGGGGGCAATTACTTTTTCACAGAGGGTCATGTAGGTTTGGAGAGCTTTTTTCCCTTAAAAAATAAAAACATCATTTAAAAACTGCATTTTGTGTTGACTCAAGTTATCTTTGTCTAACGTTAAAATTTGTGTGATGACCTGAAACATTTAAGTGTGACAAATATGCAAGAAAATAAGAAATCAGGAAGGGGGCAAATACTTTTTCATGGCACTATATATCACTCTGTGGCCTCGGTCTGTCTGCTCCACGTGAACAAATTCAGAAATATATCACTCTGTTGCCTCGGTCTGTCTACTCTATGTGATCATATTCAGAAATATATCACTCTGTGGCCTTGGTCTGTCTGCTCCACATGATCACATTCAGAAATATATCACTCTGTGGCCTTGGTCTGTCTGCTCCACGTGATCCTATTCAGAAATATATCACTCTGTGGCCTTGGTCTGTCTGCTCTACGTGATCATATTCAGAAATAAATCACTCTGTGGCCTTGGTCTGTCTGCTCCACGTGATCACATTCAGAAATATATCACTCTGTGGCCTTGGTCTGTCTGCTCTACGTGATCATATTGAGAAATATATCACTCTGTGGCCTTGGTCTGTCTGCTCCACGTGATCACATTCAGAAATATATCACTCTGTAGCCTTGGTCTGTCTGCTCTACGTGATCATATTCAGAAATATATCAATCTGTGGCCTTGGTCTGTCTGCTCCACGTGATCATATTCAGAAATATATCACTCTGTGGCCTTGGTCTGTCTGCTCTACGTGATCACATTCAGAAATATATATCACTCTGTGGCCTCGGTCTGTCTGCTCCACGTGATCCTATTCAGAAATATATCACTCTGTGGCCTTGGTCTGTCTGCTCTACGTGATCATATTGAGAAATATATCACTCTGTGGCCTTGGTCTGTCTGCTCCACGTGATCATATTCAGAAATATATCACTCTGTGGCCTTGGTCTGTCTGCTCCACGTGATCATATTCAGAATTATATCAATCTGTGGCCTTGGTCTTTCTGCTCCACGTGATCCTATTCAGAAATATATCACTCCGTGGCCTTGGTCTGTCTGCTCCACGTGATCATATTCAGAAATAAATCACTCTGTGGCCTTGGTCTGTCTGCTCCACGTGATCCTATTCAGAAATATATCACTCTGTGGCCTTGGTCTGTCTGCTCCACGTGATCCTATTCAGAAATATATCACTCTGTGGCCTTGGTCTGTCTGCTCCACGTGATCCTATTCAGAAATATATCACTCTGTGGCCTTGGTCTGTCTGCTCTACGTGATCATATTCAGAAATAAATCACTCTGTGGCCTTGGTCTGTCTGCTCCACGTGATCCTATTCAGAAATATATCACTCTGTGGCCTTGGTCTGTCTGCTCCACGTGATCCTATTCAGAAATATATCACTCTGTGGCCTTGGTCCGTTCTGCTCTACGTGATCATATTCAGAAATATATCACTCTGTGGCCTTGGTCTGTCTGCTCCACGTGATCCTATTCAGAAATATATCACTCTGTGGCATTGGTCCGTTCTCCTCTACGTGATCCTATTCAGAAATAAATCACTCTGTGGCCTTGGTCTGTCTGCTCCACGTAAACAAATTCAGAAATATATCACTCTGTGGCCTTGGTCCGTTCTGCTCTACGTGATCATATTGAGAATTATATCACTCTGTGGCCTTGGTCTGTCTGCTCCACGTGATCACATTCAGAAATATATCACTCTGTGGCCTCGGTCTGTCTGCTCCACGTGATCACATTCAGAAATATATCACACTGTGGCCTTGGTCTGTCTGCTCCACGTGATCACATTCAGAAATATATCACTCTGTGGCCTTGGTCTGTCTGCTCCACGTGAACACATTCAGAAATATATCACTCCGTGGCCTTGGTCTGTCTGCTCCACGTGAACAAATTCAGAAATATATCACTCTGTGGCCTCGGTCTGTCTGCTCCACGTGATCCTATTCAGAAATATATCACTCTGTGGCCTTGGTCCGTTCTGCTCTACGTGATCATATTGAGAAATAAATCACTCTGTGGCCTTGGTCTGTCTGCTCCACGTGAACAAATTCAGAAATATATCACTCTGTGGCCTTGGTCTGTCTGCTCCACGTGATCCTATTCAGAAATATATCACTCTGTGGCCTTGGTCCGTTCTGCTCTACGTGATCATATTCAGAAATAAATCACTCTGTGGCCTTGGTCTGTCTGCTCTACGTGATCATATTGAGAAATATATCACTCTGTGGCCTTGGTCTGTCTGCTCCACGTGATCACATTCAGAAATATATCACTCTGTGGCCTTGGTCTGTCTGCTCCACGTGAACAAATTCAGAAATATATCACTCTGTGGCCTTGGTCTGTCTGCTCCACGTGATCCTATTCAGAAATATATCACTCTGTGGCCTTGGTCCGTTCTGCTCTACGTGATCATATTCAGAAATAAATCACTCCATGGCCTTGGTCTGTCTGCTCCACGTGAACAAATTCAGAAATATATCACTCTGTGGCCTTGGTCTGTCTGCTCCACGTGATCCTATTCAGAAATATATCACTCTGTGGCCTTGGTCCGTTCTGCTCTACGTGATCATATTCAGAAATAAATCACTCTGTGGCCTTGGTCTGTCTGCTCCACGTGAACAAATTCAGAAATATATCACTCTGTGGCCTTGGTCCGTTCTGCTCTACTTGATCATATTGAGAAATATATCACTCTGTGGCCTTGGTCTGTCTGCTCCACGTGATCACATTCAGAAATATATCACTCTGTGGCCTCGGTCTGTCTGCTCCACGTGATCACATTCAGAAATATATCACTCTGTGGCCTTGGTCTGTCTGCTCCACGTGATCACATTCAGAAATATATCACTCTGTGGCCTTGGTCTGTCTGCTCCACGTGATCACATTCAGAAATATATCACTCTGTGGCCTCGGTCTGTCTGCTCCACGTGATCCTATTCAGAAATATATCACTCTGTGGCCTCGGTCTGTCTGCTCCACGTGATCACATTCAGAAATATATCACTCCGTGGCCTCGTTCTGTCTGCTCCACGTGATCACATTCAGAAATATATCACTCCGTGGCCTCGGTCTGTCTGCTCCACGTGATCACATTCAGAAATATATCACTCCGTGGCCTCGGTCTGTCTGCTCCACGTTATCATATTCAGAGGTCTTGTTTGCTTGTTCAGTCGCCCTCTGTCCTCTTTGTTACATAACAAATCAGGTCAACACAAGGCTGCTAAGGCACAACACAGACGTTAGAAGAGCACAGTAAGAGCTCTAAGGGTCCTCCTTTTTTTTATGAAGAGCACAAAGCCTTGACTTTATGATATTGATTGTTGCTTTCAATGCAAGTGTGTTTGCATAGGACCAGACGTAAAACAAGGAAAACAACGTGTCACTTCTGAAAGACTGAAATGCCAGATTTTTAAATGTTCCCTTGCAGTATTTATAAAGTTAAGCATTATGGTGCATTTCTGTATTTTGCAGATATTACAGCCAATATATGGCTGATACATCGGCTGTAAATATCTGCAAAAATTTCAATATTGGCGGACATGAGATATACCTTTTTAGGCTGACATCAACATCCTGCTGATAATATCGAGCATCTTTTATTCTATGACAGAAAAATCCCTCTCTGTCTCAACACATGGCAGACAAAGCCTCAGGATGAATAATGAGACTGTTGGGTTTTTAGTGACACACTAAATGTTGATTCTCAGGCAGGACAGGTACAGCAGTCCCTCGGCTGTTGGAGACACAAACAACCAACAGGAGACAAACCAAGATCTGGACCTCCAGTGACATCAGGTGAGCTTCAGCAGCAGGCCAAACCAAGCTGGTGTCCATTGTCCCACCCTCACTGTACGAGGACCACTCCTAGATCATGGATGAAGGTCCGGCAGGGAACTCAAAAGGCTCTTGATCAATGAGGTCAGAGGTCAGCCCAGGATCATTGGGCCCAAGCTCACAAAAAGTGGATGTTTCAGCAGGATAGTGCCCCTCGCTGCATATCCAGGCCCCTCACTGCACATCCAGGGCTGCAGGAGCTCAAGATCCAGGTCCTAGAGGGTCCAGCTCAGTCCCTGGACATGAACCCCCTGAGAATCTATGCTGGGTCATCAGAAAGTCACTTTCAGAGCATAAACCTGAGATTCTGAAAGTGTTAAAAGAAGTAATTGTAGAAGAACGGGTCGAGGTTCCCCCCGAGCAGAGTGAGAGGCTGGTGGAGAACATGCAGCTCTGCTGCTGCTGATGCAGGAACTCTATTAATGTGATGATGAGAAGGTTCAGTTATTTTAGTTCAGTTTGAACACATCCTCTGCTATGTAAGACTTTGATATGAGAGTGAACTGACATGTTAAAAACTATTAAAGATTTTACTTTACTGATTTTTCTTGTTAATAACAAAATAATTATTTGTGTCTGTCTGATGGAGCCACAGCTTTAGAAACACTATCAAGATTTTCTGTGAATATTTCAGGATGATATCTGAGACTGTTTAAAACTTTAAGGGTGTCTGAGAACTTTTTTTCCACTACTGTGTGTCAAAGTAAATGGCTGACAAATCCTCAGTTTGATTTAAGAACTTTCAGGCTTTAAATAAAAAAACATTGCACATGGAGGATTATGTTGAATCACCAGCTGAGTCAACAGAAGGTTACCCGCTTCTGTTTACCTGAGGAGTTCACCACAACCGTCCAATAGGAAACAGTCTTGGCGCGGCCTTGAACACCCACAAGTCCAGTGCATTATGGGTGTTGGGGTATTTGAGACTTTTGGACATCAAAACAGATTTTCTGGAATTTCTTGGGCACCAATGCAAGAATGTTCTTCACCTTTGTTCTGCATAGACAGAGTGGTTCTACGTCAGGTCTACATTAAAATGGGCTAAGTCCTCATTTAAAACCTGTCCTGATGGTTGGACCAAAGAGCCACTTGTCTGTAGTGAGCAGCAGCTCCACCTAAACATCCATCATTGAGTCATCTTTAGATGCCAGTACTCCAGAGACTGCATACTTCACAGCTCCACACAGCTCTGTGTGAGCAGTGAACTCAGCGGTACACTGCATTTTGATACTTCTGGTGGTGATCAGAATCCAAACGTGGATCAATAATTCACCAACAACTCAAATGAAATGAACTCAAACTAAAACTAAAACTTGTCAAACAGGGATGCAGGATATTATTGGCATGATCTCGGTATTGACTGAGAACTCATCATCACTGCAGGGGCACTTTTAAAAATCAAGAGTTTGATTTATTCAAGAGTTAAAGCAACACTAAGTAGTTTTTTCACCCTAATACAATATTTCTAGAATCATTGTGATGATACATTGCTTTACAACAGGTTGAATGACACCTCTGTCATGGTCTGAGGAGGTCTGTATCACCTTCACTGGCACTATGTAACTTCGATGTGGATGCTAGGAACACTTCCACACGAAAAACTACACGTTCTTACTGCTTTGACTGCTTTAAGGCATACGTCACTTCCCCCTGCTTACCGACTCGTTAATAAGACTGAAGTCGAGGCGAAAGCTCAATGTAGAGTAGTTATCATGGCGGAAGCAGTGAAAACCCGAAGAAAAGAAAAGTTTTATCAGAGATGAAAAAAAAAGCAGGAGAGTAACACGCTAAGTGCCCGGACAGGGATAAACATTGGCCCGGCGTTCACTCACTGGTGTGAGCTGAAAGACGAGGAGGGATGTGTGAGGCGCTCTGTTTTATGACAGTGCAGTTACACTCAACGTCCATAGAGGCCCCTAGAGAGCTGAAAGCTGGAATCTTACATAGTACGGCTTTAAATGTTGATTTTCATGTCTAGCATCTGTTCCTCTTACAGACTCGCATTGAAAAAAAAAAGTTCATTTTACTAAAGCCTTTTAGTAAAAGAGACTTTTTGACTATAGCTGTCAGTGTCTGTGGTGATGAGTTCAGATATATCAGAAAGATCTAACATGGTGCATCCCTATTGCTTACAGATGGTTATGTACTTTGTCCCAAAGTCTTATTTTCTCTCTTTTATTTTGTTTAATACTAAATTATTTTAACAGTCTTGCTAACTTTTCCTCGAAATTTGAACCCTCTGGCCACTTAACAAAGACATATCTTTCATTTAGTTTCCAGCTGTGATCTCTCTTTCTGGGCCTCTAAAGGCCCTTAGAGAGCCTCAAATTTCTGTTCTCATGATTTTCTCTGACCACCTCTGGAAGAGGGGCCTACATTGGTCCCTGCCTGGGCCCTCAGAATGGCTGAGCCGCCCCTGTCTGCTAAACAGAAAAGAATAAACTGGGGCAAAGTTGAAGCGCGTGCATGTTCCTGCTGCTGAAGCAGATCCTGAAATCCAAACATCACCATAGGGAGAGTAATGGGCTCTCAGAACAACCTCAGAGCACGCGCACAGGCAAGAGCACCCCGCACAGAGAACAGCGCACCTGTTGATTGCGCAGTTGGCCGCGGTCCCGTCGGCGCGCGCTGATACGAGGCTACCGTGTGGTGTTTACCTGGTTGTAGTGGACCTCCGGCTGGCTGCTGGGCGCCGGGATGGCGGTAGCAGAGAAGCGGCAGGCCGACAGTCGGCTGCTCAGTCCGGGGAGAGTTTTGCGGATCACGGTGCGGAGCATGGCGCTTCTTAAGGTCACCAAACGTCACCAAACGGTCCTGGAGCGGCCTGGGCCAAGCTGACGACTGATGACAAGTAAAGGCCCACCGTGCTTACGTCACACCCAATCCGGGTCAGCTCCCCCGTCACGTGACCTGTTGCCAACAGTTCAGGGCCTCCTCGGACCCTTCCTCCTTTTTCTCCAGTCAGCCGACACAAATCTCTGCTTCAGACCACTAAACTCAAATCAGACAGGACACAGAGGTCAGAGGTCACTCCAGATTACTGTCCTGTGAGCAGTGATTCTCTTGAAAAAGACATTTAATCACATTTCTATGAAACAAACTTTGGCCCTGAGCTGCAGAAAGGCTGCACAACAGAGAGGACTCTGCTCAAAGTGTACTTGAGCAAAACCACAAAGTCTTTCTGCCCCACATCTTCAGAACTTTAGGATGTACTGAGGGCCAGAAGGGAGGCTGTGAGGGGCCTGATGTGGCTCCCGGCCGGCTGTTGATCACTGCTGCATGGTGGTGCAGAAGACTGCAGGGGGCGCCGTGCTCGTGTAGCATCAGCCTGCAGCCCGTTAGCGGATCCGTGAAGAAGAGGGCCCGCCGGTCCGAGAACAGTCCCCAGTCAAGCCAGAAACCAGAGACCCGAACCCATGACCCTGTGAGCTGGACCGGTCCTCTTCACTAGAGCGGTCCTCAGCTGTTAGCAGGCTGTGCTAACGTTAGCGGGCAGCCCGTTCATCCTAAAGGCGAAGGCTACCGAGCGTTAGCCACCTAGCATTAGCTGCAGAGCTAACCATAACTAGTTGGTGTTCCTGAGTGAGGAGGACAAAGCTTAAGGTGAGTGTGGTGAAGAAACTGGTGCTAAAGTCAAAAATATAATAGTCAGAGAGAAGAGTTTGTGTCCAGAGGAGGATTTTTCATGTGAGGGTTCAGTTTATGTCTCTGGGTCGAGGCAGAAATGGTTGATTTAAGCATTTCAATGTCTAAGACGCGATAATTCAGCCCCAACATTTACCTGTCCAGCGATATCTATTAATCTGTGTCAGTGACGTCAGCTCACCTCATCAGCCTTCAGGTGGATCTGCTCTACTACTCATCTCCCTGTGTCTGTACGATGAAGCTGTCTTTGTCTGTGTCTGTTAGATGAAGCTGCTTATGTCTGTACGATGAAGCTGTCTGTGTTTGTTAGATGAAGCTGTTTGTGTCTGTTAGATGAAGCTGCTTATGTCTGTGCGATGAAGCTGTTTGTGTTTGTTAGATGAAGCTGTTTGTGTCTGTTAGATGAAGCTGCTTATGTCTGTGCGATGAAGCTGTTTGTGTTTGTTAGATGAAGCTGTTTGTGTTTGTTAGATGAAACTGTCTGTGTTTGTAAGTTCAAGCTGTCCTTGTCTGTTAGCTCAAGCTGTCTTTGTCTGTAAGATGAACCAGTCTCTGTCTGTAGGATGAAGCTGTTTGTGTCTGTTCGATGAAGCTGTCTGTGTCCATACGATGAAGCTGTCTGTGTTTGTTGGATGAAGCTGTTTGTGTCTGTACGATGAAGCTGTCTGTGTCTGTTCGATGAAGCTGTTTGTGTCTGTTAGATGAAGCTGTTTGTGTCTGTATGATGAAACTGTTTTGTGTCTGTAAAATAAAGCTGTTTTTGAATGTTAGATGAAGCTGTCTGTGTCTGTACGATAAAGCTGTCTGTGTCCATATGACGAAGCTGTCTGTATCTGTAAGATGACGCTGTCTGTGTCTGTTAGATAAAGCTGTTTGTGTCCGTAAGATGAAGCTGTCTGTGTCTGTACGATGAAGCTGTCTGTATCTGTAAGATGAAGGTGTCTGTGTCTGTTAGATAAAGCTGTTTGTGGCTGTAAGATGAAGCTGTCTGTGTCTGTACGATGAAGCTGTCTGTGTCTGTAAGATGAAGCTGTTTGTGTCTGTAAGATGAAGCTGTCTGTGTCTGTAAGATGAAGGTGTCTGTGTCTGTTAGATAAAGCTGTTTGTGTCTGTAAGATGAAGCTGTCTATGTCTTTACGAAGAAGCTGTCTGTATCTGTAAGATGAAGGTGTCTGTAAGATGAAGGTGTCTGTGTCTGTAAGATGAAGCTGTTTGTGTCTGTAAGATGAAGCGGTCTATGTCTGTATGATGAAGCTGTCTGTATCTGTAAGATGAAGGTGTCTGTGTCTGTTAGATAAAGCTGTTTGTGTCTGTAAGATGAAGCTGTCTATGTCTGTACGAAGAAGCTGTCTGTATCTGTAAGATGAAGGTGTCTGTGTCTGTAAGATGAAGCTGTTTGTGTCTGTAAGATGAAGCTGTCTGTGTCTGTACGATGAAGCTGTCTGTATCTGTAAGATGAAGCTGTCTGTATCTGTAAGATGAAGCTGTCTGTGTCTGTTAGATAAAGCTGTTTGTGTCTGTAAGATGAAGCTGTCTGTGTCTGTTAGATAAAGCTGTTTGTGTCTGTAAGATGAAGCTGTCTGTGTCCGTACGATGAAGCTGTCTGTGTCCGTACGATGAAGCTGTCTGTATCTGTAAGAGGAAGGTGTCTGTGTCTGTTAGATAAAGCTGTTTGTGTCTGTAAGATGAAGCTGTCTGTCTTTAAGATGAAGCTGTTTGTGTCTGTACTAAGGATCGACCGATACATCGGCCGGCGGATATTTGCGTTCTTTACTTGAATCGGCATTGGCTGATTCGCGCGTGGGTTTGCCGATGTATTTTTCCGCAGCATGATTTACAGACAGGCATCCATGTGTTGCCGGAAGACCCTGCAGCACATGGGGATGCGTTACCCCTCCCCCACTGCAAGAGTGGTGAAAGCAGCATTAGCTTGGATCCTGCTTCACATCAACGGTAAGTTTAAACTTTCAATTAGCCTCTAACAGTTAAACTTAGTTGAAATATTGCCAACCACTTTGAAATAGGACACATGAATGCCAAGTGCATGTTATATACGTACTTGAAAATATAGTTAAGTTTGTGGGTCAGAAAAACGGGAATGCTGTTGAATGCTTCATCTTTAAAACTGCTTACCATTGTATTTAGGGAGCTGTTGATGTAGTTGTAGGCTAATATGTACAGCTGTCACGTACACCAATTTAAGGATTAAGTAATGTCAGTGTTGTCAATTCAGTTACATGGTGTTTGTAGGAGTTTAATTCAGCGAACACTGGGCTGGGGTTAAATGTGTAGGTGTGTGTGTGTGTGTGGGGGGGTGTGTGTGTGTATGTGTGCTCTCTCCCTCAGAGCGGACCGGAGCAGCCGTGTCTGCTATCACAGAGGTCTTTAGCATGCACTAGACGAACTTTAATGATGAGAGAAATGTTTTATATGCAGTACTAAATTGTGTCAGTGTTTTGTGAAAATGTGTTTAGAGCTGTTTGCTGCCGTTATCAATCCAGCGTTAGCGGAGTTTTTCATTCAGCGTCTGCTCAGCTGATGTGTGTGTGTGGAGGGGGAGGAGGAGCAGCCATCACATCGATGGGAGATAAAACTTAAACTATGAGAGAAATGTTTTGTACGTGGATGAATATTTATTCCTTTTAAAGTTGATAATGCCGTTTAAAACTTAAACTTGAAAAGTTTGTTTCTTAATGTGCTTCTGACATCACGGTTACTCATCAAAAACAAACTACTCAGAGTATTAGTTACTTTAAACTGGTGATGTCTCTGTCACCTCTCCAGACTAGGCTCGAAACTTTGTTTGTTTTCCTTTACCAATAGTTAAAACGCTAACAATCAATTAATCATTAATAATTGATAAGATACAAAACAAGTGATTTTCCCCTCATTTTGATTGGTTGTTTTTGTCTTTTTTTTCTAATTTTAAGTTTTTATTTCCTTATTCAGCAAATGTCAGACAAAAAACAAAATGAATACATTTTAACTGGTTAAATTCTTAATGCAAAATCAATCATTAACATCCTTTTTTTGTTTTGTTTTGTTTTTCATCCTCATGTCCTGGTTTTCACTGGCTTGTTTGATATCAAATCACCTTACTGGCTACAAAAATGCAGGTAAAAGGTTTGGATATTGATTAAAATTGTACTCAGTACTCAACTATGATTTTAAAAATAAGCAGATTACATGGTTTAATGAATACTTAAGTACAAGTAAAAGTACAGACTTGAAAATCTACTCATAAAAGTAGAAGTACCTCAAAAATTACTTAATTACAGTAATCTGAGTATTTGTAATTAATTACTTCCCCCTTTGGACAGCATAGTAGCCTAAGACATGATCACTTTATTTTGTGCATAAAAAATGAAACCATGACGGTCTTAAGTTACAAATCAAGCACTTTATGTTAATGGCTGCTTTTCATGTTTATTGTTTTCGCTTAAATGATTCAAATGTGTGACAAAGGACATTTTCTGATGAGTAGATTATACCTGCCTTATAGTATGTCAGCAAGCAATGCATCATTAAGGCTGTGTTGTAGATATTGATGAGAGGATGATGATATTGGGTGATATGAATGTAGGATGATGCCAAAAGATTGATACTGATTGATACTAATCTGTGTTTTTATTTATTCTTTATACAGATGGCTGAACGCAAAAAAAACCAGTGTGGCAACATTTGCACTTATTTACTTGAAAGTATGTGTGTTGAACAAAGCTGAATCCTACTGTGTTCAGTAGGTGTTGTTAGTTAAAGTTGTTAAATTGTTAAATGTAAACATTTCAATAAATTTTTCTTTGTTTAAACTTGAGACCTGTAATATTCATTATCATTGTCATTTTTTTCATGTAAATTGAGGGAGCAAAAGCAGTATCGGCCACAAATATCAGCCCAAGAAAATCGGTCATCGGCTAAGGGTGATGGAAAAAAATCGCTATCGGCATCGGCCCTAAAAAATCCATATTGGTCGATCCCTGGTCTGTATGATGAAGCTGTATGTGTCTGTATGATGAAGCTGTATGTGTCTGTCTGATGAAGCCATCTGTCTCTGTACAATGGAGCTGTCTATGTCTGTTAGATCAAGCTGTCTGTGTCTGTAAGTTCAAGCTGTCGTTGTCTGTTAGCTCAAGCTGTCTTTGTCTGTAAGATGAACCAGTCTCTGTCTGTAGGATGAAGCTGTTTGTGTCTTTAAGATGAAGCTGTCTGTGTCTGTAAGGTGAAGCTGTTTTTGTCTGTTAGATGAAGGTGTCTGTGTCTGTAGGTTGAAGCTGTTTGTGTCTGTAAGATGGAGCTGTCTGTGTCTGGTAGATGGAGCTGTCTGTGTCCATACGATGAAGCTGTCTGTGTTTGTTAGATGAAGCTTTTTGTGTCTTCAAGATGAAGCTTTTTGTGTCTTCAAGATGAAGCTTTTTTTTTGTGTCAGTAAGATGAAGCTGTTTGTGCCAGTAAGATGAAGCTGTTTGTGTCTGTTAGAAGAAGCTGTTTCTGTCTCCTGGTTTTATGATTAAGTGTATTAGCTGTGTGCAGAGGGAGAACTTCAATATGTCCTGGACAGTTTTGGGTATGCAGGAATTGATTAGGCTGATTTTTCTGGGTACCGGTGATTGATTTCATTGGAGAGTCTGGAAAGAAATTGGAACAGACATGATCATCTAATCCATTCTGATTAAAGTGCCATTGTTTACTTAGGTGTAAAAATGCTCTAAGTTCTTGGTGCTCCAGAACTGAACAGCTGGACTTTCAGATTTCACAGCCCGGATGTCACAGAATCCTTGCAGCTCAACCAGGACAATAATATCGCTTTTACACTTAAATTAAGGTTTTCTTTTTTGTTTGTTTGGTTTTTTTTTTAACCCGGTTAACCCGCTGATGTCATCACGTTGATGACATCATCAGCGTGCCGACACATGACCATGTAAACTATGAATAGGAGCATGGAAGCCGTGTACAAACTTGGCGCAGACTAAACAAAATTTGAGCGCTAATGATACAAAGGCCAAGAAGCACCACGTCTGGGGTGGACTTTAATGGCCCTTTTCCATCAGCACGCCTCGGCCTTACTCTACTCTACTCTACTCAGCTCTACCTGGTTTGCATTGCGTTTCCACCGGCACAGTACCTCCTAAAACAAACCAGTTTTTAGTACCTACTCTGCTTTGGTTCTAAGCGAGCTTAGTCGATACCAAAAGGTGACGTCGACCGACTGCTGGCTCCTGATTGGTCAGAGAATGTTGTCACCGATGGGTCATGAGTGCGACGTCCAAAACAGGACTGCAGTACATACACTTTGTTACTTTATGGCAATAACTTGCTGCCATCACAATGTTAAACACAGGACTTTATCAGTACGAGCTAGCTAACAAGTTAGCGGTAGCTTCCATTAGCTTACCCTCATATGTCTTTTCTTTGCAGCCCGATTGCTCTCGTCCTCGGCTTCAAACTGTTGTATAGCTTCCAAAACTATCCTGTACTTCTCAAGGGTATTTCTTCTCGCCGCCTGCAGCCTTCTTCTGCTTTCCTCTTTCATTCGGTTTGTAACAAAAAACCACAGACCGAGCATCAAGTATACTATTGCCTCCAAGTCCTCCATTGTTTTGAATGTTGTGTCGTGCTCAAAATGACATGAACGCAGTGTCGCCCAGCTGTTTCACGGCGACCCCGCCCCCGCTGGGCATGGAACTGGGCTGGTGGAAAAGCAGCACAATGCAAGTAGAGTAGAGCCGGGTAGAGTCGGGAACAGCCGAGCCGAGTAGAGTAGGGCTAATGGAAAAGGGCCATTATTCTGATTTTCCCTTTAAGCTCACTGTGGGGTGTCTCTGAAACAGCGTTTTATTACCTGAAAAACATCTCCAACGTACGGCCGTTTTAAGGACCAGAAGGAGAGCACATATCACACCTGCTTTAAAGGGATAGTTTGTATTTTTTTCAGTGTGGTTGTGTGAGGTGCAGGGTATGGTTAATTGAGTGCACAGCTAGCTCCTTTACCATAACAAAAAAAGTCCAAGGCAATTTAATTTAAGGCCTTTATTTCAGATTAAAAAAGAAAAACCTAAAATAGAATAAATAAAGTGTAAACAGAGCCAAATGACCATTTTTTCTCTTAAATGAAAGAGGTCCCAGCCAAGAATTGGAGGCCTACACATCAAGTAAAAAAGTCAACACCTTCAGAAAACAATAAAGGTGGCTCTTTTTAGGAAAAATCAAGTGCGCACAGAGCGCTGGCTAAATATTTTTCCTCTTCTTTTTTCTTAAATAAGAGAGGTCACAGCCTAAAAAAATGAAGACCTACACTTCCAGTGAAAAAAGTCAACATCTTCATAATACAAGAAATTAACTCTTAAAAGTACAGTCATTTCTCATTTGTTACTGCTGTGTTGTTACAATATAATGTAACAAGAAAGTGATAGATAAATATTTCATTTTCGCAGATTCCAGATTTTGCTTTCTCTCTCTCTTTAGCTCTCTGTCCTTAACTCTCTCTCTCTCTCTGTCTTTCAGTCTTTCCCTCTCTTTCTTTCTCATTCACACACACAAACAGCGCAACATGATTTGCATGAACCCACACTCACATAGGCTAGTAAATAAGTAACCAGAACAGTGTTGCTAGAACTTGCAAAATGTGAAACATTCGAAAACAAACTAGTGCTAAAAACTGTATAACTGCAACAATGAAAATAACACGAACAAATGATCAACTCGATTAGTAAACATTAGAAAAAGAACAGGATCAGCCCGTGGACAGCGCAGCACCACCACAGCGCAAAAGCTCTCAGCCCTCATCAGCATTTCTCACACACAGGTCGGGTGCAAAGCTTGCAGGTTAACAGGGTCTTATTTTCTTGCACAGGCTGTTTATTTGTCTCTGCCTCCTGTTTGCTTGTGGCTGCTGCAGCTCGTGCTGTAAACACGATAGTGGCGGGGAAAATCACCTCCACTAAATGAATCATGTTTCGTTCCTCTTTAGTGCTTCATTAAACAACCTTACAAGCTACAGAAAACATACAGGACATATATTTAGGAACACTCGTGGCATGACCGGCTTGTGATCAGACCACAGTAGCGGTTCTAGTGTTAACTGGAGTAGCAGCGCCCGCTGTCAGGCCAGCTGACAGTCTTGCCTGGGCCTGGGACAAGACAATCAGATGCCTCCCCCAACCCCCGCTCCACTTTGACCGTCACCATCTCTCTCTCTCTCTCTCCCTCTCTCTTTCTCTCTCTCTCTCTCTCTTCTCCCCCCCTATTGGCGGGCGTGCCCGCTGTATATCCGTGACTGTCGGAAAAAATGCTCAATTAAAAGCTATTCCTGTGAATTTATCAGAGATTGGTCACAGGTCCGGACAGAACAATCACTCGGTCCGGATCCGGACTGAGGTCCGCTGCTATTTGGTGATGCCTGCCCTATAGTTTATTTGGGACAGCGCCCTGCCGCCATGCAAACAGGATCCCCACCCATATATTCTAGTGCAGATTTAACAAAAAAATCCACTATTTGATTTTTATTTTAATCAAAAGGGCGTTTAACAGGCATTCTTTTTATCAAATAAAAAAGCTTACTCTAATTTGCGCAATTTTAGAGTCTAATGTATCGCTATCGTTTCATTAAAATGCATTTCTCCTCTCCTCTGATTCTTCTCCACCCTGTTGTCTGACTATTTACGCTGCTCGCTACGCCAGCCATCCACTCTGTCTGTCAAAGTCTAATTATTCACGTAAAAACATTCAACAAAACAAACGCTGCCTTTACTTAAATCAGTGCATAACATGAATGAAACATTCACTGATTTAAGTAACGCTTTCACACAAAGCAGAGACAGGAAGGAAAAGCTAAAGAAGAAGACAGATATTCATCCAATGTACATGTGAACATTTGATCTAAATCCCCGCTCTGCGTCTTTGAGCGTGTTCATCCGTCTGCCGGTGAGCGTAAAGACGCAAATAGTTGCGAATCGCAGGGACAGTAAGGGATCATCAGTCACTTTGTGTGATTTTATAATTCAGACAGTGTCTTGATAGCTCATGTGCCCGGTTTAAGTGAACACAAAAACTTGAAAAATGACGAGTCAGCCTTTTGATGAATTAAAACTCTACATTCTTCATCAGTCCAGCTCTGAGCTGCTGTTTTCACTCACTCACTGTTTTCTTTTTTTGATCAATGTATTTTTTTTTTTTTTTTTCCATTATCAAAAATCCAAAAACAAACATAAAAAGAATCAAAACAGATAAAAGGACGAAATAACCCCCGAAAACCAGACATTAAAATACATATGCATGTATATACACATGCACATACACATATATAAATATATATGTGCACATATACACAGATACATTAACCTACACATCACATATTACATCAATTACATCAATTGTCAGGCATCATAAAACACAGAACCAGTAAAATGGAAATAGAATTCTTTACATTATATTTTCAGCATCCATATCCTCCACAAAACTCAGGAAAGGCTGCCAGATGTTATAAAATGTCCCAGTAGATCCCCTGACGGTGTATCTGATCTTTTCCAGTCTGAGATGACACATAACTTCTCTGATCCAGTGGCTAAATAATGGTGGCGCAGAGTCTTTCCATTTGAGCAAAATCAGTCTCCTACCTAGGAGAGAACAGGAGGCCATCATGGTGGTTTCCAATCGCAGTAGAGGAGGAGAGTCCACAGGCGCCACTCCAAACAAAGCAATATATGGTGATGGCTCCACTGTTTTCCCGCATATCTTTGTAAAAGTTCCAAAACTGTTTTGCCAGAATGAATGAAGCCTAGGACAAGTCCAAAACATGTGCAGAAGAGTGGCAGGGGCCTGGCTGCATCTAACACATATAGGATCAATATCGGCATTAATCCTAGCAAACCTGACCCTGGACCAGTGTAAACGATGAATAACTTTAAATTGGATGACAGCATGCCTTAAACAGATGGAGGACAAGAAAATATTCTAAATTATTTTCTGCCAAGTCTCTTCTGGGATCACCTCATCAAAGTCAATCTCCCACTTCCTTTTAATGAGATTTAAAGGTGTCAGATTATGTGTATTGATTAAATCATAAATCAAGCCGATGGCTCATTTTGTAACTGACTTCCAAATAAAAATTGTATCAAACAAAGAAGTGGGAGGGGACATAGGGAAGCAATCAGAGTTTGAAGCTACAAAGTTCCGGAGCTGTAAATACCTATAGAAATGGGACCTCGGGATATTGTACCTCTGAACCAGCGGCTCAAAAGAGGCAAAAATGCCATTAATGTAGAAATCAGATAGTGAGATCAAACCTTTTCCAGCCCAAATATCAAAAGAATAATCCATCACTTATGGGGTAAACATATGTTTTTTTGTGACTGGGGCAGCCTGGGGTATGTTCTTTAGGGAGAAGGACCTTCTGAATTGATTCCAAATTTTGATTAAATGTATGACAACTGGGTTGGAGGTGAAGTGAGAGAGAGGTTGTGGAAATGGCAGTTTAGCACATAATAAAGCTGACAAAGAGGTGGAACCAACTGAGGCTCCCTCCACAATTGTCCATACAGGAGACGTAGTATCATTGTTCCTCCAAAACAAACCACTCGTATATTGGCGGCTCAATAATAACACATAAAGTTCGGAAGAGCCATGCTGCCCATTGCACGAGGTCTCTGTAGCATACTTCTCTTACTTCAGGGTGGTTTTTTGTGCCAGATAAAAGTTGAAACATAATTGTTCAACTTTGAGAAGAAGGACTTTGTCAGAAAAAAAGGAAGACACTGGAATATATATAAAAATTTGGGCAAGACATTCATTTTGACTATGTTAATTCTACCACCTAGAGAAAGAGGCAAAGAGTCCCAACGCTCAAAATCATTTCTAAGATTAGACAAAAGGGGTTGATAATTTGCAGTGTATAAATCCTTTTGTTTGTTGGTGATCCAAATTCCAAGGTATTTAAATTTCTTGGGGCTAATTTTAAAAGGGAATGAGTCTAAAGCAGGGGTATTCAATTAAAAGTCACCGAGGTCCAGTTAATAAAGTTTCCACCAATAAAAGGTCCGAAACCAAAGTCCAAATTGTGTCTTATAGCCTTCCCCTATGTCAACTTTTTTATGGTTTCAACAATATTTTTTGTCAATTTTTAATACAGGATAAGTTTTATTGAGTGCACAGCTAGCTCCTTTACCATAAATAAAAATAGTCCTAGGCAAATTAATTAAGGCTTTTATTTCAGATTAAAACAGAAAAACCTAAAATATAATAAATAAAAAATTGTAAACAGAGCCAAATAACCAGTTTTTTCTCTTAAATGAAAGAGGTCCCAGCCAAGAATTGAAGGCCTACACATCAAGTAAAAAAGTCAACATCTTCAGAAAACAATAAGGGTGGCTCTTTTTAGGAAAAAACAAGTGCATACAGCGCACTGACTAAATATTTTTCCTCCTCTTTTTTCTTAAATAAGAGAGGTCACAGCCTAAAAAAATGAAGACCTACACTTTCAGTTAAAAAGTCAACATCTTCAGAATACAAGAAATTAACTCTTAAAAGTACAACCATTTGTCATCTGTAACTGCTTTTCTGCTGTGTTGTTGCAAAATAATTTAACAAGAAAGTGATAGGAAGATAAATATTTAATTTGCGCATGTTTCAGATTTTGCTCTCCCTCTCTCTTTGGCTCTCTGTCCTTAACTCCCTCTCTCTCTCTTTCTTTCAGTCTTTCCCTCTCTTTCTTTCTCATTGTCACACACAAACAGCGCTGCACCCATTACATGTACCCACACTCACATAGGCTAATAAATAAATAAACAGAACAGTGTTGATAGAACTTGCAAAATATGAAACATTCTGAAATAAACTAGTGCCAAAAAACTGTATAACTGCAACAATGAAAATAACACGAACAAATGATCAACTCGATTAGTAAACAATTAGAAAAAGAACAGGATCAACCCCGTGGACAGCGCAGCGCAAAAGCTCTCAGCCCTCATGAGCATTTCCCACACAGGTCGGTCGCAAAGCTTGCAGGTGACAAAGGTCTTATTTTTTTGCACAGGCAGTTTATTCCCAGTTAAATTGTCTCTGCCTCCTGTTTGCTGGTGTGTGTGGCTGCTGCAGCTCGTGCTGTAAACACGATAGCCGCAGGAAAGTCACCTCCGCAAAACGAATCATGTCTCGTTCCTCTTTAGTGCTTTATTAAACAACAGTATAAGCTTCAGAAAACTTGCAGAACATATATTTAGGAACACTCATGGCATGACCAGCTTGTGATCAGACCACAGTAGCGGTTCTAGTGTTAACTGGAGTAGCAGCGCCCGGTGTATATCCGCGACTGTCGGAAAAAATGGTCAGTTAAAATCTATTCCTGTGAATTTATCAGAGATTGGTCACGGGTCCGGACAGAACCATCACTCGGTCCGGATCTGGACCGAGGTCCGCCATTTGATGATGCCTGGTCTAAAGGAATCAGACTAGCCCCGATAGGCATTAGCCCACTCTTCTGAACATTAACTATATAACCAGATAATTTGCTAAATTCTTGAAGTAGGACCAGTAATTTAGGGAGGCTGGACAGGGGTTGTGATATGTACAGTAACATTAACTTTATGCTCTAATCCAGCACGCCAAATACCTTTTGATATCAATGTTCTGCCTCAAAGCAAGAGCAAGAGGTTCCATTGCGACTGCAAATAAAAGGGGCGACAAAGGACACCCCTGTCTTGTACCTCGCTGGAGCTCAAAGTAAGTGGACAAATTATTGTTGGTGCGTACAGCAGCCATGGGGGATGTATAGAAGTTTTACCCAAGATATAAACTTAGGTCCGAATCCAAACCTCCCAAGCGTATCAAAAAGATAGCCCCACTCCACCCGGTCAAAGGCTTTTTCAGCATCAAGTGAAAGCACTAACTCTTGTATTCCGGGCAGAGAGGGGCCATAAAGGACATTCAGAAGGCACCTGATATTAAAAAGTGAATAACAATTCTTAATAAAACCAGTCTGGTCAGGTGATATAATAGAGGGAAGAACCACCTCCAGACGACGCGCCAACACTTTGGCAAGAATTTTAGCGTCTGTGTTAAGAAGGGATATTGGACGGAATGAGCCACACTCCTGGGGGTTTTTACCCCCTTTCAGTAATAATGAGATAACTGCCTGACGGATCGTCTGAGGGAGGAACCCCTATGATAATGATTCTTCGAAAACTGACAATAACAAGGATGATAGCTGAGTGGAGAACTTTTTATAAAAGTCAGCCAGAAAACCGTCGGGCCTGGAGATTTGCTACTTTGCATAGAGCTGATTGCGGATGCTATTTCTGCAGCCGAGAGGTCCCGCTCCAGGTCACCAACTAATTCTGGATCTACAGATGGGATATGCAGAGGTTTAAAGAAGCCTTCCAGCTCAGAGGGGCTTGCAGAAGAATCAGAAGTCTATAATAACTTAAAACAAGAGTTTATTTTTAGACTGTCTGTGTTTTTAACGCCATATTGATCATTAATTTCAGGAATGGTCTGCTTAGCTGTCCTTTGGTGCAGCTGGTGAGCGAGTACACGTCCTGCTTTTTCACCATGTTCGTAATAGCCTTGTCGGGACTTAGAGATGAGATATTTGGCCTGTTTTGTCGACAAGAGATCAAACTCAGTTTGAAGCGATAGACGCTTCTTCAAAATGTCTGATAATGGTGAATAACTATATAATCTATCTAGCTCTAAAATCTCATCTGCTAGCTCCTTCAGACGAATACTATTTACTCTTTTCTTATTTGCACAATATGAAATTACTTGTCCGCGTAAATATGGCTTTAATATCCCAAATAATTAAAGAAGACATTCCTGGAGTTGTATTGATATCAATAAATGATGTAATCTCAGTCGCGGTGAAACTGTTAAAGACTTCATCAGATGAAAGCAATGGATTTAATCTACAAGGACAGTAAATAGACTGAGTGCAGTGAATACGCACTGAAAAGTCAAAGGACCATGATCTGAAATAACAATTGCAGCGTACTTGCACTCAGTAACAAGGGAGAGAAGTCTATTATCAAGTAAGAAATTTTCTATACGCGAGTAGGTTTTATGAACAGGAGAGTAGAAAGAATACTCCCTTGCAGTGGGGTTGCGAAACCGCCACATGTCAGCCACCCCGTATGATTTAGGAAACATCTGTATTGCACGAGCGGAATTAGACACTAAGGATTTGTTGTGTGAGCTGCGATCTAAGACTGAAGAGAGTGTACAGTTCGCATCCCCCCCCAAGGATGAGATGATGCGTCATCATGTTAGGTAGCCGGGAAAAGAAATTGGAAAAAAACATTGGACTGTCCCAATTTGGCGCATATATATTAACCAGGATAACTGGACAAATATAGAGCAATCCCACTACAATAACATAACGCCCTGCAGAGTCAGCCTCCACACTTGTCATTGTGAATGGGGTGTTTGAGTCAGTTAGTATTGCAGCCCCCCTGGCTTTAGATAGAAAGTTAGAGTGGTATATATCTGCCCTGCCCAGGCCCCCTTCAGTAGAGAATAGTCAGATGTGCGAAGATGTGTCTCTTGAAGAAATGCAATATTTATTTAAAGTTGTTTTAAATGTGTAAATACCCTTTTACGTTTTACCGGATGGTTAAGCAATTCCAACATTCCAACTGACAAAATTAAGTGAACACCTATCCAGCCCACTGGGATTGGAAGAGCAACTCATGTTGGTTGGAGAAAGATGAGAAAGATGAGAATCAAGAGCTGAAATTGTAAAAACCACAATCCAACAACAATTAAATAAAAACAACAGATGTCTGGCAATACAACAAATGAACAAGTCTGGTAAATCCCCCCTCCCCTCCCATAGCACCTAGAACAAGGTGAACAAGAGACCCTCCCAAAACAAATCCACACATTAAGTGTTTGTGTTGAGGAACTTTAGAGAGCCAACCACATCAAAGCTTCAAGAATAATTGAAATAGCGTCCATATAGAGCCATGTACTAAAGACACTGCTGCATAGCAAGATAAAATAAACACAGACTTTCCCATCAGAAACAAATTTGTGATGTGCTAAGTACATTATCAAGAAAATGAAAACTTAGATGGGGTTCATCACTGTTCAGTCACTGCATTAAGCCTTCTCAAAACTTATCTGTGGATGATTTTCTCCTTAACCTAAGTCATGGCTTCCGCTACATCCGTGAATTCCTTCTCCTCTCCATGGTGCGTAATCTGGAGGCGCGCTGGGAATAAGATGCCAAACCGAACTCCCTGGCGGTTAAGTAGCAGCTTCCTCACCTCCGTAAATGCAGCCCGGGCTTTGGCGACGCCTGCAGTGTAGTCCGGAAAGATGCCAATCCTCTGCTCCTTGTAAGTGAGCAGCTTTCGGTCGCGCGCCATGGCGCGCACCCAGCTCAGTATCTCAGCGCAGTCCTTGTAATAATGAACTTTGGCGATGATGGCGCATGTTTTCCCGTTCTGTCTCAAAACCAGACTTCTGTGCGAGCGGTCTACAAGCACGTCTCTGTCTAGCTGTAACACCTCTTTAAGCAGTGATGAGACCGCAGCAGTAGAGCATGATCCATCAGCTTCTGCAACTCCGATAATTCTGATATTACAGCGCCTCTGCCTTCCCTCCATTTCTTCACATTTCACTTTAAGCGCCATCACCTCGGTGTTCAGGGCAGTTACCGTAGACTTTCAAGCAGCCACCTCGTCGGACCACATATTTAGCCCATCTTCAACCTCCCGAATGGAAGTCTTCATTTGGTCAATGTCAGAATGTAGCGCCGCTGTGTTGTTTGCTAGCTCCACCTTAACAGCCTGCAGCTCACCGGCGAGTGCACTTTTCAACTCTCTCTTAAATTCTGACTTCATCACAGCCCTCATCTCTGACTTTATCGCCTCAGAAAGGTCTGCTTTCAGCGACTGGAGTATATCCGCTTTCACGATATCCATCTTCTCTTTATCAGGCCGTGGGGAGGTCCTTGGCGCCGGTGTAGCGTTGGTACTCGTAGCCAAGGCTGTGTTGGGCCCAGTGGTGGAAGCTCCTTTGTATGCAAATTTCCGGAGATTTGACGCCATGGAACTGCACAAACAAGAACTTTCAGAATACAGCGATATTGTAGAGCAAACTTATCAAAGTATTGTGCTCAAAGTGCTATTAAATATAAACAAACCAGAGGTGCAGCGGGAGCTCATGTGAATCGCATCTTTCTCCATTGCCGGCTCCGCCCCCTCTCCTCACTCACTGTTTTCTAAATGATAAATTCATCTTGAGGTATCTTCCATCACTTATTCTCCACGATATAAGAACAGTCTTTGAAGGATCAAGTCTGAGATACAATCTACTAGTGCAGTGGTTCTCAACCTGTGGGTGGAGGCCCATAAGTGGGTCTCAGAGCTGTTTTCAGTGGACTGTGTATAAATCGGGTTTGTCCTAAGAAGACAAACATCCATCAGAGTACGTCAAAGTATACCCACTAAAATAAACCAGACTACACCACTGAATGGATGGATGGATAGATAGATAGATAGATAGATAGACAGATGGAAAGTTGAATGAAAAAATTAACAGAAAATGATGAATATCAAAGATAGATAGATGAATGAATAAATGAAAAATGATTAATAGATGAGCAGATTAAATAAACAAAGTGATTAATATAGATGATCTGCTTTGAGCTCCAAAACTGTGGAAAAGACGTCAGAGGATCTGAGACGAGCTGCAAATGTAGAAGTCTTTCAAATTCAGACGGGCCTTTATGTAAAACTTTCTAATTTTAACAGTATTATTAATTTATTAATTTTTGGGATCACTGCACCTTATCTTATTGTGAAATTTGAATTGTTTTACATTTTATTATAATTTAACTATGTGTTTATATTTTTTATGATTATATAGTTTTTATCTTTTTACCCTTAATCATTTAAGATTTTCTTTTAGTCTTTTTAACATGATTTTATGTATTTATTTTAGCTTTTTTTTATTTCTGTTTGTTGTTATTGGTTTTATTGCTTTGCCTTTTCTCTTATTTCTTTTCTTCTATTATTTTTTTATCAGTCATCTTGGTTTTATTGTTTCTTTTATTTAAGTGTACATTAGTCTTCAAATCCCTCTTGACATCCTACCTGATGTCAATATAATAACAGTAGACTATTACTGGGTAGATGGACCTCTGTTGTGCATTTATTTGCTAATAAGTTGTTAGAAAAATCCACAATTTTTGTCAGTATTATATTTTATCTTTGTCAATAATTTTCTGCCTCTGTGTAAAGCACTTTGAGATGCAGTTAAATCTGTATGAAATGTGCTTTATAAAGTTTGAGTATGATTGAATCTATGTGCGTCTATCAGTGTATGACGGTGAGTTATCAGAGGAGAAATCCCATTTAAATCAAAGTTTACCAGCACCAGCTCTTCTCGGGACACTTGCTCACAGTTTTTGAAGGACTTCAGGGGGTAGGTTGTCCCAAACATCTTGGAGAACTGATGTAGCCTGGCTCAGATCCTTCAGTCTCCTCATGTTCCAGTGTTCCAGTTTCTTTTATTCCAGAGCGACATATGTCTGAGAGTAAGAACAACACAAGCAACACCACTCCAAACCGGGGGAATAATGTCAGAGAGAGCAACAGACTACTTCAAGTCTGACTAGACACAGGAGCTGCCATGTGCAGCTGGAGGCAGTGCCTCTTTTATTTATTTATTCATTTATTCATTTTTAAAACCACCAACAACAGAAAACCTTGTCAAGTCACCTCAATATCACCATCAAGTCCTCATGTCATTGGCATGCCATTTATACACATTTCACATTTATACATATATCACATTTATACCATGTGAAGCATTAACATGCTCAGTGCTGAGCTGTCCACAAAGAGCTGGTCTTAGACCTTCTGACTTGTTCTTCACGGAGGACTTCAGAGCAGAGGATCCAGACTAAGAGCATCAGTGTTCCCTTAAAGTAGACCAGGACTGCAGAGAATAGAGTTTGGTAATTCTTCTACCACTTGGGAACAGAAGAGTCCAGTGATTGTGATCCATGCTGAGATTGGAGAACTGGCTATCTATCACTGGCGGAGCATAGCAGGCGAGAGGTAGTGTAGACCTGGATGTGGGATTCTGGGTAAACAGCCGCCACTTGTTCCTGTCATGTGAGTCAGAAGTAGAGCTTTGAATTTGATTCAAGCTGCAACTGGAGGCCAACGAAGAGAGATTCACAGCAGAGTGGCATGTGCTGTTCCGGGCTGGTTACAGACCAGATGTGCTGCTGCATTCTGGGTCATCTGCAGAGGTTATTTGGGATGACCTGTGAGCAGGGAGTTGCAGCAGTCGATATATGAAATTACCGGAGCCTGGAGCAGAAGCTGTGTTGCCTGTTCTGTCATCTAAGGTCTGATCCTACACACAAAGGCAGGTGTAGGCCCAAGCACACATTAACATTATCAAACAGAGGGCCCGGTAATTGGTACACATGGGCATTCATTACTTAATGCCATATCACATCTCCGAGAAGTGGTGAAACATGGGGCCAGAAGAAGTGATCTGTCACCAGAGGAACGAATCTGCTGTTTTATGGCATGCCCTGACATGATCCTGTGCTGGTCAGCACTTTATGAACTATGACTGATTTTCTCATGTTTTGATTAGTTCACTGGTTGATGCCTGTTTGATGGATGAATAGAACAAAAGGTGAAGTTGTGAATTACTGTTGCATTTAATGTTTGATGTGTGCAGTCCTTGTAAAACATTCAAAATCTGTCTTGTGACTTGTTTTTTGTGATTTTTTTTTTGTAGCATGGCGCTGAAGTCTGGGGAGGAGCGCCTGAAGGAGATGGAGGCTGAGATGGCTCTGTGAGTATCTTCAGATTTATTTGACCACCATTACTCACCAGAAAACCTAACATAGAGCACCTCTCAGGCTTTTCACAGTGGAGAGATCCCCTGGGAGGGATTTTTCATTGCAGTGTTGATTCCCATCTTTGGTGTTAGCAGATCCAATGATGAGGATGATGATGATGGTGATCAATACCATTTGGTTCAGTCTCTAGTGAAAGTATTTATTCAAAAACAGGACATTGTGTTAAAGATATTGTCATCACCATGAACCATTTTATGATGACATGTGTTCTGGCTTGTTTGTTCTCTTGTAGTTTTGAGCAGGAGGTCCTTGGTGGTCCTGTTCCAGTAACAGGAAGCCCGGCTGTCATGGAAGCACTTCCGGTTGCTCTTTCTGTTCCTGCTGTTCCCGTGGTGCGGCCTATCATAGGCACCAACACCTACAGACAGGTCTGTACTGGTTATTACTCCATGTGTCTGTTCTTTGTTGTTTCTGTTTGCTGTGACCAATGCCTGGATAATTTAAAGGGAACATATCATGCAGAAACAAGATTTAATACTTACAAATAATGTTGTTTAGGGAATTGCTGACTCTAAACCTCCAGAAAATCCCACAACATGAGATCTGCTCCTGTCCCCGATATCCGGGAGCGAGACTGCCGCCCCTGAAAACGTCTCATTGCGAGATCTTCGCGAGATTTCCCGCAACCTGATGTCAGGTATTTTCAGTCTCTTCTCACTGGACGAGCCTGAGAAAGCAGCTCCTCCCCGGTAATGCCTGAAGCACCGAGCTGCAGCTAGGACACGCCCACCAAGCTCAGCCGTTTATATTCTCTCCAGGACCAGCAATGTCAGGAGCAGTTTCAGTGTTTGTTTTCTGTTGTTTCCCTGAGCTATATACTTGAGAGAAGACATGTCTGGGAAGGGTCTTCATCTGTGTTTTTTTGGTTGTGGATCAAAATCCCAACTATCTTCACTTCTAAAGAATGAAGACACCAGAAAGCAGTGGACAGCCCTTGTTTCCTCGGATCAGCCACTGTCTCAGCTGTTTCTGTGTGCTCATCATTTTACCCCAGAGGGCAGTTTGATGCAGGATTTGCATCTCAACTGCTGCTCAAACAAGGAGCAGTTCCTTCCATAAAGACTGTCCACAGAGACCCAGAACCACAAGCGGTAAGTAATGTAATCAGAGGAAGTACTGTAAATAAGGCCCTGTCCTCCCCCCCCCCCTCCCTGCTGCAGGCCAGCAGCCAGCAGCCACTCCAGGGACACCTCCCCCTCCTGGGAGCCTTCTGCCTTCTGATGAGGGAACCTCACCCCCCTCCTTCTCCTTCTCCCAGACTGAAGGACCTCGCGTAGCATCTACACCGCCACTCACCTCCCCGATGTCCTTCACCGCAGACCAGTTTAGAAGACAGCTGACAAGACTCCACACAGGCAAAGCTGCAGGCCCTGATGGTGTGAGCCCGAAGGTCCTGAAAGCCTGCGCCCCCCAGCTCTGTGGAGTACTTCACCTTGTCTTCAGCATGAGCCCGAGTCTCCAGAGGGTCCCCGTGCTGTGGAAGACGTCCTGCATCGTTCCTGTACCGAAGACGCCGTGCACAAACAACGTCAAGGACTACAGACCGGTGGCACTGACGTCCCACATCATGAAGACCCTGGAGAGACTCGTTCTGGAGCAGCTCCGGCCTAAGGTCAGGCCCCACTTGGATCCACTTCAGTTCGCCTACCAGCCCCGACTTGGTGTTGAGGACGCCCTCATCTTCATGTTGAACAGGGTCTACGCCCATCTGGACAAGCCTGACAGCACTGTGAGAGTGATGTTTTTTGACTTCTCCAGTGCCTTTGACACCATCAGACCGTCCATACTGGGGGAGAAGCTGACAGCGATGAGGATGGAGGCTCCTCTGGTGTCCTGGATTGTTGACTACCTGACTGGCAGACCGCAGTATGTTCGTCTGCAGCACTGTGTGTCTGACAGGGTGGTCAGCAATACAGGGGCTCCCCAGGGGACAGTCCTGTCCCCCTTCCTCTTCACCCTGTACACCAAGGATTTCAGCCACAACACCAACTCCTGCCACCTTCAGAAATTTTCTGATGACTCGGCTGTTGTGGGGTGTATCAGCAAGGGTGATGAGGAGGAGTACAGGGCTGTGGTGGGGGACTTTGTCACATGGTGTGAGCAGAACCACCTGCAGCTCAACGTGACAAAGACCAAGGAGCTGGTCATGGATCTGAGGAGGACAAAGGCTCCAGTGGCCCCTGTTTCCATCCAGGGGGTCCAGGTGGACATCGTGGAGGAGTACAAATACTTGGGAGTATTTTTGGATTACAAACTGGACAGGACCAGGAACACGGAGGCCGTCTACAAGAAGGGCCTGAGCCGCCTCTACTTCCTGAGGAGGCTGAGGTACTTTAACATCTGCAGGACGATGCTGAGGATGTTCTACGAGTCTGTGGTGGATAGTGCTGTCCTGTACGCTGTTGTGTGCTGGGGCAGCAGGCTCAGGGTAGTGGACACCAACAAGCTCAACAAACTGATCCGTAAGGCCAGTGATGTTGTGGGGGTGCAGCTGGACTCTCTGACAGAGGTGTCAGAGAGGAGGATGCTGTCCAGGCTGCAGGACATCATGGACAACACCTCCCACCCCCTCCACAGCGTGCTGGACAAACACAGGAGCACATTCAGTGCGAGACTCATCCTTCCACGATGCACCACAGAGCGTCACAGAAAGTCCTTCCTGCCTTTGGCCATCAGACTTAATAGCTCCTCCCTCTAAAATCACTGCTCCGTCAGGTCCTGGAGAATAAACTCTCACTGTTTTTACTCCTGTCATATTGTTGATAAGTAAATCTTCAGACAAATGGTGCTGTCATGAATACATTTAAATTTTTGGTGTAAATATTGTTAATTGTTAATACTGTGTATACCTCCACCTCATTCGGAGCCTCATGTCCACTTAATTTTACTTACTTATTTTACTTATTTTCCTTCATAAGGAAGTTTTATACTGCTTAAAGGCTCTGCACGTTGCAACCTACTTACGTAATTTTCATACTCTTTTAATTTGTTTTTATTTTTACTTGTATTTATTTTATCTTTATTATTTTTTTAATGCTACTGTTTATTCTAATGTCCTCATCTGTTATTTCCAACTGCTATACTGTGTACAAGAGCAACTGAAACAACCGAATTTCCCCTTGGGGATTAATAAAGTATTACTGATTCTGATTCTGATTCTGATGATGTTATGTCGAGCTAATGCTAAGCTAGTTAGTGTTAGCATCAGCTGTGTTGTGTAAATTCGGACTTGTAGAGCTCTTTTACGACCACACGGTAGCTAAAAAAGCAAAACTCACAAACGGTGCTTCATCCTTTGTTACTTAAACTCATAAATAAATATATGATGTAATGTTGAGCCAATGCTAAGCTCGTTAGCGTTAGCATTAGCGTCAGCTGTGTTGTGTAAATTCAGACCTGTGGGGCTCTTTTACGACCACACAGTTGCTCGAAAAGCAGAACTAACAAACGGCGCTTCATCCTTTGTTACTTAAGTATCTATCTTTTAATTATTATGATGAACATGTCTTTGAAAAGGTCTGCACACCCCTCTTAGCTGCTGAGAGTAATGGGAAGCTATTGTTAGCAGTTTGACTCACTGTTGTGTGTAATCACATAACTAATGTGGGGTTTTTCTACTTAAAAACTCATCTGTATTCATGGAGATGTGCATGATTGATTGGCGAATCTCATAAGTAGCCATTTTAAACATGTAATAAAGGCCAAACAAAAGTTTAATGTTAACTGCAAAGTCAATACAACGATCCCCAGACAGCCGGGGCTAGTAAACAATGCACTTCCGTATGTCACCCCTCCGCTCGGCCTCGGCACCCCCTTCGCTCCGTCTCCGGCTCAGCCCTCACAGAACTGGCCAATCAGAGGACAGAACACACGTGGTCTCAGTTCTCAGGTGTACTCTGTCTGAATCAGAGCATTTTGAGGGAGAGCCTGAAAAGCGGCTGGAGAGAGGCTTTTGTAAACGCGATTGTGAGGCGAAGAAGGAGCTTTATGACCTGCAAATCATACAGAAGTACTCCAAATGCATCCCAGATTGGCATAATGACAAGGAAAACAGCATGATATGTTCCCTTTAACTTAAATATCAACTCTCTGACACTTGTCAGGGGGGACTGAAGGCCCCTAACAGAGGTTTGGAAAAAATGACTTTCTAAAACTCCACTCTTAACCGACACTTAATTAGGTGATCCAATTTAATTGCACGTTAACACAAATGCCAATCAGCCAATGACATGGCTGCAATGCATATACCACACATATTCCAGATGACCTGCTGAAGTCCGAACTGAGTATCAGGATGGAGCAGGAAGGTAATTTAAGAGACTTTGAACGTGGCATGGTGTTGGTCTGTCAGACACTGCTGATCTACTGGGATCTTCACAACACAATTGTCTCAAGAGTTCACAGAGAATGGTCTGAAAAAGAGATTATCCAGAGAGCAGCAGCTCTCTAGACCAAAATGCCTTGATGAGGTCAGAGGTCAGAGGAGAATGGTCAGAGTGGTTGGAGATGATAGAAGAAAAGGAACCACTCGTTACAACCAAGGTCTGCAGATCATTTCTGAACACAGCTCGTCCAATCTGGAAGCAGATGCGCGACAGCAGCAGAAGACCATACCAGGTGGTGTGAACCTAAGTGTGAACATCATAAAGCATGGATCCATCCTGCCTTGGATTAGCGGTTCAGGCTGCTGCTGGTGGTCTGATGGTGTGGGGAACATTTTCTTGGTAAACTTTGGGTCCCTTAGTCCCACCTGAGCATGGTTCAAACCCCACAGCCTACCTGAGTATTGTTGCTGACCATGTCCATCCCTTTATGACCACAGTGGACCATCTTCTGATGGAGACTTCCAGCAGCTCCGTGACTCAGAGCTCAGATCATCTCAATCTGGTTTCTTCACTGTACTCCAGTGGCCTCCACAGTCACCAGATCTCAGTTTAGACCAGGTGTGTCAAACTCAATTGCACATGGGGCCAAAAATCAAAGCACACTTTAGGTCGTGAGCCGAACAGGATAAACATTTATTAAACACAATAAAACTAAATTTTATTTGAACATGAAAATGAATAAAACCAGACAGGAAAATTATTCCAGAATAAATAAATTGAAACTTTACATAACTTAAAAGATTTTGCTCTCCATAAAAATATCTCCTGTCAAAATTATACTAGTTAGAAATATGAGCATGCTGCAAAAAAACCCTGAAAAGTAAAAAGTAGTGCTTTTAAGAAAACATTAAAATAACAACAAATCAAAACAGTCAATGTTCTTTGCTCTTATGCCATTTTATAAAAATTAAATTTAAACTTAAAAAATCTTAAAATATCTTCTCTCCGTGAAATATCACCTGTCAGTTATATACAAATTCAAAATATAAACATGTTACAAAAAAAACCCCTGAAAATATAAACTTAGTTTGTGCTTTTCAGCAAAAGTTAAAGAAAAAACAAATCAAAACACTCAGTTTTCTTTGCTTTTATGCCGATTTGTCAGAGCTGGATGCTTGGCATCTTTTCTTGGCAACAAGTTTGTTTAGGTTTGGTGTTAGGTTCTGTGTTGTGGAGATTCTCAGGATGGACTGCAGGTGTTCATCAGTGAGATGACTCCTGTGTGCTGTTTTTTAAGTCTTCATCACTAAGAAAAGCTTCTCACACAGATATGTGCTACCAAACATGCACATGGTTTGAGCCACATGTAGACAGAGCTGGGGCATTGCTTCAGGAATGAAGTGAATAAACTGGGTGGGCCCTGCAGAGTCGTGCTTTGCCTTTAGTGTCCCATTACACTGCAGCTCTATCAGCTCCGTCTGAATCTGTACAGGTGCAGTTTCCACATCGACGGCAAATGGGTTGCAAAGCAGCTCAGAATTCTTTTTTTGCGCTTCAAAGCCACCAAAGCCCTGTGCGAACTCAGTGCGAAGTGCGCTCATTTTATCAGCAAAGTGCGCATTTGGGAACATCACTGCGCCAACTTGTCGGCAAACTCTGAATCTGTTTCCCGCATAAAAGACTGAAATTGCCGTTGATTTAAGCTGTTAGCTCGTATAAAGTTTACGGTTTGCATTACAGTGCTCATTACATGTTACATCTTCAGGACTTTACCACACAGCGTTTCTTGGTGTATGATGCAGTGATATGCTGTTAACTCACCAGTACAGTTCTCCTCCTGCATCTTTACCCACATCCTTCCCACTAGTCCACTTTTTTCACCGCACATCGCCGATGCTCCATCTGTTGTAAGTTCAACAAGTTTGTCCCAGGGCAGTTTCATGTTGGTTACACTTTGACATAAATTTTCAAAAATGTCTTTTCCTGTCGTGTCATTAAATCGATGTCCCGTGCATCGATTTAATGTCCAATATTTCCTCTGTAACGTAAAAATTGGAGTCCACTCCGTGGATGAAGATGGCCAGCTGTGCAGTTCTTCACGTCCGTACTTTCATCCACAGCAAGAGAGTATGCAATAAAGTCTTTGCTTCTTTTAATCAGCTGTGTTCTTAAATCAGTGGCCATCTCACAAACGCTATCAGCAACCATATTCCTACTCAGGCTTACATTTGCCAACATCTGCTTTTTGTCTGGACACAAGACATCACACACCTTCATCATACAGCTCTTCAGAAACTCTCCCTCGGTAAATGGCCGGGCTGATTTGGCTAACTCCTCTGCCACAATAAAACTTGCTTTCACTGCAGCTTCACTTTGGGATTTCGCTCTGGTTAAAAAAGGTCTGCTGAGATGTCAGATTCTTCTTTAACTCTTCTACTTCCTGTAGCTTCTGCTCTGCGTTCAGGTTTTTCAGCTTATCCTGGTGTTTTGTCTCGTAGTGCTGTCTTAGACTAAATTCCTTAATTACAGACACATTGGCTCCACAAATAAGACACACAGGTTTACCGGCAATGTCAGTAAACATATACTCAGCCTCCATCGGTTTTGAAGACTCTCTTTTCAGAATCAACTTTTCTCTTCGCCATTGTTAGGGGCTAGCTTTGAGTTCAGGGTTGTATACAGCAAGTTAGCAACAGACGCTTGATTTGTTTGACGCGGGGGTGTTCCCAGCTAGCAGCTGTTGCGCAGCATTATGGGATTTGTAGTTTATGTGTTCTCAGCACTTCATATCACCGGGCCGTTAATAATTAAAATAATAGATCTATATAAAATGATCTCGCGGGCCAGATATAATTGTACGCCAACTGGATGTGGCCTGCGGGCCTTGAGTCTGACACATATGGTCTAGACTTTTCTAGTTTTCTTCCACAAAGAAAAACAAACCAACAAACTCTGGCGAAAACATAGACCTGCTTGGCCAAGGTGAAGAGTGATTCCCCATTCAGACTGAACATGTTCATCAGATTTTCCTGTGGTCAGTGAGCATATTCCTGTGAGTGGTTCTTTCTGTAAGCAATCTTTTTTCTGAACATGGGGGCTGCTTCTGTATTTTTATTATTAGCAATTGTTTTCATATACTTCATTTAAAAATGTATTGACAAATAGAAATTTGACTTATTTTCCAGCCCTTGTTCTTTGTCTCTGTTATCACAGAGTCATAAATCACAGCTCTTTGTGTCTAAGCCTCTGTTTCTTCCTCTTCCCTTACAGGTCCAGCAGACATTAGAAGCTCGAGCTGCTAGCTTCGTTGGTCCTCCACCCCCGGCCTTTGTGGGACCAGGTGAGCATTAGCTTAGCAAGCATAGCTTTCAGACTGCCAGCATTTGCCACACATCACCCTCATGTCTTTTGTACCAAAAATCTTGAAAATAGTAGGCTTACCTATTTTTCTGTGAGCTTTGGCTAAAGCGGGTAGGAAATTAATCCATTTAGAGCCATAATGATTTTGTTTCAGCATGGATGTATGTCCATGTCACATACAAGATAGAAACGGTTCAGTTTCACTTCCTGTCTGTGCTTTTCAGAGGTAAAGCTCAGTTTGGCCCTCCTGTGGACAAACTCCCCCTGTTCACACAGAAAGCTTTCTCCTGGATCAGTTCTTCAGTCAGTCATGTCACTGTTTAAGATTTTTGTCGTGGCTCTTCCTAAACTTTCTATTGAAGCTTTTTGTTGAGGTAAAGTTTCTGGAACCAGAGCTGTGGCAGCAGGTAGATGCAGCCAAATGGAAGCACACTGCTTACTCCTGAACGCCCTCGGACAAACAGGCAGCGCTGGGCTTAATAATAATGGCGGCTGTCAATGTCCAAAATGTATTAAAGAATGCAATTCAGGCTCTTTGGGGATGAAAGGTCCTAAGTTCACACAGATGCCATCAAAAAGGTCTTCACTATGCCATGGACGAGGCAGAGATGAAGGGTATGGAGGCAGAGCTGGAGGCAGGAGTTTACAATCTCAGGTTGTCATCACCCTTTCAGACAAAGATCAGCATAGTTTCTGTTCTCAGATAAATAGGTTTTAGACCCTTTGCTGTGTTTCTGTGAGATTTGGGAACAGAAGAAAGTCCACTCTTTTCTCCAGCCTCTCAGGAAACCTGGTGCTAGTGGGACGTGTGCTATGTGCACATCATTTGACCATTTCTTTAAGTCTTATCTGTAATATCATAAAGCCGCAAAGGGGCCAAAGTCTCTAATGCTTTTCCACGGGAGACCACGAGCCACATGTCAGGGCGTATTGAGTGGCTGATAGACATGTGATTGGTCCGTGGCATTGGAACTTTCCAGATAAATCTGGTTATTTTTAAATTGGATCTCTAATACCCCCTTCACACTAAAAGTAGCAGTTTTATCAGAAATTGACTCAATTTCTTCTTTAAAAGAGGAGCAAAGAAAGTCACTTAAAGATTTTATTATGGGAAACAATGTTTATGCTTTTCTACGACCAGTTTTGGTAAGAGTCTGATCTACCAACTGGCTCCTCTGGTTGCGAAAAAAAAGGGAAGGACTCCAAACCCCATTGTGATAATCGTGTCTCCACTGGTTGCCCTCATGGATGATCAAATCAGAGGAGCCGGGAAGCTGGGAGAGATGTTGAAATCCTCTGCAGACTATGCTGGTTAGTCTATGGTAGTCACGGTTACTCAGTGATACCTGGTGAAATCTGCTCTCCTCAGAGGTTTACCGGGAGAACTTGGTGGGGATTGTTGTGGACAAGGTTCATGTCTTATATAAGTGGTAAGTGATACATCTGTGTGGTTTAATTTAATGTAAGACGATAGTCTAAGGACTAAAACGTAGTTTAAGCTAGTGGCTAACAACAGGGTCTAGCTGCTACCTCATACTGTGGCTTGATATGATTGGTCTGTGAAGAGTGTGACTGGCAGAACGATCGTCCAATCACCAGCTGCTGTTGTCATGATCCATCAGATCCCTGCTGACAGGCAGAAGTTTAAACTCTGCAAACCTGTGGTAAGGACATCAAAACAGTGGACCAATTAAGCTGTGGAGAAGCTACAGGCATGCTTGGACTCTACTGCCTGGGATGTTTTCAGGACTTCTACCAACAATCTGGATGAGTTCACAGACGCAGTGACGTCATATATCGGCTTCTGTGAGGACAACTGTGTAACATCACGCACCCCAGTGAGTTACAACAATGACAAACCCTGGTTTACTGCTAAACTCAGGACACTCAGGCTGGGGAAGGAAAGGGCGTTCAGTAGTGGGGACAGAGACAGCTTCAGGGCAGCTAAGGCCCTGTTTACACGGAGCGTTCTCACCTTAAACGCTAGGGTTTTTCCTTGGCGTCTTCAAAAACGATCTGCGTTCAGACGGAGACTTGGAAACGGCTGAAAACGCTGTAGCATGCATGCCAGTCCAGTAGATGGCGATGTAGGTTTGCAGAGAAACACTTACAACACACGTACGAAGAAGAAAAACTTTTCACAAACAACAATGGCGAGTGGACGCACGAAGACACAGGAGTTTCTGTCTGGACAACAAATCTGTCTGGATAGTTTTGTCTGGATAACAAATCGAGCATGGTAAGCACCACATATGTTACTTGGTAGATGGCCGAAGCTGTTGTTGTTCCTGGTATGCGCGCGCAGCCTTCACGTGAAAGAGTACTGCACATGCATAGACGTCAGCGTTTCCCCCTGAAATGATGAATCCTGTTTACATGACGCCGGGTGGCGATGCATTTTGAAAACTCCCTGCCTTGGACCCTGGTTTCAAAAGTTTGCGGATTCAAACACTCCGGGCACTGGTCTCGTGTAAATGGGAGGCTAATCAAAACTCTTTGGATTCGGCCAAAAACGGAGTCGTGTAAGCAGGGCCTAAGCGTGAGTTTAGCAAAGCAGTGAGAGCTGCTAAACGACAGTACTCAGAGACACTTCAACAACAGTTCTCTGCTCACGACACTGCTTCTATCTGGAAAGGCTTGTGAAAAATGACTAACTACAGGCCATTGTCCCCCCCACTCAGCTGAACGAGTTCTGCTGTCGCTTTGAAAGACAATGGTCAACTGATGACCCCATCCCCCCACTTCACACCTCCAGCCCACCTCATCACACCGGCTCCATACCCCACACCCCAACAGGGGCTCAGTGTCCCCCACAAACCGGCACTCCAGACCCCCCCCCCCCACCTCAGAGACACAGCTCACTATCCAGGAGAGAGACGTGAACAGACTCTTCAAGAGGCAGAAGCCCCACAAAGCAGCAGGACCTGACTCTGTCTCCCCCTCCACCTTGAAATACTGCGCCGATCAGCTGTCTCCAGTCTTCACAGACATCTTCAACACATCACTGGAGACATGCCACATTCCAGCCTGCTTCAAGACCTCCACCATTATCCCCGTTCCAAAAAAGCCAAGAACCAGTGGACTTAATGACTACAGACCTGTCGCTCTGACCTCTGTGGTGATGAAGTCTTTTGAGCGCCTTCTGCTCTCTCGCCTGAAAGCCATCACAGACCCGCTCCTGGACCCCCTGCAGTTCGTCTACAGAGCCAGCATGTCTACGCCAGGATCCTGTTTGTAGATTTCAGTTCTGCCTTCAACACGGTCATCCCTGCCTTGCCCCAGGACAAGCTCTCCCAGCTGAGTGCGCCTGCCTCCACCTGCAGATGGATCACAGACTTTCTGTCTGACAGGAGGCAGCATGTGAAGCTTGGGAAGCACGTCTCTGAAACCAGGACCATCAGCACCGGCTCCCCCCAAGACTGTGTTCTTTCCCCACTGCTGTTCTCCCTGTACACCAACAGCTGCACCTCCAGTCACCAGTCCGTCAAACTCCTGAAGTCTGCAGACGACACCACCCTCATTGGTCTCATCTCTGATGGGGATGAGTCTGCTTACAGACTGGAGCGGGACCATCTGGTGACCTGGTGCAGCAGGAACAACCTGGAGCTCAACGCCCTGAAGACAGTGGAGATGGTGGTGGGCGTCAGGAGAAACACAGCCCCTCCTGCTCCCATCATACTCTCTGACTCCACAGTACTCACCGTGGAGTCTTTCTGCTTCCTGGGATCCATCATCTCCCAGGACCTGAAGTGGGAGCTGAACATCACCTCCCTAATCAAGAAGGCACAGCAGAGGATGGACTTCCTGAGGCAGCTGAAGAAATTCAACCTGCCAAAGACTATGATGGAGCACTTCTACACGGCCATCATAGAGTCCATCCTCTCCTCCTCCATCACCGTCTGGTACCCTGCAGCCACTGCTCAGGACCAGAGCAGGCTGCAGCGCATCATCCGCTCTGCAGAGAAGGTGATCGGATGTAACCTGCCATCTCTCCAGGATCTGTACACCTCTAGGACTCTGAGGCGTACAGGCAAGATCTTGGCCGACCCCTCTCACCCTGGACACAAACTTTTCGAGCCCCTCCCCTCAGGCAGGAGGCTGTGGTCCATCAGGACTAAAACTTCACGCCACAAGAACAGTTTCTTTCCCTCTGCTGCATCACTGATGAACACTGCCCATGACCCACCCCTACCCCCACCTGACAAGAACTTCATGCAAAATCTACTGCTTTTTAGTCTATTTTATTCTTTATTTTTTATATCTGATTTTATTTTTATTTACAATACATGCACCTTGACTTTTATTATTATCTTTTTTTTTTACTTATTTGTCTGTTTGTACTTTGCACCAAGAGCACTAGAGCAAATTCCTTGTAAGTGTTGGCACTGATTCTGATTCTGATTCTGGTTTTGATTTTGAAAGTTCTGCTCCTGAAAACTTTTTCTATGGGCTCTTTCCCAGATGGACTAATGGAATATTTCCATGACAGATATTTGAAACTGTCCGTGTGGCATGTCAGGTTAGACTGACACACAAAGAGTACGATGGGTTACATGATCTACAGTTTACAGCCATTTCTCCAGGAACAGACCTGTGTGTTAACCTCCATAAGCTCACTCTGTCTTTGAGACAGGTTTGAAGGTGGAAGAAGTGTCCTAATAAAAGTCTCTCAGTTTTCACTAAAGACAAACAGGGCATGTTTTTGTTAGAGAATGAAATAAAACAGCTGAAAGTCTCCTTGTGACACCTTTGAACTTTAACGCCATGGTCTATGGGATAGGTGTCAGTTACAGCCTGTATGTTCAATGAGCAGATTTCAGCTGCAATGATGAAACAATTGTTCAGCCCTATTCCATCATGTGTTCTCACGTATCAGTGATCAATCATACAAGCTTCACAGCCATATGTCACCTGTTTAAGAAGAAAAGTCACAATCAAGCTACATGCGTTCATTTCACATATTTAATGGGAAAAAGGAGTTTAAGTGAGGACTCTTCCCTTTTCTCCTTAAAAGTGTTAAATTAATCCATGAAACTAAGCAACAGATGACTGATTAGTATATACACTTCATAGGGTATAATTTTGTTTGAAAAGGCTCCTTGATAGTTTACAAAGTCCACACAAACAGCATAGTGAACATGGCGGAAACCTTGGTGTCATCATTGACTCAAATTTAAACTTAAAAGTCACAGCAGGTACAAAATTAGCTTTTTACTGCATCAGAAACATTTCAAAATCAAGAAATTTTATGTCACAGTCGTACTCAAAAAACTGGTCTGTGCCTTCACCACAAGAGGACTTGATTATTGTAATGCCATCTTTGCAGGAGTACCAAAAAATATGAATATGAAAACCAGCAGATCCAAATTGCTGCACCCAGAGTGCTGACTAGGACGAAGAGAATACATCACATCACACCCGTCTTAAAAAGTCTTCCGGAGCTCCCTGTTCAGTACTTTTCTTACTTTTTGTTTTTAAAGCTCTGAAAAGGTTCAGCACCTAAATATCTCTCGTACTGTCCTGTCAGGCCCCTCCGATCATCAGGCACAGGCCTCCTGAATATACCTAAAATCAAACCAAATCAGGGAAAGGTGCCTTCAGTCATTAGAGTATAATGAGTGTATAACCTATATAACGAGTGTATAACCTATATAATGTGTCTATAACCTATATAACGAGAGTATAACCTATATAATGTGTCTGTAACCTATCTAACGAGTGTATAACCTATATAACATGTCTATTACCTATATAATGAGTGTATAACCTATGTAATGGGTGTTTAACTTTTCGAGCTGTGTGTAAACTAAAGTGATGTGGTGATGATGTAGCTGCTCTGCTCTTTCTTTCTGCCTCAGTCCCTCCAGTTCGTGCCCCCATGATGAGGCCGGCCTTTGTCCCCCACATCCTGCAGAGACCAGGTGAGCTCACCTGCAGACTGCCGGCTGATTGTCCTGAGTATGTGTGGTTGTTTTTGTCTGTAACCATTTTGAATTTCTGTGCTGTCAGGCGGTCAGAGGTTGCCGATGATGCGTGGTCCTCCCATTGCCCCGCCCCTTCCCCGGCCTCCTCCCCCTCCTCCCATGATGCTTCCCCCTTCCCTGCAGGGCCAGCCGCCTCCAGTAGCTCCTCAGCCCATCCAGCACATGGCTGGTCCGGCCCCAGCACCTCAGGTCTGTAAACATGAACTCAGTGAGCACAGCTGGAGGTTTCAATAGTACCTAAATGTTTAAAAGGGACTGAAAGTAGACTTTTGAAACATAATGTCTGAAAGTTTTTAAGGTAAATTTGCATTTTTTTGTGTCACTGATGCAAAAACTTGTCTGTTAATATCTGTTTCATTAGCTAGTTCTTAATTTAAATGGTTCTAAAAGAAAAAGGCACAGATTTTTATTATAAAGTGTCATTTTCATCATTGAGCCATGTTTAAATCAGTGTACAGTCGAAGGTTTTTGAAGGCCCTCAGTTTATATTATTTTAACATTCCTGCTCTCCCTTTTTACCTGTTGGTGAGGTGGTCTATACTCTGTGTCTGTTGGATGGATTCCAGTTTGAGACATTTCGTCCATGCAGCTAAATCCAGGCAAAAGTTTTGTTATTTGAAAAATAAAATATTAATGGAAAAATTAAAATTGAAAAGGAAAATTTGTTTGATCTTCAATTACAAAAAAACACTAGCCATTTTTTCAATTTAAATGTACTTTTCATTCAGCTCTGCAATTATTTTGATAAAGTAATTTATTTTAGATTTTTACTCTTCAATATTTTTAATATTTTAGGTGCTGTTTTTCTTCAGTTGCAGGTTAATGTATTCAGATTTAAATGTTGTTTTACTCTCAAATAGTGATTTTTTTTGTTTAATATAGTTTGTTTCAGATCATATTTTTTAGTTTTAAACTTTTGGTCGTGGTCTGGCATGGGGGGGTGGGTGGGTGACTGTGAGTGACGGCACAGCAAATGCCGTGTTGCTGCGCTGCATTTGCCTTCAGTGTTCAGTGTTTTATTGATAAAATATTTTTTCTTAGTTATTCTCCAACACTTGGTTTCATTGGGGCCACCAGTCTGCAAAAAGGTATTTTTTACCATTTACAAGTCCTAAATTTGCATTTTGTTATAACTACATCATTTTTTTTAAATCATAACCATTTTAGTTGATTAGTGTTTCTAAATATTATTTCATTGTATATCTTCATGTTTGCCTTACAATCAACATGTTTGCTTTCTTCTCATTTCGGATCCTTAAAAGGTTGATTGAGATTGAGATTTATTTATTTTTTTTAAAAATGGGACAGTACGTATTAAGAAACATTGACATTTAAATGCATGGGATTATAGCCAAGTGGCTAATTTCCATCCCCAGTCCCATTAGCAGGTTGGTGTCAACACATAGAAACAAGAAACAGACATCCGTAATAGGATTAAAAACACGCAAAGCATATTAAAAGACATACAGTCATACAGACTAAAAGGTCAAAACGTCCAAAAGAAAAACGGCCGTGAGTTGGGGGACCATGGGAATTATTCACAATGAATTATAAAGTGCTGGAGTGCTAACTAAAGTGACATAGTGCTAAAGTGCCAAATGCTAAAGTACAGATTGCCAGCTGCCTGGGAGTTCTTGTTCTCGTATTGCACATTGCCCAATATTGCACAGGAATATAAAGTGCACATTGCAAGGTCACGCAAAGAAGACTTAAATTCAGTAATTAAAATAATGTGGGAATCCTATACTCGGTAAATAACAAAGACACAATCTCTGGTATCCTGATTAATGATAATAAAATATTCAGTCATTCCTTTAATCGAAAAGCTATGAAGGGAACGCAGCGTGGGTTTCATATTTTGATCGTTTACAAAAATCTTTGAGAAATTAAAACAGAAACAAACAAGGGCAGCGCAGCAGGAAGTGCACCTGCCTCACAGCACGAAAGTTGCTGGTTCAATCCCGGTGTCTGTGCAGGACCTCTCTGTGTGGAGTTTGCATGTTCTCCCTGTGCATGCCTGGGGTTCTCTCTGTGAACTCCAGCTTCCTCCCACAGACCAAAAACATACTCATCAGGTTGATTGGTGGCTCCAGATTGACCTTAGGTTTGATTGTGAGTGTGGATGGTTGTCAGTCTCTCTTTGTGGCCCTGTGATTTGCTGTAGACTGGTTCAGGGTGTTCCCCCCCTCTTGCCCAATGTCACATGGGATAGGCTCCAGCTCCTACAACCCTGAAAGTGGCAGAGATGATGGGTGAATAAACAAACGATGTGAGATGCCAAGGACTCCGTTTAGTTTCTGTTCTTTCAGGTTCATCATGAGAACCCTTAAACCTGATGATCTGTTTTTTACCTGAATTGACCTCTGTCCCTCTGCTGTGTGTTAATGTCTCTTTCTTGTAGGTCAGAGAAATGGTGCCAATTGTGTCGGCCCCGCCCCCAATCAAAGCAGCGCCATCGATCATTCAGGCCGCTCCCACAGTGTACTCTGCTCCTCCGGCTCCGGTGGGACACAAACGGGTGGACGTCCGAGCTCAGAGGCAGGCCAGGATGGTATGTCTCATGTTTGGGTCTTGAACTTAGAGCCTTTGTTCTTCTGTAGATGCTGGGATGCTCTCGCCCGTACTGTGGAGTCTACAGCCAGGTCATGCAAACACCTGCAGGGTCATTTCTCTGAGCAGGAGTGTAGCTCCTAGCTGTGTGGACCACAAATCATGTTACTGAAGTCTATGTTAAGTAAGTCCACATCTGACCAATGAGAGCGCTCGCTGTTGGCACCACGTCACAGTCCAGACCTCCATCATGAATGTCTGGATGAAGATAGAGTTGGAGCTGCAGGGGACCATGATGCTTGTTGGTCCTGATCAACTGAGGGACCATTTCAGCTCCTGGACTAAACCCTGGACCTCCTCAGTCTTCCCTCCTACAGACCTGCAAGTCCCTTTAAAGCTCTTGACACCAAGGGGAATGCGACCAGAAACCAAAGTCCGGCTGGTTCTGTTAGAGAGCGGAGAACTTTAAAAATCACCAGCCACAGAGACCAAAGGCCAAGCCCTGCAGGACCATCAGTTAGAGACAGGAGCATTGATATCGAGACTTTAGAACCACTCTTATGGTGTCGATTACTCCCCTAAAGTATTCATACCAGACTCTAACACCATGTTTACCTGTGAAGGTCTTTGGACTGTTTTCAGTCAAGAAAGCGACGTGACTGTGGAGACCAATCAGAGTATCATACAGCACTCATCGGCACCTGAAGCACACAGGAATTAATTAAAGTAAAGATGAAAGAAGAAAATCATTTTATGGAGTGTTACTCCCAAAATGAGTAACACTCCATAAAATGTTGATCCCAACTCACATTTTAAATTGGACTTGATTCTGATTAGCCTAAAAAGATTTATAAGTCAGTGTAACACAGGCCTACGTCACTGTAGTTGTTTTTTATCTTTAAGTCTCCAAAAAATCATGTCACTTAGGTCTTTAATGGTCAAATATCTGCTAAATGTGTTTTCCTTAATTTTAAAAGTTCTGGTATTGCCCATCCCTACCATCAGTGAGCGGTGACCCCTGTGTCTGTCCTGTGACCTCCAGGAGGAACTGGCAGCGCGGGTCGCAGAGCAGCAGGCTGCAGTGATGGCTGCAGGTCTGCTGGAGAAGAAGGAGGCAGAGGACAGCGGCACGGTCATCGGGCCGAGCATGCCGGAGCCTGAACCCGCCCACCCAGAGGTACGTCTGAGTCCGGTCCGTCCGTCCTGTGAAATTATCTGGTACCCCAATTTAGTTTGCTACAACAGGGAATCAGAACTTGTCCGGGGTCAAGCTGAGGATTGATCCGTGAATTCAGAGAGGGGCCCTCTGGTGGTTCTGCTTTTTTTGTATCAATTTAAAGCAGATTTGAAATTTTCAAAATGTAAGAATATATAAATATTAAAGACAATTAAAAAAAAAAAGGAGAACAGTAAGACTTATTATCAAGTTTTTTTCCAACAAACATAGAGGCAAGTATCAACAGAGGTACTGATCAGGACTCTAATATTATACCAATAAAAGTTATAAGTCTCCTCACAAGACAACCTAACTTATCGTTTTTTAATTCCAAATATTGGAAACATGACATTTAACATTGTGCACATATTGCAGAAAAATTATATTGAAGGAAAACTGTATATGTTGGCAGGCGTTTTAATGCCATCAATCTCAGCAAGAGGTGACGACTGAATTGAGACAGACATGAAATGAAAAAGAATTCAAAGGATAAAATAATAATAATAATAGTGATCACGATTAACTCTTTGACTTAAATAGTAATACTGTAGGATGATAAACTAATTATGATTAAAAATAGATTAAGTCCCATCTTACTAGATTAATAATAATTACATAAGAGTAACACTCTGATAAAGTAGATACACCAGAAGAAATAGGAAAATAAAAATAAAAATTCTTAGAGGACAGAGACAGATAACAATAATAATAATAATGATCATTTTGATAATCCATGGACTTTTCCCTGGTTTAAACAGACGACATCATGTCACCACTGTCCTCGCTTCCCTTCACAGGCTCCAGCCTGTGGCCAGTTTGCAGTGTGTCTTCCCCTGCTCTCTCGCGCCTCTTCACAAGCCTATCCACTGTCACTCTCTCTCCTATCAATAAAGGCACAAAATGCCCAAAAAATATTAAAAACATATAAACAGTAAAGGTAATACATTTAATAAAAAATGTAATAATGACAATAATATTATAAACAATAAAAAACAAAAAAGAAGCTGTTTTAGTGAAAATGGTTAAAAATTGTAAATGATTGTAGTGAAACATGCTTTAACATTTAAGTACTGTTTCATTTAATTAGGTGGAAATTAAGAAAGGATAATGAAATATAATAATGATGATGTAAAGTGTCAATAGCATTTTTAATAAATAATAATAGTTACATTTGAAATAACAATCATTACAATATTAATAACAATGATAAACAGTTAAAGTGAGTAGCACATGGCATAAATATACGCTAGCAAATAAAATAAATTAAGAGCAATGTAATGATACAAATAGAGCTAATAAATCACCAATTATTGTTATTATTACAATAAACATGATGAAAGTAATGATAAATAATAATATATATTGGTAATAAAAGGAATAAGAATAAAGATGACTGATAATGATAATAATGATGATATTACCATATTTAAACCAGCACTATATAGTTTTTTCCACCCTAATATAATATTTCTAGTGATTGTACATCGCCTTACAACAGGTTGAATGACACTTCTGTCATGGTCTGAGGGGGTCTGTATCACCTTCACTGGCACTAAGTAACTTCGGTGTGGATGGTAGGAACACTTCCACACTAAGAAACTACAAATTTTTACTGCTTTGACTGCTTTACAGCATACGTCACCTCCCCCTCGAGGTGAAAGCTAAACATTAGGAAAAGTAGACTATAAAGTGGTTTTTAAAACGGATTTAATGAACAGAAATTAGTTTAAAGTAAATATGCACTTATTTTCCTAATGGAAATAGGGACCTCTGGCTCACACTCCTGCATAGACGGTGGCGGTAATGCTCCTCTGACGCTGGATGCCACCCGCCGTTAAACAAGAAGAAGAAGAAGAAAGCTACATGTAGTGTAGTTATCATGGCAGAGGCAGCGAAAAAACACGAAGAAAAGACAGCTGGAGAGTAACATGCTAAGTGCCCGGACAGGGATAAACACTGGCCCGGCGTTCACTCGCTGGCGTGAGCTGAAAGACGAGGCAGGATGTCCGACCGATGCTGATTTAGCCCTGCTATTGTTGGACTTGTAAGTACATGATGATTTATCCGAAAAGAAACATGATCAGACTGTACCTTATCAGTCCACATGGTTTATTTGTCTCTCGGGACGTCCTGTCGGCTCGCTTCTCCTCCCTCTGTATGTCAACAAACACACGTTGGCGTGAGGCGCTCTGTTTTACGACCACGCAGTTACACTCCACCACCATAGAGGTCCCTAGAGAGCTGAAAAGCCGGAATCTTACTTAGTGCTGCTTCAACTTTCTGTGAGTATTAATGTAAGAATTGTTGTACAGAAGTTTGATAAACCATAAAAATAAAATAAAGTAAAATATAATTGGACCAATAATAATTATAATTATTATTCAGGGAAGCACATTATTATCTGTATGATATTTGCAGATAATTGTTTTAAAAGCTAAATATCCCTATTTACTGCCAATATTTCAGCCTTGTATATTTGCATAAAGATTGTGGAGTGTTTTGCATTTTCATCTTCAATTGAGAGCATAAGCTCCATCTGAGGGCAGGTTTTCTGTCAGCAGGTAAATAAATCAGTGTTTCATCTTAAAAGTGCAGATGAAGTTTGATTTTATTGTTCCTGTCAATTATAGTTGCACAATAAATCGAAATTTAATCGTGATCACGAGTTTGCCTGCCACGATTAAATTAACCTGATCGTCAGCGATTTTTACATCTAAAATGCAGGTTCTGCTGCATATCTAATCAAGCATTTATCAACCATAAGTCAGCCAACCACCAGGGTGTGAACGCATGGCACGCAAGTCATTACGCTGCCTAAATAACAAGCAAGCGAACTCTGCAGCAGCGTCAAGTCACTCGGTGGACTGATAAGAGTGAGTCATGTCGAGAGAAGTACAACAGCTGAAAAACTGTCAAAACACTGGACAAGAACTCTGTGATCTCCTTACACAATCATTTCTCCAAAGTGGCATCATGTACACCATGAGTCAGCTCTGAAGCCAGATGTCTCTCTGGACTTGGAGAACTAAGCAAATACTTCATTCTTTGTTCTGCATTAAACTCTAATTCATTGATATTATTTCTGCATGCTTTAGCACTATCTGCGCACAATGTGCGTTTTTTTTCATTAGCTGACTATTTCTTCGTTTTCTACTTCTTGTTAATGTTAACGTGCATAATGTGTGCGCCTCCCATGACCTTTGCATGACCTGCAGCAGCAGGAGGAGAGCAGAACGCTGCTGCATCTTTAGCTGTGAGCTCACCTGTGATGTTTCAAACATTTTATGCAGTTTATCCAGACGAAGTTTTGATGAACTCTGACTTTTCAAACATCAGCTGGTGCTGTCAAGGGATTCAAACTTCTTAAAACGGGGTCATATCTGCGAAAATTGATCAATTATTTCAGTGAGATAAGCTTAAAAAACAAAGATAAGAGGTTTCAAAAAGCACCTTAAAGATCTCAAGACTACCTTTTGGTTATTATAAAATTGTGCATAAAAAGTGATCAGAATGCAGGAAAGAAATGATTTGGGTTTAAAAATGTAGAAGAAGACCCTCTGACCCTCATCCCACCTTATAATGTCAAATAAATATTTATGAATTCCTCACTGCAAGAAAACTGTGATCCTGTGGAATAATAATAATAATAATAATAGTAATAATAATGATGATAATAATAATAATAATAATAATAATAATAATAATAATAATAATAGTAATAGTAATAATTAAAATAGTAATAATAATAGTAAGAATTATAATAATAATAATGATGATGATAGTAATAATAATTATTAAAATAATAACAATATTAATAATAATGATAACAGTGATAACACAGCCTCACATAAATTAACTAATTTTTGTTACAAGCCTTATTATCAAAGTATACACACAACTGTTGTCATTTTAGTTCTAAATTAATGCAATAATATACGGTATAACAATAATGCAAAGCTAAAGCAACAAACACTGAAAACTGTTCAGATATTTATTTGTTTAAAAGTAGTGCAATAAAAATACAGATGTTTTCCCTAACATGATGAATAATCGTGATCACAATATTGATCAAAATAATCGGAATTATCATTTTGGCCATAATCGTGCTGCCCTACTGTCAAAACATTTAACATATGATGCAAGCGTGATCTAAAAACAACTACTTCAGTCATTTCTATATTTCATTATCGGCCAAAATAAGTTTAGAAATATTGGATATATCAAAAATCCAATATTATTATATTATTTCTCTAACAATAAAAGATTTTCATTGGTACATACCAACAAAATCTCGTGACCATGTTTTAATCTGTACCTGACATCTGACTTAGTCCTCGTGTTTGTTCTTACATCTGCAGTAAACGGTTAAGAAGTAAAAAAATAAGTGAGAAAATGGTTCAGTTTTATTTGAACTGGAGTTTGTCGTTACAGTCGGCCGTAGGCACTTTTGTTTATCTGCTGAGTTTGTCTTCCAGCCCGTGGAGAGCATCACAGAGGACAAGAAGAAAGGAAAGGTGGAGAAGGTGAAGAAGTGCATCAGGACGGCAGCAGGAACCAGCTGGGAGGACCAGAGTCTGCTGGAGTGGGATCCAGGTGAGCACACTCCCGTTATAGTCTAATGAACTCACAGGCCAAACCTGGACCCTCTGACTGGCCTTCTCATGATGTTTGTGATCCCATCAAAGATTGACATGTCTGTGTTTTTCTGATCTTTCATTCAAAACCAGAGAGGGTTTAACAGGTTTAATCAGAAACTGACAAGCCTCATGGTGGTATCACAGATTTGGATGTCCCTCTAAACAGGGCCTCGTCTGTAGTAACAGCAGCGCTCAGTTTGTGGCCCCTGGAGAATTTTCCAAATCCAAACAAGTTTTTTTTTATGCTGCTGACTCTTGTTTGGAGCTCCTGGTCCCTCCAGGTGCTGATCATCAGGGGCCTAATTGTCCCCTGATGATCAGCACCTGTGGGCATGGGCCCTGCTACAGCGGTCAGACGGCATCTGCTTTAAGAACCTGCAGGCCACGTTGGACTGATCTGGACAGGGGCTGTGTGACCAGGCAGCTTCAGGGTGGTGCTCCTCAAAACCAAGGCTGAGCCCTGGTACCATCTCCAACCTGAAGGCCAGAGACAGACCTCCAAGTGGGTATCTCAGAAGACTTAACAGTCAGCAGTCAGGGTCTGCGGGACGACACGACTGAGACTCTCTGATGATCTACAACAGTCTGCAGTCAAGGTCTGCAGGACGACACGACTGAGACTCTCTGATGATCTACAACAGTCTGCAGTCAAGGTCTGCAGGACGACACGACTGAGACTCTCTGATGATCTACAACAGTCCGCAGTCAAGGTCTGCAGGACGACACGACTGAGACTCTCTGATGATCTACAACAGTCCGCAGTCAAGGTCTGCAGGACGACACGACTGAGACTCTCTGATGATCTACAGCAGTCCGCAGTCAAGGTCTGCAGGACGACACGACTGAGACTCTCTGATGATCTACAACAGTCTGCAGTCAAGGTCTGCAGGACGACACGACTGAGACTCTCTGATGATCTACAACAGTCTGCAGTCAAGGTCTGCAGGACGACACGACTGAGACTCTCTGATGATCTACAACAGTCCGCAGTCAAGGTCTGCAGGACGACACGACTGAGACTCTCTGATGATCTACAACAGTCTGCAGTCAAGGTCTGCAGGACGACACGACTGAGACTCTCTGATGATCCAGAACAGTCTGCAGTCAAGGTCTGCAGGACGACACGACTGAGACTCTCTGATGATCTACAACAGTCTGCAGTCAAGGTCTGCAGGACGACACGACTGAGACTCTCTGATGATCTACAACAGTCTGCAGTCAAGGTCTGCAGGACGACATGACTGAGGCTCTCTGATGATCCAGAACAGTCTGCAGTCAGGGTCTGTGGCAGATGCTGGTAGAACAGTGAGCCCCCCCCCCCAACAGACAAAGACTCTACAGCAGTACAACATTTTTTTTATTTTTGTTTTTATGTTTATTTATGTCCTCTGTGTCTCAGATGATTTCCGTATCTTCTGTGGAGATCTTGGTAATGAGGTCAACGATGACATCTTAGCCCGAGCCTTCAGCAGATACCCGTCTTTCCTCAAGGCTAAGGTGCGTTTGACACAAGTCTTTCCTACTTCTTTCTGTCTGTCTGTCTCTTGACTTTTTTAATGTCTTTTTCTATATTTCAGGTTTGTGTCTTTTATTTCCTGTTCTCCAAATCGTTTCCCTGATACAGCGGCTCAGGTCATTAGTGTATCTAACTTAAGACCAGACTCTGCTCCGGTCTGGGACCTGGAGCTTCTCTAACTTAAGACCAGACTTTGCTCTGGTCTAGGACCCGGAGTTTCTCTAACTTTAGACCAGACTGCTCCAGTCTAAAGCAGAGTCTGGTTGATGTTTTGAGATGACTGATGGAAAAGTATTGTTTTCAGGTGGTGAGGGACAAACGGACGGGAAAGACCAAAGGTTACGGCTTCGTCAGCTTCAAGGATCCAAACGATTATGTCAGGGCCATGAGAGAGATGAACGGTCAGTATTTTCTGGTTTTGGTTTAAACTCTCCATCGTTCATCCCTGCAGCCTCGTGTGCTCAGGGATGTTTAAAGGTCACCCTCATTGTGCCACTGTTTCTCTCTTAAGGTAAATACGTGGGCAGCCGGCCGATCAAACTCAGGAAGAGCATGTGGAAGGACAGGAACATGGAGGTGGTCCGCAAGAAGCAGAAGGAGAAGAAGAAGCTGGGCCTCAGATAGTGTGAATGTGTGTTTGTGTTCATTGCCCTCTGGTGGACGGATGTCAGCACTGCAGGACCGTCTTTGTCCAATCAGGAGACGCTCGGGGTTGTATAAAGCTTTTTTTTTTTCTTTATTGAATAAAATCCTTGTTTCTAAACTGATGACTCAAGCTGATCATTTACCCTCTGAGGTCACCTTTGATTGACTTCATAAATAAACTTAGCTTTAAAACTGACGCAGACACACCGGCTACTTCATTAGGCACACCTCTCTATTCCCAGGTTGGACCTCCTTCATCTTCAGAGCTCCTTAATCCAACAAGGATCTGAACATCCATGAGGAGAATCTCCTGCTCCACCACATCCCAAAGGTGCTTTATTGGATTGAGATCTGGTGACTGTGGAGGCCACTGGAGTTTAGTGAAGAAACCAGTTTGAGATGATCTGAGCTTTGAGACATGGAGCTGCTGGAATTCTCCATCAGAAGATGGTCCACTGTGGTCATAAAGGAATGGACATGGTCATTAACAATCCTCAGGTAGGCTGTGGGGTTTGAACCATGCTCAGGTGGGACTAGGGACCACCAGCAGCAGCCTGAACCACTGATCCAAGGCAGGATGGATCCATGCTTTATGATGTTCACACCAAACTCATCAGACCAGGAGTCATTTTTATAATCTCCTGTTGTCCAGTTTTGGAGAGTCAGACCCTCAGTTTAATGTTCTGAGCTGACAGGAGTGGCACCTGGTGTGGTCTTTTGCTGCTGTAGCCCATCTTCTTCAAGAGTGGATGTGTTCAGACATGGTTTGCATACTTGGTTGTGATCCAGAAAACTGCTGCTCACTGGATATTTTATCTTCTTCAGGCCATTTCCTGTAAACTCATAGATGTTTGTATGAAGATCTCAATAGATCAGCAGTTTCTGAGTGACCAACATCATGCCAAGTCCGAGTCTCTTCATCTCCTTTCTTCATTCTGATGCTCAGTTTGACCGTGTCTACATGAGTTGCTGCCTTGTGATTGACTGATTAGATATTTGTGGTAAATAGCTGTGTGTCATAACGTGGCCGGTGAGTGTACAGTTATGTTCATAATAATATCAATGTGTTTAAAAAGGTGAGTAAACCTCAAAATTCTTCAAATAAATTTTATTTGAATGCGCACAAATGCATTGGGGACACTGCACATTCTTTTTCAAAGCAAGAAAATGGGAAAAAGTAATTGAATTTGATAATATTTTACAGAAAGTCAAGAAATATAATGTTAAAAAGAATTTCAGTGTTGACATCTTTATTTACAAACTCAAAAATGTAGTGTATAAACTAAGAATTGCTTGATGATTCAACTTTCCTGAGAATCATAAACTAATATTTAGTTGCATAACCACGGTTTCTGATAACTGCTTCACATCTGTGGTGCATGGAGCCTACCAACTTCTGGCACCGGTCAACCGATATTGAAGCCCAGGACAATTGTACTACGTTACACAATAGCTCTGCATTTCTTGGTTTTGCCTCATGAACAGCATTTTTTATGTCAGCCCACAAGTTTTCTATGGGATTAAGGTCCGGGGATTGTGCTGGCTACTCCATTACTTGAATTTTGTTTGTCTGGAACCATGATTTTGCTTGCTTGCTGGTGTGTTTGGGGTCATTGTCTCGTTGAAACACCCATTTCAAGGGCATTTCCTCTTCAGCATACAGCAACATGACTTCTTCCAGTATTCTGATGTACTCAAACTGATCCATGATCCCTGGTATGCGATAAATAGGACCAACACCATAGTAGGAGAAACATCCCCATATCTTGATGCTTGCACCACCATGCTTCACTGTCTTCACTGTGTACTGTGGCTTGAATTCAGTGTTTTCAGGTCGTCTGACAAACTGTCTCTGGCCCTTAGACCGAAAAAGAACAATCTTACTCTCATCAGTCCACAAAATATTGGGCCATTTCTTTTCAGGCCAGTCAATGTGTTCTTTGGCAGATTGTAACCGCTTCAGCACATGTCTTTTTTTTAACAATGGGACTTTGCGGGGGCTTCTTGCTGGTAGCTTGGCTTCACATAGACGTGGTCTGATTGTTACAGTACTCACAAGCAACCTTAGATCTTCTCTGATCCTCCTGGAGCTGATCACTGGCTGAGCCTTTGCCATTTTGGTTATTCTCCGATCCATTCGAATAGTCGTTTTTCTTTGTCTTCCTCGCCTTTCTGGTTTTGGCTCCCACTTTAAAGCATTTGATATCGTTTTAGCTGAACAGCCTATCATTTTCTGAACTTCTTTATAGGTTTTCCCCTCTTTTATTAACTTCTTAATCAAAGAACGCTCTTCTTCTGAACAATGTCTTGAACGACCCATTTTACTCTGTTTCTCAAGGACAAATGCACAGCCAGCATATGCAGCGTCAGTTGCCTTGATCCTTAAATAAGGGCCACCTGTTTAACACCTATTTTTTTCACACAATCAATTACCTCACTAATTGAACTCAGCACTGCTATTTTTTTGGAACACGCCCCTTTCAGTTAATGATTCAGTTCCACAGAATCAGCAGCATGCACGTCATGCCTGTTGGGTCTGTTGGTTTTCTGTGCCTTTACTAAATCTTCTAGAAACTTACTCGCAGTGTAGAAGTTGAAATTCTAACAAAAACAGTGATTTATCTTGCTAGTGATGTGGGACTGCTATTATTTTGAACACAACTGTATATTTGGCTTCTTCCTTGGGAACATGCCATGTTCTTGCACAGGCTTTGATATCCATTTTCATGGACACCTTAAACGTCTCCTCTCTGATGTTTGGGGTTACCTTTCGCTTTGATGCTGGCCAAGCCCCCTCAGGTGATGTCACAGAAATGTGACCCCTCCAAATCTAAGGGTCAATCCCAATTTTACCCCTTAGCCCTTGATTTTGCGCGTTAACGTCTAGTGAAGGGGTGTCCCAATTCTCCTTAAAGGATAAGTTCGGTTTTTAGACACCTGGACCTTATTTTTAGGATTAAATATGCTCGTAGACTCACCCAGACAATTTTGGCGGAGCTCGGAGCCGTTTTCGAGCAATTTAGATCTATCCAACGGCATTTTTTCTCATGCCATAGTAGCAGACGGGGCCAGAAATCGAAGCCCCTAAATTAGACATTATCTGCTGCGAAACTCGCTCATTTCAGCTACATTTTATAAATGAATGGCCAGTGTTATCACCATGTCAGCTCAACTTTGTTGTTATGGTCATCCGGGGCTTTACAAGGATGGGTAACTTTTGGTGACGTCACAGACATGCACCGCAAGAGCGCAGCTGAGCAGAGCCGCTGTTGTTGCTAGGCTACACGGCTATTTTTGTGCAACATGGCGGAATATTTATCTGAAGTAGAAGTGTCTGACGACGACTTTGAGTATAATGGATGCCGTTTTGAGCCAGAATATACCGACGAGGAGCGATTTGAAAGGAGGATGCAGAGGGAAAGAGCTGAACAGCTGGCCAGAGAACAAGCAACCACTGCACGTCCAAGAATGGGGGCTAACTGGTGGTGTTGTGGACATTGCACGGCAATGGCAGCAGAGTAGGAGTGCCTTTGCTGCTCAGAGTGGGACTTGAGACCAGAGGAAACACGTATTGATGCCCCCCAAAAAAATGCCGTTGGATAGATCTAAATTGCTCGAAAACGGCTCCGAGCTCTGCCAAAATTGTCTGGGTGAGTCTACGAGCGTATTTAATCCTAAAAATAAGGTCCAGGTGTCAAAAAACAGAACTTATACTTTAAGGCTAAGGGGAAGGGCTACACAGCCTCTACACAGACCAGGACCTCACTTGAAAGAAAGGGGTATGAGTCCCTGGGTCATCAATGTCCCCCTCTTTGTTTTTGCAAATACATCCTCCATATATGATGCATTGTGAAATGTGCAGTTTTCGATTATTTATGTATTATTTTATTTATTTATTGTCTTTAGTGTCATCCTTCTACTGTTGGAGTCACAGTTTCCCCTTTGTCCAGACTTTGTGCTCCAAGTTTGTCTTTTTATAAATCCCAAACATTGCTTACAAGTGGCGTACACTTTCTTTTGTGTATAAGCAAGCCTTATAAATGAGGCCCCTGGTCACAATGCCTTTCTTAAACACCAGCATGAGTTATTTGTATTCTGGGATGTATTTACTGCATGATCAGACTTTGCTTTCATTGATATGCACCATTTTACCTTTAGGTTTACATTGATGTTACCAGACCATCGCTGAATAAATGTCAACAAAAGAAAAGAAGGGCTCAGTTTTACGGTCCAGAAGATTTGCAAGTCGCAACTTCAGTGCAAAAGTAAAAAAAAAAACAACAACAACCAGAGTTTGGATTATTCACTTTAACTCTGTGGCTTTGAGAGACAGCAGACAAGAATCCCAATAAATCTCAACTGTGTTCAGACCTCCAGCTGAAGTTAGAGGGGTCCTTGCCCTTTGGGCTGACCCAGTCATTGAACCTTAATTTGACCCCCTAAACATGCTCAAAAACTCACCAAAATTGGCACGCACCTTAGATCCGCCGAAAAATTTGATAAAACAAAAAAATTAACCCCCAACATGCCAAAATGTGCTCTCTAGCGCCACCTAGGCACACAAAAATGGCCCTCACGGCCAGTAGGAATGTCGTAGAGAGATCAAACCAATGAAATGTTGGTCTCATCGAGACTCACAAATCACCACTGACCTATCTCAAACAGGAAGCCAGCAATTTGCCTTTCAACATACAGTTAGACTCAAATTTTCATCCAAAAAGAAAATGTATCTCCTCCTAGGCTGTAATGGTATCAGTTTGAAATGCAGACAAATGACAGAGTAGGCCATGCTGATAAGAAGTTCTGAAGGAATTTGTTGTTTGCTCTGGATCAGAACCCTTCGAGGCCACCTCCATAGTCACCTTATGGGACGGCAGAGACTTTTTGGGACTGAAGTAGAGACGAAGGACACGGGCTTACGCATGCACTCACACAAGGCTCCTCCTAGTGTCTGTGCCGTGACACAGGAATGTGTAATACACACCCATTATAAAGTCTGAGGCTGCAGTCGAATAGTCCTTTTTGCTTAGGAAAGCTCCTCACTGAGTGAAATGATCCGGAAGTAGTTTGTGATAAGAGCTGTTCGAATAGTCTAAATGCTTTAGTAAAGGTGGCTCAATGCTTCCTTTAGCATCTCCTTTAGCATCTCCTTTAGCATAGGATACACCGGACCATCCTTTACGAAAGGAAAGAAGATTATTCTGTCCCACAATTCTCCGCGGCAACAGCATTTATAAACAGCACGTTATCCGACTGCTTCCAAATTCAACCGAATAAGATGAACAAAGCACGCAGACCATGTAAGTTACCACTGCTGTTCAATCCTTTCAGAGTATACCAAAACGTGCCTTAACTTTCCAGTAGTCTGATTCTTTGAAGAGAGCAGGATATGAGACATTTGATGTTGATTATGTTTTAAACATGGTTCAATATTAATAATTTATACACTATTAGATTGTGGGCTTAACAATTTATGCCTTTCTTTCATTCAGTTACCGTTTATTTTCATTGCACTGGTATTCATGTTGATAATGAGTGGACAAATTTGTTTAAATCCTCACTTCCAGCATTGGTTATGCAGATGCAATTTTTACTGGGTTGTTAATGTTCAAATTGTCTGCAAGGAACAACATTGTCATGATACACAAGCACTTCTAAGATGCGCCTTTTGTAGTCCATCTTGGGAAAATTGTAGTTTCACCACAGCATATTAACATCTGTAACATCCACCGTCGCATGATGATGTAGCGTAGTGAAAGTGTAGTCCGAGTCTCTCTGCACGGCAGTTTTCCTTTCCTAAGTCCATCTGAATTCTCCTTTTTCCTTTCCTTAACCCCGTGACGTTTTCCATCAGGGTTAAGGAAAGGGCTTAGGAGGTGACTATTTGACCGTAGCCCGTGTCTTCTGACAGAGCTGCAGAAACACACCTCAGTCTAACTTAGAGCAGGTCAAAGGGTCAAAAAGGGATGAAACCCTCAAAATGAGCAATGTGCGACAGAGCGAGGAACTGACCAACACTGCTTGCAGCTTTAATTCATATCTGAATTTTTTTAAAATAAAGATTGTTTACATTAAATATTGATTATTCATAAATGTTGTTTAGTTTTTTAAATAAAGATGGTTCACATTAAATATTAATTACTTATATCTGTTTTTTTAATACAGATGTTCACATTAAATATATATTCTTATCTCTTGTTTGATTTTTTAAAATAAAGATGGTTCATATTGAAAAATGATTATTCATATCTGTTGTTTGCCTTTTAAAAATAAAGATGGTTCACATTAATTATTGATTATTCATATCTGTTGTTTGTTTTTTTAAATAAAAATGTTCACATTAAATATTGATTATTCATATCTGTTGTTTGATTTTTTTGAATAAAGATGGTTCACATTATTGATTATTCATATCTGTTGTTTGTTTTTTTAAATACAGATGTTCACATTAAATATTGACAAATCAGTTTTGTTGTTTGGTGTTTTTTTTTTTTAAATATGGATGTTCACATTAATTATGGATTATTCATATCTGTTATTTGTTTTTTTTAATTAAAGATGTTTGCAATCAATATTGATTATCAATATCTGTTCTTTGATTTTTTTAAAAAAATAAAGACGGTTCACATTAATTATTGATTATTCATATCTGTTGTTTGTTTTTTTTAAATAAAGATGTTCACATTAAATATGGATTATTCATATCTTTTGTTTGTCTTTTAAATAAAGATTGTTCACGTTAATAATTATAAGAAGAAGAAAACACTACAGGGACAACCCCTCTAGCTCCAGCTAGAGGAGTCCTTTCCCTTATGGCGAGGACTCTAATTATTGATTATTCATATCTGTTGGCTGATCGGATGCCTCCAGCGTCTTTGCCTTAAATGCAGGAATAGATGTGCACCAGTATTCAAAGCTGTCTGAAGTTTCTCTCTAACTGAGGCTGATTTTTCAGGGTGGTGACGAAAGGAGGCAGAACTAAGAATCAAACTGCAGTCGCCCTTTAAGAGATTCACCACGACCGATTTCCGGGTCACATGGTCTAGAGCTGGGCAACATAGACAGCTATGGGCAGCGCTGTTGAAGGGGTCCTGGTGACAACATAAGACTGTAAACACCAGCAGCCATGTCGATAATCTACCAAAGGGCCTCACCATGGCTCTGGGCCCCCATGTCTATCATCTCCAAAAGGGCCCCACCATGGCTCTGGGACCCCACCATGGCTCTGGGCCCCCACGTCTGTAATCTGGTAATCTTGTTGAGCCACGGCTGCCCCTCTCCAAGATGGCGCCTGCGAGGTGTAGCTGAAACATGCAGCTTCTATGTGTAAGTTTCTATGATTGTTCACGCTCTGGGAACCACGAGGAAGTCACTTATTGTCTGTGCGGGCCGTAACTGCGGGAGTAGAGGCGCAGGAAGATGTAACCGGGGCTGGCCTTGGTTCTGAAACGGCGGCTGACAGGAGCGTAGAGAGCCGCCTCCCTGCAGCCGAGCAGGAGCGACCGAGAGCGGCCCTGTGAGGAGCACAGCGGGCTTCACGGATACCGGCAGGGTCGACGGTGCCTGGGCTGCAGCAGGATCTTCTCGGTGCGAGTCCAGGATGTAGGCCGGGGATCGTGCAGCAGGGAGGTGAGAGGAGAACGTGCTCGTGTCTGCTTTGTTCCTGCTGCAGTGCGAGTAGATCTGGATCATCCGCAGGAGAGTCCTCCTCCGGTACCGTCAGAGCCCCGGACACCGAGCACACACCGTGCACATGCCCGGGCACGGTGCCGCGTGTCCGGGTTGGATGGAGGTTGTAATAGGGGGATGGAGCCGCTGTAGGCCGGACCCCCCTCATCGGTCGGGCTCCGGTGGTCTGCTAGGCTCCCTGTGTTGGCATGAAATGAGATTTGAACCCGTTACCGGAGGGTCTCCGTGACACCTCACTGAGCCGTTACTGTGACCTAGGACTGGGAAACGTGGCCAGAAGTCACGTCCCAACATCTCTCTGATAATTAATGATAAATGATCCATAAATGAACGTCCGAGTACAGAAACACCACCGGATCAGTAAGGCCAGTAAGGTAAGTGGTTCGTGACCATTTGACCTCGGGGGGCCAAGGGGGTCGGGCCCTCACAGAGGGCCGGCCTCATTACTTTGCAAAATAACAGTTCTTATTGTGCAACTTTGTGACGTAGGAAACACGGTTATGGGCAAACTTCCAGGGAAATGTGAGCGACCAGTTACCTTTCAAACTCTGTTTCCCGGGATTCCCGGGTGACCTCGGAATGTAGAAGACGTGTTGGTCTTGTTCTCCCGTGCATCCATTTTCAAAAAGTTATTTTTACAACCCTGTTTAACTTTAGGAACACACCACATTACAGCCCTTCTTAAGAATTATTTTGAAGTATAATGTCTAAAACAACGAAGTCCAAGAAAGCCGACGGAGACCCTGCATCAACATGCGATAGCTCAAGCTTTGCAGATATGGCCAGTCTGCTAGAGGAGCACCGAGCTAGCATCTCGGCTGACAACAAGAAAAACTTCTTGGCCCTCAAGAAGCAACTGAACAAAATCCAGAATAAGATAACAGAACATGGAGAACGCATTACATCTCTGGAATTGGCAGCCAACTTACAGGACCAAAGGATTAAAGAATTGGAGGAGCGTTGTAAGGCGTTAGCCAATCGCAACTGTAAGCTAATTACTAAGACTGCTGATCTAGAAGGCCGGAATCGCAGAAATAATATCTGCATTGTTGGTCTCCTCAAATCTACCGAGGGTCCCCGGCCTACAAAGTTCTTTTCAGAGCTACTGGTTGAGCTGCTAGTAGACCAGGTCCTGCATCCCCCACCCGAATTAGACTGTGCTCATCGATCGCTTGCGGCTAAACCTCAGCCTGGCTCGAGGCCACGTCCTGTTATCATTCGGCTCCACCATTATCAAACTAAAGATCTCATCATCCGAGAAGCCCGCAAAAAGAGAGGTAGCCTCCAGTACCAGGGTACGACGGTGCACATATTTGAGGACTTTACACCGGAGGTTATGGAACAGCATTCAAAATACCGGGACATCATGGCTAAGCTATATAATCTAGGCCTCAAGCCTATACTACTGTTTCCAGCTCGCCTACACATCACGCTCGAAAGCGGGGCCAGGAAGAGGTTCGCCTCGGTTGAAGAAGCTGCGGCCTTTGCAGCCAAATATCAACAAGCACCGGCAGATGGATAACCTAGCCGCCAGGCTAGACCAGGCTAACACGGACACGAAACAAGCCTAACAAATGCTTCTACAGAATTTTTTTTTGCTCTATTACCAATGTACATGGACCAATATGCATCCTAGGGATCCCGTGTAGCTGTGAGTACTTCTTTTATTTTTTTTAACTTGTGTCCAGCATTACAACAGCAGAATTATGGTCTGGCTGCCATTTTGTGCAGAACACATTTACTTTGCCAAGAGGAGCCGTTTGTATATAAGGCTCCCCTTGAGTTTGAGTGAGTACTTCTTTGAATGGTAGATGGTTCTGTTCATCCGCTAGCCATTAGGCTAGACCAGGCTAACATGGATAACAAATTAGTCTCGTAGACTTTTCTACGAACGCTTTTGTACTTTTACAAATGTACATGGACCGATATGCACCTCAGGCATTCCGTGTAGCTGTGAGTGTTACTTTGAATGGTTGATTGTTCTATTCATCTTCTAGCCGCTAGGCTAGACAAGGCTAACACAGACACGAAGCTAGCCTAACAGGTTTTTCTTTTAATACTTTTACATTCTTACAAATGCACATGGACCTATATGCGCCTCAGGTACTCCGTGTTGCTGTGTGTATTATTTTGAATGGTTGATTGCTCTGTTCATCTGGGGCCAGTCTGTTAGCACTCCCTAGCTTTCTTACTAAGTTGAGTGATTTATGTTTTTCATAGCATGGTTAACTACAAACGGTTTGGTCTCTACATAATACTGCTCTTTAACTGATCTAGTCCTTCTCGTGTGGGTCATACAGGTGGTTGTGTTTCACTTTAACTGTTGTTTCTGCAGGTAAATCCAGGGTTCATATTTAATATTGTATTTTATTTTATTTTATTCTATTTTATTTTGTTTTGTGTTATAGCCCCCCCCCCCCCCCCCCCCCCACGGTTGTATTTGTTATTCTATGGATCCTTCAGTAACTACTGTTTACACTTAGTTTATGTTTATTCTTGGAATTAAATAGGGGTTTAACCCTCGGAGGTCTGCGCTGTCGTATACGACAGCAAAGCACACAGTTCACAAAATATTTAATAACTTAGCCGTTCCGATGAGCCCTTCGGTGCAATCGTAGCTCTTCCACAGGCTGAGATATCTCTCCTGAAACATCAGTGTCTTTTTGGAGACTCCGTAAAAGTAATCCATCATGATAAATCCAAAAGTTGGGTCTTCTAGGTATACTATTTGATCCAATTTCCATATCAAAACACGTTAGCACAGTAGATAGTCGCCATCTTGTTGTCACCTGGATGCAGTTCATCAACTATTTCCTGTGTCTTCTGACGAAAATATAATAAAAAACATTATGTATTTATGTATGCCCGTTTGGATTTTATTCCAAATCATGCGCCTAGTGCGCACAGATCATTTTTATGGTTTTATAAACATTATGTCATTTTTACACATATTATGACCGGATATGATGTCAGGAGGGTTAGCCTGTCGGATGAACAAGCGTCTGTCTCCCCTAGAGACGCACAGTATCGGAGACACACAGGGAAACAAGCAAAACAATAGGCTGTTTTGGCGCATTGGAACCTGCAAAAAAACGAGTGACTTTTTTTGGAAATATGATTGTAAATAGTTTGCTGTGTGTGACAGCGTTTATTTCTTTGTTCTAACTTATAAAGAAGACTTGAAAAAACATTTTTCTGTTGTCAAAAGTGTTCATCTATACTCTCCTGGATTTTTTTGTGATGAATTCTGTCTGATTCAATTTCCGTTTTTTTTTTCTTTTGTCTTAATGGTCATATTATTAACTACACATTCAAGTGACACTCCTGCAGCATACATATTCAGATAGCCCAGCTTGTCCTGAAAAAAACAAAGTCTAATACATGATTATGCATCATAGGGTTGAGGTTTTACATACATTACAACACAACAAGTCCAGGCGCCCTAAAAACAGGTAAAAATGGCTTAGACCTCAGAGGGTTAACTAAGGAATATGGGCGCCGAGACGTCTTGAGAAAGGAAGAAGTTAGAGAAAGGAAGGTTTGTGCCATAGAATGTGGCAAGATGGATTTGTATTGTTTGGAAGAGGGTGGAATAGGGTTTAGTTCTCCCAGTTGGGATTTGGGGGGATGGATTCTAATTGGGGAAGTAAAATTGGTGGGTGGGAAGTCCTCTGTCTTTGTCTTCAACTCTATCAAGAGTTTTTGTTCCACAAACTTGTACGCATTTTTTTTCTTCTATTTTTGTGCCTGCATATTGTACTTCATGTACCTTTTGCTGCTTGCGCTTTGGGGTTCCTCAAAACTGTGTAACTCTATATGACTAGTATGACTGGTATGGTGGCCGGTGCTGGGCAGGCAGGGAGGATCATTTCATTAAACACTGGTGGTCTGAATGCAGCTGTGAAACAGGCTAAGATCTTTTCACATATAGAGCCTTAATGCTGATGTAATGTTCATTCAAGAAACACATTTACGCATCTCCGATCATCAAAAACTGAGCAGACCATGGATTGGACATGTCCTCCATTCCAAATTTAACTGAAAAACTAGGGGTGTTGATGTACTCATTAGGAAAAATGTTCATTTTGCTTTAAATACTCTCCTCGCAGATGCAAATGGCCGATATGTTATTGCCAGCAGTACTCTATCAAAAACCAATTGGGATTATCATGGTTTTATGAAACTTTTGTTGTCTTCTATTCCCAACCTAAATTCGCACTCCTTGATATTGAGAGGAGACATGAATTTTGTCTGCGACCCCGTGCTTGACAGATTGAGTCCAAGAGTCATTCCACCCTCGAAGTCTTCTCAGGTCCTCTCCACCTTTATGGACCAATTTGGCTATGTCGACCCATGGAGATTTCTAAACCCCTCCGTAAGAACATACTCTTTTTTCGCATCGCTCATTTTCATGTATCGATTATTTTGTAATAGACAAAACGCTTATTCCAACTATAATTTCAACACAATACACACCAGTAACAATATCAGATCACTCCACAGTGATCTTAGATATTCATTTTGACCTCAGGCCTAAAAACTTCAGACCCTGGCGCTTGGATCCCGTTTTACTTTCTGACACAGATTTCTGCAAACATGTGTCTGAGTCAATTTAATTTTTCTGTGAGACCAATAAAAATGAGGAAACCTCTGCTTCCTTACTTTGGGACACACTTAAGGCAGTCATAAGAGGCCGAATTATCTCTTATATTTCTCACACCAATAAACAACGTAGAGTACGTAAGACAGAATTAGAGGAATCTCTCTCCAATTTAGACAGCCGGCTTTCGTCTAATCCAACATCTGACCTCTATAAGGAGAGGATTAAGCTTCAAATGGAACTCGACCTCTTGCTTACAGGAGAAGCTGAACAGCTTCTTTTGCAGTCTCGGTGGACTATGTATTAGCATGGGGACAAGTCTGGTCGCCTCCTAGCTCAACAATTGAAAGCTAAAAGGGCGTCGAACCAGATCACTCAAATACGGGACGAGTCCGGTTCTTTCATTTCTGATCCAGTCAAAATAAATAATATTTTCAAAACATTTTATTCCAAGCTTTACACTTCTGAATTCCCTGAAGACGAAACTGAGCTAACGCGCTTTTTCACTAACTTAGACATGCCACAGATTTCTCATATGGACCGTCAAAAGCTAGATGCCCCTCTAAATCTTGCTGAAATCAAAGAGGCCGTTAAGTCAATGCATAATGGCAAGTCACCAGGGCTTGATGGGTACCCAGTGGAGTTTTACAAAAAATTCATAGACCAACTGGCCCCACTACTTCTTGATATGTTTAATCATTCTAATTCCCAAGGTTCACTTCCGTCCACTCTTTCACAAGCATGTATTTCTTTAATATTTAAGAAAGATAAAGATCTATTAAGCTGCACTTCGTACCGCCCAATTTCACTCTTACCTGTTGATGTTAAGATCCTCGCTAAGATTTTTGCTCGTTGATTAGACTCTGATGTACCGGCAATAATATCTGATGACCAAACTAGATTTATAAGGGAGAGGCACTCTTTCACAAATATACGGAGGCTTCTCAGTGTCATCCACACTCCATCCACCCTTAATGAGCAGGAAGTAGTTGTATCATTAGACGCTGAGAAGGCCTTCGACAGGGTGGAGTGGGCTTTTCTTTTTTCTTGTGTATGTTACTTTGGTTTTGGGGATGGTTTTATATCATGGATTCAGTTGCTGTATTCTTCCCCCTATGTATCTGTGTGCGCCAACACTCAACGCTCAGATCCTCTCCCTCTCTTCCGTGGTATGCGCCAAGGTTGTCCCTATTGCCCCTTCTGTTTGCAATAGCCATCGAGCCATTATCTATAGCTTTAAAGAAGAACATTGGGTTTAAAGGCATTCAGAGATGGGGCGTAGAACTTAAGGTTTCTTTGTACGCGGATGATTTACTATTGTACGTGCGCGATCCCATGTCCAGTATTAACCATATTCTTTCACTTTTGGACACCTTTGGTCACATCTCGGGCTATAAATTAAACTTACAAAAAAGTGTGTGCTTTCCTGTTAACCAGTTGGCTCATGATTTACCATCATCCTCACTTCCGTTCAGGTTTTCCAGCTCAGGGTTTAAATATCTTGGTATCGTTGTCACTAAATCCGTTAAATCACTGTGGGAACAAAACCTTACGGCTCTGACATCATCGGTAAAATCAGATTTACAGAGATGGGGCAATCTACCATTGTCATTAGCCGGGAGGGTACAAACTGTTAAAATGAACATTTTGCCTGGATACTTGTATGTTTTTCAATCTCTTCCCTTATTTCTTCCCAGATCTTTTTTTTATTAATATTGATTGAGTATTATATCCTCATTTATTTGGGCTGGTCGACATGCAAGAATTGGGAAATCCCTGCTTCAGAGGAATAGAACTAACGGGGGGCTTGGCCTACCTAATGTTGCTTATTACTGGGCTACCAATGCACATAAGGTTATGCTTTGGTGCACTAGAACTCAAGGAAAATGGTATAAAATTGAGGCTGATTCGTGCTCCTCGTCCTCTTTGCAAGCCCTGGCATGCAGTCCTCTGCCCCTAATTCCCTCCCAATTCTCATCCAACCCTGTTGTCATTGGCACCCTGAAAATTTGGGCCCAGACTAGGCGTCACTGTGGGTGGCTGTCATTGCTCCAGATGACCCCGATCTGTAATAATCATTTATTTTTACCTGCCAGAACTGATCTTAGATTTAAATCCTTGGAACAAAAGGGTGTTCAGCACTTAGAACTTGTTTCTGGATAACCTGTTTGCTAGCTTTGACCAATTATGTAATAATTCTACACTAAATAGATCTGACTTTTTCAGATACTTCCAGCTGCATGATTTTGTCAGGACTCGCTGTTCTCAGTTCCCCCAAATCCCCCCACCCAGTGGTGTTGATCTGCTACTCAAGATGAGTATCTTATCTAAGGGCCATGTTTCTGATCTCTATACTCTCCTGCTGGCAAGAGATGAATCTGCTGTTGACAGAATAAGGAACGAGTGGCAAGAGGAGCTGCAGCCAGTTTTTCTGATGATTTCTGGGACGAAGCCTTGAAGGGAGTCGATTCTTCCTCCAGCTGTGCTAGACTTAATCTTATACAATTCAAGGTGCTTCATAGGCTCCACTATAGCAAAGCAAAGCTTGCAAAGTTTTATCCAGACAAGTTGGAGGACAAATGTGATCGATGTGCACAAGCCCACTGTAACTTGACTCACATGTTTTGGAATTGCCCCAAACTGAGTAATTTCTGGGAATCTTTTTTTGATGCAATACCTGAAATCCTATGTATGGTTTTACCCCCCTGTCCTCATGTGGCAATATTTGGTAGACCTCCAGACAGAATTTCTACAACAATGAAGCAAAGAACTGTTATAGCTTTTACCACACTGATTGCACGCAGGAGAATACTCTTTCTGTGGAAGGCCCCTGTACCACCTTCTTTTAAGTCTTGGCTGCTAGATGTTATTTCTTTTCTCAAACTGGAGAAAATTAAATTCTCACTGAGAGGTTCCTCTGATAAATTTTATACAACCTGGAGACTGCCGATTGATTATCTTGACAGGCTCCCCTCAACCTCATTTTCGGAAGAGACAACATAATGTGCCTACTATTGTGCCTGCCCGCCACTCGGCCACATTGATTCCTTTTTGAACTGTTTAGGAATGTAGATGTAAATACCGGGGTTCAGCCGGTCCCGGGTTCTTATTTTGGATTTGTTGAGGCCCTGGAGCGTTTACAATATTTGCTATGTTGGAGTGGCTATTTATATTCTTATACATGTGCATAGGTAGATGAGTAGGTACAGGATGTGTATGCGTACATATGTACAATATGCTTTTGTATTTTATATTATGTACACTACTTTCTGTTGGTGTAACTTATGAGTATAGCAATATGCATGCACATATGTGTACGTATGTTGCTATTGGTGTACAGTTTCCTTAATATCCTGATTATGAAGAAGAGGACTGGGTTGGGTTGGTTTGGGAGAGGGAGAAAATTTGTTATACTCTCTTTGATTGCACCTTCATAATGTATCCTTTTTCTGTTTTGAAAATAAAAAAAGTTGAACATAAAAAACTCTGTTTCCCCACCTTAAAGCTACACTCGAAGGGAAAAGGTAAACTACAGGGCAGACATTGCGAGCTATGTTCACCTGCCCCTGCAATATATTATTGTTATTATCCATTCGTCATCTATACCGGGGACCCTTTCAGGGTCACAGGGGGTAGAGTCTATCCCAGCTGGCATTGGGCAAGAGGTGGGGCACACCCTGCACCAGTTGCCAGCTAATCACAGGGCCGTATAGAGAGACAGACAATCATTCATGCTCACACTCATACCTAAGAGTCACCAGTTGCCCTAATGAGCATGTTTTTTGTCTGTGGGAGGAGGCTAGAGAGAAAACCCATGCATGCACAGGGAGAACATGCAAACTCATGCAAACAGAAAGGCCCTTCACATGGAGAATCAAACCAGCAGTCTTCATGCTGTGAAGCAGGCACACTCACCTGCTGTGTCACCATGTCCACCATAATTATTATTTTTTATAATTATAAATTATTGTTATTATTTTTGTCATTTATTGGCGTTATTGTTATCTTTATTATTATTGTTTTCATTTTTTTTATTATTAATGGTGTTATTTTTATTATTAGTGTTACTGTAATTATTTCATTATTATTATCTTTGATAATAATAGTAATAATAAAAACAATAGTATTGTTGTTAACATTACTATTGTTTTTATTATTATTATTATTATTTTAGCAATGTTTATTATAAATATTACTATTATTATTATTGTTGTTGTTATCTTTATTATTATTATTATTATTATTATTACGATAAGTATTATTGATACTGCTGAAAGCGTTGTTAGAATTACCGAATCAACATCTGCCGTCATGAATGCTCGTTCTCTCTCTGATTTGCCTATTCAATCTCTTTTGTCCCTGTGCAGCACTTGTGAAGATTGTTTCAGGGGCGGCTGGTCCATAGTGGGCGATTGTGCACCGCCCTACTTAAGCCACGTGAAAAAAGAGAGAGAAAAGAGTTTATTGTGCCAGTCTAAGTCTTCATACTAAGTCTCCATATTATTGTCTAGTCAGCAGCCCGAATATCGCTGTGATGTCACTGTCCAACCAGCAGCCCCGCCCTGGGGCGATTTCAGTCAGATTGAAATTCGCCCCAGGCGCTCTCATAGACTTACATGTTGAGACTCTTTTTTTCAAATTTTGACCTGACAATGCATTCTGTGGGTGGGAGGGCTTGACCCAAAGTGATTTCGTCATACGCACTGATGCCTGCTGGGACGATACGCACAGCGCAGAGAGATGATTCAAAGTGATACATGTCAGTGATTTATCGGTGGTTTATCAGTATTTCAGAGTAAATACTGAACAAATATTGTAAATAATAGCATTAGCATCAGTCTGGAGTGTTTCCTTGTTGTTCTTTTGCCATATTTTTGCCGTGTATCGCCGTATATTTGCCATTTTTTGCCGTGTATTCACTGTTACGTGCACATATATACATACACAATAAGACAGGATGGGAAGTGAAAGCAAATTGCAGTTGAGAATCGATAACAAGTCGCTCAAAGAACAATAAAAGAGAGCATATTGAGAAATAACGGGGTAAGCCTGGGGAGGAGGCAGTGCACTGTACAGAAAAAGCACTGCATGGATGTGAGGAGTGCAAAATTGGACTCTGTCTTCATCTGGACAGGAACTGCTTCAGGAACTTATTGTCAATAAAAAAAATGCCTGGACATGGTCTAATAAAACAGTCTGTAACATGGACACTAAATGCTGTAGGCAAACAAAAATATTTTAGTGCATGTTAATGGGTTAAGTTCATTTTTCGTCATCTCAGAGACATTTGTCCATGTTCATTTACAATTTTTTATAAGGAGAAACCTGTTGAAAATTCAAATCAATTTTCTTTTCTTGTAATTCCACAGTGTTTTAAGCATTTATAACGTAATAATGACAATACTTGCCAGAATTGTTTAAGTTTATTTCTCATGAACATAGGGTGAAAAAATAGTCAAAAGACATTTCCTGACACATTTATTGACAGAAAAAGACCAGGCACCCTGTTATAATTACAGTATTTAAAGAGTTATTTGGGACCACCCAATAAGTAAGTGTTTTACTGTGGAACCAAATTTATTGTATTTTAGACATTTAACTTGATATAGCCATACAAAAATACTGTACAGTATGTGCGTGTTATTTCTGGTGTTGTCATCTAGTGGTTGAACAGGAAAACCAAATTAAACAATGCAATGTGACACTGTAAAGTTAGCTTTTTGACTTTTTTACATTATTAATTGACCCATTGAACGGGTCATCTCAGCCATTCCCACAACTGTTGCCCCCCCTGAGAAATTTTCAGGAGCTGCCACTGGTTTCTTTATCGAATTGCCTGAATTACTTATTTAATTACTTACGTGTTTTGACATATTTGTCGGCTACTAAAATCCCTCTCATCTCCATGTGACAGAGGTAATGTAAAGACTTTTAACTGTCGGAGATCCATCAGGTTTAACATGCTGCCCATTGTACACAGGCCAGCTGAAATATTGTTCAATATGTAAAATTGTGTTTTTGAGTTAACACCACAAACACTGTTAAATAATTACAAGACAAAGTCACAAGTGCCCAACAGTAACATGAGGCTGCACATCTTACCTCACTGCTTCACCTTGTCCCTGTCTCCCCTGATCCACCGTCTCCTCGCTTCTACTTCTTAGTATTTGGAAGATGCTGTTTACATGCTGCTCTGCTGATGGTTAACGTAACACGTGTTGATTTTGATGACCTTTACCCGACAGCATGTCATGCCTGGACACTGAAAGTGTGAAGTCACAGTCATTTGGACACGTGTGTCTACATGTCCACTCGTGCCTTCCACTCACCCTTAAGAGTGAGTTTGTGGACTGTGACGGAGCACTCTGGTCTGCCCCGCCTCCCTCTATTTTTGCTGGAGGAAATGTGGCTTGGTTGGACTCTACCACACTACATGATCAATAAAGTAACAAATCTACTGACAAGGTACTTGTCTCAGAAAACTACGGCGCTACCAGGAAGATACTGGAAAATATAATTAAACTACTTACAACTAGGGGTGCACGATATTGGATCTTTGCTGATATCAGATATGAGGATCTTTCTAAACTCATTATTGCCAGTACAGATATTGATACCAATATTTTGTGTCAGGAGTACAAAGTCTTTTCTCAACTGAAACTGACCAGTTCCTTTCATGGTGGTAGTCTCTTTGTGCTAGAACCAAATGTTGAGCCACAGCAAACCTACATCTGTGGCTTAGAGAGGACCCGGCATGCCCTTGGCGTGCAGTCCCAGCAACACTCCAACACATCCTGGTGGGTTACAAGGTTGCTCTGAACCAAAGAGATACATCCGGTTTCACAACCAGTGCTAAGATGCTTGGCCTCAACAATTGAAAAAAGCAAGCTTCAACCAGTGCCTTCCCACTAAATGCCCAGAACATCTTCTCTAAGCCAATAGCCTTCATCTGGAAGGGGATAGGCACCAAACCAACCCCACATCTTCCAACCAAAGTCCCCTAAATGTAGCCAGGAATTGGGAAATGCATGTCGTCCTTGACCAGAGACTCTCTTTCCCATCAGTGATTGTTGTTACTAACCTGCGGCCAGACCTGGTTTCTGGTCCAACTCCTGCCAACGCGTCTTCATTGAGCTCACAGTCCCTCAGGAAGGATGTCACTGATGAAGTCTTTGAAAACAAAAGCTGCCCTATGCCAACCTGGCAGCTGAGGCCGAGGAACAGGGCCGGAGTGTAATGGTACATTCACACCAGCAGCAACAAAATCGCTTGTTGTTGAAAGTTGAAAACACACAGCAGCATACAGGCAGGAACGCGATGTGAGCGACAGAAGGGGCAGGGCTTTTAAGCTGCGGTGCAGATGTGCTCTGGATGACCATATACTGTCATTCTTGTTTTCACGCTTATATATCTATATATATAAAGATTGCACTAAAATAACACAAGTAAACAGACATAAGCACAGGCATGTGACCTTTTAAAAGTAGCCTACTTGATTGTTATGACTTTACCTCCCTTTTAATGGAACGGTTGCACAAAGCGGGAGATTATTTGGGGGGGTTTGAAAGTGTATATATGATGCACACGGGACTTCGGTTCCCTCTTTCACCATGGATCACACTTGGGAAGCTGGAGACAGCAATGATAAGATTTTCCTCCATTTTTTTCTCGTCCTCCCTCTCAAAATCTTCCGCATGGGAATCCAGATCGGCTCGCAATCGGCTGTCGCCTCGGTTGCGATGCTGCTTATTACCTCCGCCAAGGAGGTTATGTTTTTGCCGGCGTTTATCTGTCTGTCTGTCTGTTTGTCTGTTTGTGTTCAAAATAACTTGTAAAGTTCTGAATGGATTTGGATGAAATTTTCAGGAATTGTTGGAAATGTGATGGAAGAACTGCTTAAATTATGGGACTGATCTGGATCACCTTGGTGGAGGTCTGCGCTCTCTGAGTGCTTTTCTAGTTTGCATAAAGTTGAGCTTCTCTCAACTTCAACTCGTCGCTCGCAACGCTTGTATGGCGCCACTCCACGTCGCTCGTGTCGCTCACATCGAGCCGCTCATCGCCGGCGTCGCCTCGATAGCCCCTCAACGCCATCAATCATTGAAAATAAATGGCAGCTGGATGCCGCCGATGCTCAGATTGGTTCTGGTGTGAATGTACCGTAAGGGTTTGTCCAGTGGAAGCTGGTTGCACAAGACTTCTGAAGGAAGTGGGCATCAGAGGACTGGCACAGAGGAAGACCATCAGAGAACTGGCCTAGAGGAAGACCATCAGAGAACTGGCCCAGAGGAAGATCATCAGAGGACTGGCCACAGTCGCTGATATATGCAGTCACTGGAGGAGGCAGCATGGGGGTCTGATCAGTCCTGCTGGGCCTGCCCCTTCTCAGCTGAGGGTGTCTCTGAGGGTGTTCTTAAGAAATGACACTTTAATAATAAAAGTGGACATTGCGTGATGAGGAGGTAAACAGTCATGGTGCAGTACATTTTGCCAATATTACAGCCAATAGAAGGAATGTTTAGGGCCGTTAATGCCAGCCCTGCTGATACAATAATCAACATTTTAGGCCAATATCTGCAGATACTGATATTGGTCCAATAACATGGCGCATCATAAAATTTCCATTACTTCAGTAATCAGTTACCCAACCCTAACCTGCCAACGTTAAGATGTGAAAAACGGAGATTCTGGAAAACTGGTCCATCGCAAAACTCACAGAAGTCCATCCATCATCTACACCGCTCATCCCTTCAGGATCACAGAGGGCTGAAGTCTATCCCAGCTGACATTGGGAAAGAGGTGGGGTGCACCCTGAACCGGTCACCAGCCAATTGCAGGGCTACGGAGAGAGATGGACGAGCATTCCCGTTGCAGCATCTGATACAGACTCTGCAGGTGAGCAGCAGGTGAAAAGCCTGCTGTCAGGTGTCTGCGTGTCGAGGTAAATCAACCTTAAAGTCCCTGTAAAGCAAAAATACATTTGTGTTGTGAGTTTGTCATACCACAGAAACAAGTGTCGTTGACCACTGAGCCAAATTTGAAAGATTAAAAAAATTGCTAAGTATATAAAATTAGTTCTCAAAATCATGAAAACGAGCACTTCTCTCTGCTGTGAAACACTTGGGGCATGTCAGTTAGAGGTGCTGGAACCATGCCCACATGCGGGAGGGGAGCCACCTCCGTCTACTGTACAAGGACGTAACCTACAGTAACAATGGGAGCTAGCCCTAGCAGCTTCATCGGATGGACCCAGCCCTACCTGTTTGAGCCATCAGAGCCAGATTACTCTTACTTATCATACTTCCTTCATACAGTTACTTTTCTGAGAGTTACTTTATTACCACAAGCTCCCCAATTACTCCGTCAGCCCAGTTTTTATCAGTTGTGAGGGATAATACCAGCTGTGGAGTAGCTTTAGCTTTGAAATAACTGAAACATGTATGCTGCATGTGCACAGAAAATTATAACTCACATATTGCTTCCGTGTAAGCTCGCTGCTCTGTGGGCAATATAAGCAACTAATTACCGTGGGAAATAAACGCGCTCATGGCGCTCATTTTAGGTGTCCAACAGTCCACATTTGACAACTATCGGGAGTAAAGTGGGCACTGCAGAGAGTGTGTTGGTGGTGACTTTGAGCTGTCCACAGTAGCTCCTCTTGACAAAATTGATCCACCGTTTCCTTACTTCGTCATCAGTAGGAAAGTTAAATAAGCTAACGGAGCCATTACCCTGCATGCTGTGGCATCCAAGAAAGATGCACCAGCAAGGTGAAGGAGACATGACTGGTTAGCTAGCTGCAAACTATCATGAGAGATTCTATCTAAGACTCCAGAGTGACCGTGAAAACCACCGAAGCCAATGCGCTGAATGTATTTATACCGCTGAAGCAGCAGGGGTGGGGTTATGCTACTGATGGCTCCGTTACGTAACGCTGCTATGATTTCTGAACCGCCCATTAAATCCTGAACACAGAAATTTTAAAAAAACGCTTGTGAAGCCTAGCTCCACAATTAAATCCTGAATGGTTGAATGGCTTTCACATGTTTTAAGGAAATACATTTATGACCTATTTAATGTGTTTAGAAGAAAATGGCTGAATTTGCTTTACAGGGACTTTAAGTACAAGCTGCATGGAGGACAGGCGCTGGCCTCCCCCCACACACACTTATGAAGTCACTGTGTGTGCTGTGTCAACTCCTCCTTCAGTAGAAGAAATCAGAAAATCTTCAATGCGTCAAATACTGGCCCATGAAGTCCTTTAATAAAGAGGGATAAATGGTTGATTTATGGGGAAGTAACTCCTCCAGTGTTCATGTGTGTAAATGTTTTTAAACACACTGAGGCTTTAAAGAGGAGAAACAGAAGGAGACTTTAAATGATCTAAGATCAGGGGCATTATCGTGTGTTAAAGAACAGTCTCTTTATCCAAAATGTAATTATACAACACTGAACACTAAAATGTAGTTTAGCCATTTTGTTTAAAAGTTCTGTTTTCTAACTAGCACTTTGTCAATGAACTAGTCTGAAGTACTTTCAGTAAATGTGATAAATTTGTGCATAATATTGTATAATATTGATCGTAGGCTTTTAAATCATATCGGATCAATATTGTGTTTTGGCAGGCTTTGTAACATTGGTAAATATCCAGATAGTGGATGTGATATCATATGGTGATGAAACCATCACCCACCTGCTTTTTGGATGAACCTGTTCTTCTCGTGGTGACAAACCTTTGTGACAGAAACAGATGAAACAAGAAAACAAGATTTGATTCTTTAAAAACATCTGACTTTTGATCTGTTAAGATGAACATTCAGTGATGAAGAGTGAAACCATTATGGTACAATATTATTTTACAGTATTTTGCCAATATTACAGCCAATGTTAGGGATATTTATAGCTAATTTATTATGGTCTCAAATGTCTGCAGATGCCGGTTTTGGTCCAGTAATGTTGTACATCCCTAGTTAAGGTTGATCATATTTCCTCTAAAAAAATAGACTGTAACATATATTTTCAATTGTTTTTTATCAAATATTTGAATTGTTGGAGTATTCGTAGTGTATTTACATTACTGACAGCTGAATCATGAAATTTTGGAATTATTAGAAAAGCTGAAATATGTTTGAAATATTTGACAAAGGGGTCTCTAAATGAAAGAGCATTTTCTTTCTTTATTGTTAAGCAAGTGTAGATTTTCCTGTGGGTTGTTGAGCGTTTTTCTGACTTCCGTGTTGGCCTGAATAATGACCTTTATCCACAGAAAGTCTCTGGACTTTATTTCTATTGGTGTTTTGGCTCAGTGGTTTTGAGGTGTTTGATGATGATCATTACAGTCCTTTTCCTTTTGTTCTTGTCTGTTTCAGGATTGCATGCTGGGATTTTCAAACCTATCAAGGAAACGAAGGATTCTCCTGTGCTTCATGAGCCGCTCAGCGTCTGCTGGACAAGATGAGTACAGACAGACCAAAACGAAACATCATCAAGAAGAAATATGTACGTGACTCTGTCGGTCTGTTGGTGTTCGCTCTGCGGGGAGTCTGAGGACTCAGGGTTCACCGAAAACAGGGCTTGACGCTGAGTATTTTCCCAAGTAGCACGGATGCTACCAAGTTGAAAAATCTAGTAGCACACAAATATTTTTGGTAGCACGATGAAAAGTTACCAAATAGTGTGTTTTTCTTTAATACAGTGATATGCAGTCAATGAGGAGGCATTTGTAAGCAGAATTATTCAATTTATTTGAATAAAAAACATACACTAGTACACTAGCTTTTTAAAGTGAATCCATGCGCACAGTGCAACTGAGTTTTATCAAAACAGCAAGTAAAATTCTCCAAAGACAAAGAGTGCAGAGAGAATAATACTGTAACAACTGTCTGTTATTAACCAGTAATCCTAACCCAATACTTTTCTTCAACAGACTTAAGCTTATTTCAACTGTGTTATAATTTACAACTTTCAGGTAGTTTTTACAGAAGGTGCTTGAATTTTGAGGGGAGGGGCCGGGTCAATGTCCTTTAATTTCAAATGAAATGAACCAATTAGTTACAACCCAACTTGTTGTAAATGCAAAATCAAAGTCTGCTCAGTCTCTTTAGGCACAGAGGATATCACCCCAGCAGCTTTTATAATCTGGTCGTCTGGCCCACTTGGAGGTCAGACTCAGCCAGCGGTCCACTGCAGTATGTTCTAAGGGAGAAGATAATGTATTTTATATCATTTTCAACTCACCTTTAATTTATCAAAACAAATACACAACTATACATTGCTTGAATGGTGATTTTGTAATATTGAAAGCTCTGCTTTTACTCATCTTCTTAAAGTGATATATTATGCCACAGTGCAATGAAATGCAATCTTAAAATGGGCATTTGCACTGTGGCACAATATATCACTTTAAGAAGATGAGTAGTAAATTAATAACATATTTTAAATCAATTTCAAGTCACCTTTGATTTATCAAAACAAATACACAACTATACTAAAAATGGTTTGATATACATTAGTTTATAGTGGATTTTTTTGTTATAGACTATAGCTACATTTCTGAGTTATTCAGACTGCACTTTTGGGCATCTACACGTAGCCAACATTAATTATGTCAACATGCTAAGGATTATAACAATGCTGGTGCTGCCGATCCCGGCTGCCCAGTGTGAGAGAGATTTTTCAGCCCAAAACCGGATCAAGAATTCCACAAGAAGTAGCCTTGCAGTCTCGACAACCGAAGACTTGATGCGGATCAGCTTGGAGGGGCCTTCAGTCGAGGAAATGGATCCAACTCCTGCGCCTGCTTGTGTTTGTCTGTACCGCGCGTGGGGCGGTGCAGGCATGTCGGGTGTACTGGAGGCTAGCTAGCGGCGCAGTTAGGTCAATAAAACAAACGTTTCAAAGCTGAGCATGTTTTCAGCTGAGGCTGCGTTCAAGAACACCACCGGCCAAGACTTCCAACGTATGCAACACAACATAAACATGTTTTGAACCGTCATTTTTCGTAGTCGCACGGGTGCTACCAAATGCAAATCACAACTCGCACTGTAATATTTTTAGTAACAAATGCAAGTACCTCCTCGCACTGTCGAGCCCTGACTGAAAATCCAAAAATATTCACGTTTGAGCTCTTATTTGGCAATAATTACAGGCACACATGTCAAAGCATCAGAAACTTTTACAACATACAATGATGCTTTCAGCGTTATGTTACTATGGCAAGAGGCTATTAGATGTACAACAGGGTCAAAGGTTAGTCCACAGCCTTACGGAGCCCATATTCAACTTTTCCTGTTTTATTTTACTTTCGTTATTTATTCCTCTGTGCCATAGAGTATGTCTATGCACAAGACAAATAGTCAACAGGACCCTCTGTCCATTTACAGTGTCAGTAGCTGCCTGAAACGTCTTCCCTCCTCCATCCCGGATAGACTTACCTGTCTGTCTTCATATCCTTGTTTCATCAGCAGATGAAGATCACTGGCTCAGGTTAGCAAGTCCATCACAGAGTTAGTCATTAGATTGAATGCAGAGCTGCTGACAACATGTTACTGAACTGACCAATCAGAGCGGACAGGCCCCAGGTGGTAAAGGGGGCCCTTAAAGCGACAGGAACTGCACCAGAGCTTCTAAGTCAGAGTTGGATCAGGGCAAAGGTTTTCACATTAGAGATTGTGGACATAATCCAGCAGTCATTAAAATTAATCGATGAACCTGAGTTAAGGTGAAATGGGTGCCAGTTAGCCAGTCTCAGTACTTTTAGTACAGTGGACAAGGCTGAAAGAGAGGAAGAGGAGGGTGACCTATGACCTATCCAACCCCCCAGGTAGAAACACTGGGTGATGCTGTTGCTACATGTGCTGTGGTGCCCCCGTCAAGGGGTAACTATGAGAAGGGGTCCCTCTGATTGGTCGGTCAATGGACCAATCAGAGAGACAACTAAGGGTCAGTTATGTCAGTATAAGCAAAACTGTCTTACCCTGTTTCCCATTGAAATTATATTGATTTATGATAAAGAAAAAAACTTGATAAGCTGCCCACCCTAAGGCACAATGTGCAGTGAATTACTTAAATCACCCTCATGGGCCGGAGCATCAGAAGAAGAAACTCTTCAGGATAGAATCACTGCACACTGGTGGAAGAACACAGCCGTTATCTGCTTGTAAAGTAGTGCCACACAGAGACTTCCTAGAGGAAAATTAAAGCGCTCCTAAAATCTTTGCCCAATTGTACATTCAACCAAACATAGTCTTGTGGCTCATTTTTACGTGAAACTCACAGTTACGCGACATAACTGCCCCTGCCAGAGCAGGGGTGATCTCAACTCGACCTGATAAAACCCAACTTCAAAAATACTGAACTGTCCCTTTGAGATAACCCTCCTCAGGACTGCTGCACCCTCCTTACACTGCCCCCTGTGGACTAAGTATAGAAAAGCAAGCTTACGGCAGCTAAATGTAGCTTACAGTAATGCACTGAGGATATTATTCAAAACAGCTTGGTGACCAGCAGATCTCAGATCCCCACGATGAAGCTGCGGACAAACCCGTCCCCCTCGTGGAGACACTGGTGTCCTTCATGATGAAGCTGCGGACAAACCCGTCCCCCTCGTGGAGACAGTGGTGTCCTTCATGATGAAGCTGCGGACAAACCCGTCCCCCTTGTGGAGACGCTGGTGTCCTTCATGATGACGGGGATGTCTTTATAAAGATGTTGTGGATGTTTCTTGTCCTATTTATTTATTTTTATGAACCTTGAGTCAGTCACTGACGTATCCATCCACCCATCTTTTTCATTGATATTGTGTTTATTATTTGTATTGTTGTTGTTGTTGTTTTGGGTTGTCCTCATGTTAATCATGTTGTGCTCGAGTCGCTGACATTTTTTCACCCGACATAATCTGTCTTATCGTGTGGTCTCTGCAGGACATCAGTGATGGGATGCCGTGGTGTGAAGAGCGTCTGGTCCGGAAAGTTCTCTTCCTCTCCCTCAGGGAATTCAGAGACACGCACAGAGCCACACACAAACAAACACACTTACACACATGTGCACACAAACGCACTCACAGGAACACACTCTTACAGCCTCCGCAGAAGACGCAAGAAACGCCATCGAACACGCACACACACAAACGGACAAATGTGCACATGCCACTGCAGAAGGTTGCACACAAACCAGCAGGCGCACACCCTCAGAAAAACCAACACGTCTCCAAACACACACTCCAACATAACAACATCAACAACAACAACAAAGGACAAAAGCCACCACCGTCTCAGGATACACACTCACTGAAAAACAGTTGTACACACTCACTCAGAAACACACAAACACAACCACACACTGAACAGCACACACTACAGAGGACGTTTCCAGCGACCAGGACGCTCCGCTCACACACTATGCATGTCGCCCCAGCGCCGCTCAAACATACACACCACGCACAGCAGCAGCAGGCGGGGAGGAGCACACACCAGACCACACCTACAGGGGGCCGGACACTGAGGTCACAAACCCCCACCAACCTCCGAGGTCAGTAACAACACCGGAGCTTCTCCTCTGATATTTTTATTTATAACTCTTAAATAACTTTAATTATTTCAGTAACAACACCGGAGCTCCTCCTCTGATATTTTTATTTATAACATTTAATTAACTTTACTAATTTCAGTAACAACACCGAAGCTCCTCCTCTGATATTTTTATTTATAACTCTTAAATTACATTAATTATATCAGTAACAACACCGGAGCTCCTCCTCTGATATTTTTATTCATAACATTAAATTATTTTTACTTATTTCAGTAATAACACCAGAGCTTCTCCTCTAATATTTTTATTGATAACTCTTAAATTACTTTAATTATTTCAGTTACAACACCGGAGCTTCTCTGATATCTTTATTTATAACTCTTGAATTACTTTAGTCATTTCAGTAATAACACCAGAGCTTCTCCTGTATTTTTATTTAAAACTCAGAAATTGCCTAAATTATTTTAGTAACAACATCGGAGCTCCTCCTCTGATATTTTTATTTATAACTCTTTAATTACTTTAATTATTTCAGTAATAACTCAGAGCTTCTCTTCTGATATTTTTATTTATAACTCATAAATTACTTTAATTATTTCAGTAATAACCCCAGAGCTTCTTTTCTGATATTTTTATTTATAACTCATAAATTACTTTAATTATTTCGGTAATAACCCCAGAGCTTCTTTTCTGATATTTTATTTATAACTCATAAATTACTTTAATTATTTCAGTAACAACACCGGAGCCCCTTCTCTGATATTTTCATTTATTTGTTTAATTCATTAAAGACACTGGATCTCCTTCTGTCATGTTTTATAATATTTTACTTATTTTATTTTTTTCAGTAACAAGAACATGGCTTCTCCTCTGATATTTTTATGTATATTGAATTATTTTATTTATTTCAGTAAAGACATCAGACCACCTCCATTGATATTTTTTAATGTTTACATAATTTTAGACATTTTAGTAATAACGGACCTCCTCCTCTGATATTTTAGTTTTTCTTGTTATTAAATTTTTATTTATTTAACAGAGCAGGTTATACATTTTGTCGTTTACAATAATCTCACAGTCAAGATACTCCAGGCTTATCAAGATAATGATAAATGATGGGTTAAGTGTAAACTATAACAATAAAAATATAACAAATGTAAAACATATATGACAGACATGACAGGGAAAGTTTGCAAAAAACCTTGGCTATAAAAAAGTTGTTGGTCTGGCCCAAGTCCAAGTGTTGCCAACTTGATGACTTTCTCGCTAAATCTAGTGACTTTTCAAACCCTCATGGCACCTTGTTTTTGTCAAAAGTGGCTAACAACAAATCTTTTTCTGGTGAAATTGCCGACTTTTCTGGCATTTTGGAGACTTGTTAAAGCACGGATCGTTCTGCAGTTACTGTGCTCAATGACCTGAAGATGCCGGATGAGCCCCCGGCCCTCTGCAGGCAGAGCAGAGAGCAGAGCCATCACTCCATGTCCACGCGCTGCTAATGAATCAGTCACTGATGTTACTTCAACCAGCGCTGACTTCAAAAAAGTCAGACACAGGATGTTTTGAGGGTCACTGTACATGGAGTATCAAACACCAGCCATGTAGCAGTGTTCACTGGACTTGGTGAACACGAAATGCAGTTTCAGTGCCTCCCACTGGTCCAAAATGTGTGAAAACCGCTGCTTCAATGGAGGACCAACGGAACCTTGGTTATCTGTAAGGGTTTCTCCCCGCAGCTGATCTCTTAAAAAAGCAAAATCAAGAATCAACAGAAATAAGTTAATTTGTAGTTCTAAACATATTTAAGGTGTTTTTGACTCACATTTTGTCTCTCCCATGACGTTTTTCTTGTCCTACAGCATTTATTACAATTACATGCAAATGGTCAGTTATGCAAATTAGGTGATGATGTCATCTGCCCACTTTTAGAACAGCCAATAGTTCTTTCCTTACAGAGGAGTTGGCAACACTGCAGCCCACTGTCCCCTATGATCATTTTTTTTTTTTGTGTGTGTGGGTGTTAAGATTATAGATTACAGGGCCTGTAAGGCTGGGCCTAAGCTAAAGGCTTGGTTAGCAGAGAAGATACAGGAGATACAAACCATCAATTCCCTCCGTGATCATGGGGAATGTGAACTCACTGCAGAACAAGATGACGAGCTGTCCGCACTGAACAACCAGCAGATTTATCGTGAGAACAGCTTGTTCATCTTTATGGAGACATGGCTAACCCACCTTGTACCGGACGATAACGTGGACCTGCTGGGATTAACTGCTGTGAAAGCCCATAGAGACACTGTAGCGTCTGGGAAAAGAAAAGCTGGGGGACTCAAAGTGTATGCAACAACCGCTGGTGTAACCCAGGACATATCTCCGTGAAGACGGTCTTGTGCTGCAGTGATCTTGAGCTACTAGCTGTTAGCCTACGGCCATATTATCTACCAAGGAAGCTCAGCCACGTGATCACAGTCCGTGTTTACATCCCTCCAAGGGCGGACGCAGACTCTGCATGTGAGAAGGTCCACTCCATCACATTAAGGCTGCAGACCCAGCACCCTGAGGCACTGATGATCATTTCTGGGGACTTTAACCATGCTACTTTGGACTCTACTTTGGCTGTTTTCCATCAGGTTGTTGATTGTCCTTCAAGGAACAACAGGACAGTTAACTTACTGTATGTCAATGTGAGGGATGCATACAGAGTCACACCTCTCCCCCCTCTAGGGAAGTCTGACCACAACCTGGTCCACCTACAACCAGAGTACACCCCCCTGGTCCAAAGGCAGCTTGTAACCACTCGCTCCATCAGGAGGTGGTCCCCTGAGATGGAAAATGCCCTGAGAGACTGGTTCAGCACCACGGCCTGGGATGAGCTGATTGACTCCCACGGTGAGGACACAGAGGGGCTGACACACTGTCTGACAGACTACCTCAACTTCTGTGCAGACATGGTCTCCCCTTCCAAGACTCTCCGCTGTTACCCTAATAACAAACCGTGGGTAACACGGGAAGTCAAAGCTGTCTTTAACAGGAAGAAGGCCGCCTTCAGAAGCAGAGACAGGGAGCCGATGAAAGCAGCACAGCAGGAGGTTAAATGCTGCGTGAGGGAAGCGAAGGACAGCTACAGGAGAAAGGAGGAGCAGAAGCTGGAAGAGAACCACATGAGGGAGGTCTGGGATGGTGTAAAAACCATCACAGGGTACAACACAAAGAATAGTGAAGTAGTGGGGACAATGGAGAGGACGAATGAACTTAATGACTTCTTCATCCAGTTCAACCAGCCTGTGTCCCCCCACCCTCTCCCTCACTGCAGCCATGTCTCCTTCTTCCCTCAGCACACCTCCCTCCCTCGGAGATCACATCAACAGCCCCCTCCTCCTCCTCCTCCTCCTCACCCACCTCAGCAGAGCCTCCTCCATATATTACTGTGGACCAGTGTTGCGATTATTTGTCTGGATATTAATTAACATTAATTAAAGAAATTAATATTCATTTAATATCTCATTTGCTCTCGTTAGTTAAAGGGGCACCATCCTTTTTATACAAAAAAGGCAAAATTTAATTCAATAATTGATTTATTAGTTATTTTAAATTAAAATCAGATAAATCAATTAAATCAGAATTTATCAATTTCATCAGTCTCAAGTCTAAAGACAGAATTCTCATGCAGTAATGTCAATCTTCCAAATAGAATACCAACAGACAGAACTTTAAATTTAAGGGTGATTTATCAAAAGCATATGATGAATATATAAGACAAAATAAAATAAAATAAAACACTTAAGAAGGAAGAAATGTCAGAGTCATACTAATCAATGATGCTGTGAATAAGGAAAGAAGTTATGAACCCTCAAGAAACATTTGAGTATATTGAGTGGTTATGGAAGATTAATTTAACGAATTAATCTACTTTAGAAAGGTCAAATCAGGGGTAACTAATGGGGAATTAAACCAAGACACTCAAGCCCATCTGTAGGAGTTCAGAACTGCAGTCTTACTATGGCATTGCTTCTGGTGTCGGATCTCAAACTGGTCCGGGAGTTACTGGAGAGCCTTGTAGGACTGTTCTGGTTTGGAGTCATCCCAAAGGGAGGCTGAGAAGTCCACACTCAATCCAGCACGAAGGGGATCCAGAAAGGGAATTTTGCCGACATGAGCTGGTCCCGTAGCTTTCACGGGAGAGAGGTGCTGTCTTGGATTGGACTAGCAGGTTCTGTTAAAGGTGAAGCTGGAGCTGGAGCTTTGAGGTCTCGATTAGATTGAAAAACTATTCGTAATTAATTTCAAAAACTAATTATTCGTTGGCCTGACGAAAATTATACCGAAATTAATAACAAAAGTCCATTTACTATGAAATAAATCTTTGTAGTCTTAGGCGTACTGGCTTATCAAGAAAACCGGCGGGTGTGTTGCATTACTTAGACAAAACTTAGAAAAAGATAAAAGAGAGGATATTGGAGAACTAGGAGAAGATATTGGAGAGCTACTGGAGAGCTATTTGAGAGAGGCACGTTGACAAAAAGAAAACGGATCAGACCGTCGAAGAAGACGTAAAAACAAAGTGTAGGGATGAAAAGTCAAAGAAGAAGAGAGCAAAGAAGAAGAGCCAAAAGAAGAAGAGAGTGAGAGGACTGTGTCTCTCTGGTTTTGACTGGTGAGGAGGGTCTCACAGGAGGAGGGCCTTAGATAAGTAACAAAGACTTTATCAACTTGCATTTGGCCAAAATATTAAGTTGTACTTTGATAACCACCCAATATAAACACTCCAACTGAGTAGAAAATCTTACGATAATCGATTTGATACCGTAACAGTCCATATCTAAAAGATAAGAAAGAATAAAACATGAAATTCTTCTTAAAAATACAACCAAACAAAATATATGTGGTTAAAACTTAGATATATAAGTCTGTATGTCTTTGAGATGTTATGCGACCAAAACTTAATGTACAGAAAATGTATAATAAACATTTCATCAATAGAAACAGGCAATAATGCAGAGATAACAGATGCATTCCTGGATAAAGTTCTCTCCTCAGTCTTCCACTGAGGGGCGGTCTTGGTTTGTCGCTTCAGAGGAGGCTTTAAGAAGGTTAATGCATTATATTCATAACTTGGGCATTTGTAAGGTTAGAGAAACAGAAATCACATCATCAGAATGCATTTTTCATGACAGAATCAAATATCACATTATTAGATGTGTCCATTGTTTCATTAAAGAGTTTATAAGGTTGGGGTTTTCTGTTGGCTGAAAAAACATCTGTTCTCTAATCTTGGGCAGCAATGAGGGGTCCACTACCCAGGAGGTCAAAGTCATCTTAGGTGTCACAGAAGAATCCTCTGAGAGTAGAACAGAATTATTTAAGTCTCTGGGAACGTAGTCTGTTCGAACACCTTATCAGGTCTCGGCCAATCATTGTTTAGGCCAGGAAGTTCAGGGTAATAAATGCATCTTTAGTGTCAACAAAGTTGTCTGTTGGTCGTAGATGGCAGGAAATAAAGAAAGACTTTATGGCTCCACATGTCTCTAGTAAGTTACAACCAGGCCTTAGAGAGAGGAGAAAGGAAGGAAGGCATTCTTGTACTTTGGGGGTGCTTGAATCTTGCAACACCAGGTCAGAGGACAGCTGAGGAAGTTAAATCCCAGGAAGGCAGCAGGCCCAGACAAGGTGTGTCCCCGACTACTGAAGGCCTGCACTGCTGAACTGGGAGAACCGCTACAACGTATCTTCAACCTTAGCGTGCAGCTAGGGAGAGTGCCAACCCTCTGGAAGACATCCTGCATCATTCCAGTTCCTAAGAAGAACCGGCCCAGCGAGCTGAATGACTTCAGACCAGTGGCACTCACCTCACACCTGATGAAGACATTGGAGCGGCCCTTCCTCAGTCTCCTCAGACCCGAGGTGCAACACGCCCAGGATGGTCTACAGTTTGCATACCGGGCAGGTGTTGGTGTGGAGGATGCTATCCTCTACCTGCCTTATGCTCCAGGACAAACTGAACAGGATGCGAGTGGACCCCTGCCTGATCACCTGGATCTCCAGCTACCTGACTGACAGGCCACAGTACATCAGGCTGAAGGACACCACGTCTGACACTGTGATCAGCAGCACCGGAGCACCCCAGGGTATGGTGCTGGCCCCTCTTCTTTTCACCCTGTACACCGGGGACTTCTGCCACAACTCTGAGCTGTGTCACATCCAGAAATTCACTGATGACACAGCCGCTGTTGGATGCATCAGGGACGACAGAGGAGAGGAGCACAGGAGCCTGGTGAGCCTGGTTTGCTGTCTGGTGCCACACAAACCACCTACAGCTCAACACTTTAAAGACAAAGGAGCTGGTCATCGACTTTGGGAAGTCCAGACCAAGACCGCGACCAGTTCTGATCGAGGGAGCTGAGGTGGAGGCTGTGGACTCTTACAATTACCTTGACCTGTGTCTGGACAGCAAACTGGACTGGACGATCCACACCGATCATCTGTACAGGAAGGGACAGAGCAGGCTGTACTTCCTGAGGAGGCTGTGGTCGTTTAACATCTGCGGGAAACTCCTGCAGGTGTTTTACCAGTCTGTGGTAGCCAGTGTCCTCTTTTACTCTGTGGTGTGCTGGGGGCGCAGCACATCCAAGAAGGACATATCCAGGATAAAGAAACTGATCAGGCAGGCCGGCTCTGTGGTCAGCATGGAGCTGGACTCTCTGGTGACAGTGGCAGAGAAGAGGACACTGGACAAACTGCTGGACATGATGGACGATGCCAGTCACCCTCTGCACACCGTCATCAACAACCAGAGGATCCTGTTCAGCCCAGACTGCTCCTTCAAGGTCAGGACCAACAGACTGAGAAACTCCTTTGTCGCCTCACTGGGGGGAGGAGGAGTAACAGGAAGACTGAGGATGGGAAGCAGTAGTAGCCAGCCAGTAACTATATATATATATATGTATATGTATATATATGTATATATATATGTATATATGTATATGTATGTATGTATGTATATATATATATATACACACACACACATACATACATATACATATATACACATACATACATATATATATATAAATAAAATAAATAAAAATATTATATATATACCTATTTATAATATTTTTATTTTATTTATATTTATTTTTAGTTTTGTTTAGATATATCTTTTTATATATCTTTTTGAATCTGTATTACTCTGAACTGCTGCTGAATCTGAATTTCCCTTAGGAAGGTTTTCCAAGGGGATCAATGAAGTATTATCGAATCGAATCTAGATACACATATACATATATAAAATACACATATACATATATAAAATACACATATACATATGTACATCCAACACCCAACATGAATCCATATAGCCATCATGAATCCCTCCATCATGGCGGCAAGAAAAAAAAACTTGTGTTAAGCAGCAGGAAATCTTAAATGTGGATTCCGTTCTCATGATGAACAGCAAATCCACACGATGCTGTGTTGGGTGTGTGGGCGAAGGAAGGGAGGTGGGCGGAGACAAGTGGACTAAAGTAAGAACTAAAGCTACTGACAGATCCATGGACCAATCATAGACCTGTCGTTGTCATATTTGTTTCTGCTGAAAACAAATTTATTAGAGGTTAGCGTCTTGAGATGCTACATCTCATTCTCAGGAGGGACCTCATGCCTATATGGTGCTAAAGATAGTTACTATAGATGTATCAACCATGGATAGAGAGATGATGCTAATATATACATTAACAGCTATAATAGTTATGAACTGGAATGTAATAGCCAAATATGTGTTATGTCTGTAATTGTAGTTATTGAGGCCTCGTGACTCCACAGCAGCAGGCAGTCTCCACCAAGGATCCCAGGCCACCTACAAGACCAGAGCCAGAGACGAGTACAGGAGCAAACAGAAAGGGGCAGAGGCAGATATGGAGAGAGAGTGTGAGAGAGAGAGGGATAGAGCCCAGTGTGCCAGATCCCCCCGGCAGTCTAAGCCTATTGCATCTTAACTATGTGTCTAAACTATGGACCATGAGCTGGTCCCTAACTGAAAGCTTTATCAAAGAGGAATGTTTTAAGTCTAACCTTAAAGGTAGAGAGGGTGTCTGCCTCCTGAACCGTGGTCGGTAAATGGTTCCAGAGAAGAGGAGCCTGATAACTGAAGGCTCTACCTCCCAGACTACTTCTAGAGACTGATGGCACCATGAGCAGGCCAGCATTTTGGGAGCGTAATGTTCTAGAGGGGTTGTACGGCACTACAAGCTCTTTGAGATAAACTGGTGCCTGTCCACTGAGAACTTTATAGGTGAGAAGAAGAATCTTGAATTCTATTCTATATTTTATTGAAGCCAATGCAGAGAGGCTAATACAGGAGTAATGTGGTCTCTTCTCCTAGTTCTAGTCAGTACATGTGCTGCAACCTTTTGAACCAGCTGAAGCATCTTAAGCGACTTGCTGGGACAGCCTGAAGAAGAAAATTGCAATATATGTTATACAATTTCTTACAGCACCGAGTTGTACTCTGATTAAAGTTTTTTTAAAAACCTTTTACAATAAACACACATATAAAAAATAAATAAATAAATTGAAGAAAATATATATGGGGAAAAAGGAAAGTTAGAAAAAAGAGCAGCAGAGGGAAGCAGAAGAAAGAGTGAAAGAAAGCAAGAAGTGAATGAGTGAGGTGGGGTTTTATGGGATTAACAGGTATTTAAAGAATTAAAATAGGCTATAAAAGAGTCCCATTTCTTGTGAAAACTATTCATATTACCTCTGATCGAATATCTGATTCTTCCATTTTTTGAAAAGGACATCATTTCTCCAAGGCTTTGAACACTGGAGGGAGATATAGTAGATTTCCATTGTAGAATAAGGTGACGTCTTGCTATCAAGGAAGTTAAAGCTAAAACCTCTAACTGTCTGTGACTGGATTATAGTTTCTGGGACACCAAAGATAGCAATATGAGAAGAATTATTTACAGAAATTGAGAGTATTTTTGACATCAGATCAAAATAACTTTTCACAAGTTATTCAAACAAGGGCAGAAAAAAACATTTGGGGCAAATTACAGGGTGAATAATGATCTTTATCACAGCAGTCTGTGACATCAGGGTAAATTTGAGATAATCTAGCTTTAGAATAGTGGAGTCTAAACAGCACTTTGAATTGTATAAGTGCGAGTCGTGCCCATGTCGAGCTTGTATGAAGAGTATCCGGGGCAGCATTCCACCAACCATCCTCAAATGTTAGGCCAAGTTCATCCTCCCAAGCCCCCTACCCTAGTAGTGTGGCTATCATCAGAGGATAGTATACGTCTGCAGATCCTGGAGATTTGTAATTTCTTTGAATGGATCAAATTGTAAAAGTTCTTCCCACATTTGAGTTGGGGATAGTTGTGGAAATAATAATTTTACACTGTCCCGAATTTGAAAATACCGGAAAAGGTGGGAGGATGGGAGGTGAAACCCAGCCAACAACTCAGTAAAACTACAAAACATCATTTTTGTGCAAATCTTTAGAAGATTTCAGCCTTTTATTATGCCAGGCAGAGAAGGATGAGTCTGAGAGTGAAGGTTTGAATAAATGATTCCTCAATTCAGGAGTTAAACTCGAAGGAGAGGTGAATTTAAAGTGACTTCTGAACTGATACCAATTCCTCAGAGTGGATTGGACCACTGGGTTCTGCGTAAATCGAGAGGGGTTGGTAGGGATAGGAGAAGTAAGCAGAGCTTGCAGGGAGGATGTAGTACATGACTGCGATTCTAACTTGCACCAGAGCAAATCTGCTGATGTGTACCAATAAGAGACCTTGTGGACATGCGCAGCCCAATAATACAATTAAAAATTAGGTAAAGATAAACCACCATTAAATTTACCTTTCTGGAGTACATCTTTACTAATTCTGGCTGTTTTACCACACCATAAAAAGCCAGTAATTATTTGGTTGATAGTGTTAAAAAATTTTATTTTCAAGAAAATGGGGAGACATTGGAACAAGAATAAAAACTTTGGAAGGATGTTCATTTTAATCGTATTAATTCTTCCAATTAGTGATAGGGGTAAACTTTCCCATCTTTGAAGGTCCTTCTTAAGATTAGACAAAAATTGGCAGACAAGAGAGCAGATTTTGTTCTGGTTACCTTTATCCCCAAGTATTTAAAACCAGTAGGGCCAATTTTAAAAGGAATATTGGATTGTTTAAGTCGTAGTGCTAACTCATTAACCTGGTAGCATTAGCTCTTTGAGACATTCACTTTATAGCCTGAGAATATCTTTTTAGAAAGGCTCGAATAATAGGAATAGATTTCGTTGGGTTGCAGACGTATAATAATAAATCATCAGCATAAAGAGATAATTTAAATTCCATTTTTCAACCTTGTTATTCCAATATATATGGGAGAAGATCCATCCACCCATCCATCGTCTTATCTGTGATAGGGTCGCGGGGGCAATAGCCTAAGCAGGGATGCCCAGACTTCCCTCTCCCTAGCTACTTTGTTCAGCTCTTCCCGAGGCGTTCCCAGGCCAGCTGCCAGACATAGTCCCTCCAGCGTGTCCTGGGTCTTCCCTGGGGCCGCCTACCGGTAGGATGTGCCCGGAACACCTCGCCAGGGAGGTGTCCAGGAGGCATCCTAACCAGATGCCCAAGCCACCTCATCTGGCTCCTCTCAACGCGGAAGAGCAGCGGCTCTACTCCGAGCCCCTCTTGGATGACCAAGCTTCCGACCCTGTCTCTTAGGGAGAGTCTGGACACCCTGCGAAGGAAACTCATCTTGGCCGCTTGTACCCGTGATTGTGTTTTTTGTGTCGCGACCCAAAGCTCCTGACCGTATGTAAGGATAGGAGTGAAGATCTAGTGGTAAATCGAGAGCTTCGCCTTGCGGCTCAGTTCCCTTTTTACCATGACAGACCGGTGCAGAGTCTGCATCACTGCCGACGCCACACCAACCGTCTGTCGATCTCCCAGTCCATCCTTCCTTCACTCGTGAACAAGACCCCAAGATACTTGAACTCCTACACTTGAGGCAGAATCTCATCCCCGACCCAGAGAGGGCACTCCACCCTCCCCCGGGTGAGGACCATGGACTCAAATTTGGAGGTACTGATTATCATCCCAGCTGCTTCACACTCAGCTGCGAACCAAGCCAGTGAGAGCTGTAGGTCACGGTCCGTTGAAGCCAACAGGACCACATCATCTGCATAAAGCAGCGACCTGATCCTGAGGTCACCAAACCGGAACCCCTCAATGCCCTGGCTGCACCTAGAAATTCTGTCCATAAAAGGTATGAACAGAACCGGTGAAAAAGGGAAGCCCTGGCGGAGCCCAACTCTCACTGGAAATGGTCCTGATGTAAATGGTAAATGGACTTGAGCTTATATAGCGCTTTTCTAGTCTTTGATGACTCAAAGCTGCCTTACACCGCAGGTCACACTTACCCATTCACACCCAGTCACTCTCACATTCACTCACTGGTTCTTAGTTTCTATGGTAGTTATCCATCAGTATCAACGAACACTTTCACGCTCTTACATGCCCATTTACATGCCACAGTGGGAGCAACTTGGGGTTAAGCGTCTTGCTCAAGGACACATTGCCATGTGTCGCCCGGAGCTGGGCTTGAACCTGCAACCTCCTGATTACCAACCAAGCGCACTATCCAGCTGCGCCACTGATGCCCAATAATGATGTACTGCCAGAAATGCGGACCAGGCTCTGGCACTGGTCAAACAGAGAACGGACTGCCCATATCAGGGGGTCCACTACCCCATACTCCCGGAGCACCCCCCACAGGATCCCACGAGGAACACGGTCGAATGCCTTCTCCAGGTCCACAAGACACTTGTAGACTGGTTGGGCAAACTCCCATGCACCCTCGAGGACCCTATGGAGGGTATAGAGCTAGTCTATAGTTCCACGGCCAGGAATAAAACCACATTGCTCCTCCTGAATCCGAGGTTTGACAATCCAACAGACCCTCCTCTCCAGTACCCCTGAATAGACCTTACAAGGGAGGCTGAGGAGTGTGATCCCCCTGTAGTTGGAGCACACCCTCCGGTCCCCCTTATTGAAAAGGGGGACCACCACCCCTTTCTGCCAATCCAGTGGTACTGTCCCAGATGTCCACGCGATGTTGCAGAGTCATGTCAGCCATGACAGCCCCACAACATCCAGGGCTTTGAGGAACACCGGGCAGATCTTGTCCACCCCCGGAGCCCTGCCACCGAGGAGCTTTTTGACCACCTCGGCGACCTCAGCTCCAGAGATAGCAGAGCACACAGTCCCCCAGGTCTGCTTCCGCACTGGAAGACGTGCTGGTGGGATTGAGGAGGTCTTCGAAGTATTCTTTCCACCGATCCAGGACGTCCCGAGTTGTGGTCAACAGCGCACCATCCACACCGTAGACAGTGTTGACAGCGCACTGCTTCCCCGTCCTGACACGCCAGTTGGTGGTCCAGAATCTCTTCGAAGCCGTCCAGAAGTCGTTCTCCATGGCCTCACCGAACTCCTCCCATGCCTGGGTTTTTGCCTTGGCAACCACCGAAGCTGCATTCTGCTTGGCCTGCTGGTACCTGTAAGCTGCCTCCAGAGTCCCACTGGCCAAAAAGGCCCGATAGGACTCCTTCAGCTTGACGGCATCCCGGTGTCCACCAGCGGGTTTGGGTGTTGCCGCCACGACAGGCACCGATGACCTTACGGCCACAGCTCTGATCAGCCGCCTCAACAATAGAGGCCCGGAACAAGGCCCACTCCAACTCAATGTCCCCTGCCTCCCCTGCCACATGGTCGAACTTCGCCTGGAGGTGGGAGTTGAAACTCTTCCTGATGGGAGACTCTGCCAGATGTTCCCAGCAGACCTGCACAACACGCTTGGACCTGCCAGGTCTGATGGGCATCCTCACCCACCATCGGAGCTGACTCACCACCAGTTGGTGATCAGTTGACAGCTCCGTCCCTCTCTTCACCCGAGTGTCCAAGACATGCGGCCGTAAATCTGATTATACGACTACAAAGTCGATCATCGAACTGCGGCCTAGGGTGTCCTGGTGCCAAGTGCACATATAGACACCCTTATGTTTGAACATGGTGTTCGTTATGGACAATCTGCGATGAGCACAGAAGTCCAGTAACAAAGCACCGCTCGGGTTCAGACAGGGGAGCCATTCCTCCCAATCACGCCCCTCCAGGTTGCACTGTCATTGCCAATGTGAGCATTTAAGTCCCCCAGAAGAACGAGAGAGTCCCCAGAAGGGGCACTCTCCAGCACCCCCTCTAGGGAGTCTAAAAAAGGTGGATACTCTGAAATTCTGTTTGCCGCATAAGCACAAACAACCGTCAGGTTCTGTCCCCGCACCCGAAGGTGGAAGGAGGCTACCCTCTCATCTACTGGGGTAAACCCCAACGTACCGGCACGGAGCCTTAGAGCAATAAGCACTGCTACCCCTGCACGACGCCTCTCGCTATCTGCAACTCCAGAGTAGAAGAGAGTCCAGCCCCTCTCGAGAGGACTGGTTCCAGAGCCCAAGCTATGTGTCGAGGTGAGTCCGACTATATCTAGTTGGAACCGCTCAACCTTGCACACCAGCTCAGGCTCCTTCCCCACCAGAGAGGTGATGTTTCACATACCTACAGCTAGCAATTGCAGCCGGGGATCGGACTGCCAGGGTCCCCGCCTTCAGCTGCCACCCAGCTCACACTGCACCTGACCACTTTGGCTCCTTCCACGGGTGGTGAGCCTATGGGAGGGGGGTCCCACATTGCCTTTTTTGGGCTGTGCCTGGCCGGGCCCCAATTGGGCGCAGGCTCGGCCACCAGACGCTCGCCATTGAGCCCCATCCCCAGGTCTGGCTCCAGAGTGGGGCCCCGCTAACCAACGTCCAGGCAAGGGAAACCGGGATCCATTGTCGTAGTGCTCCATTGTGGTCTTCGAGCCACACTTTGTCTGGCCCCTCCTCCAGGACTTGTTTGCCTTGGATGACCCTACCAGGGGCATAAAGCCCCTGATTACATAGCTCCTGGGGTCATTGGAGCATGCAAACCCCCCCCCCCCCCACCGCGATAAGGTGGTGGCTCCGGGAGGGGGGAGAAGATCAAAAATAAATTGACAAAGGCCCAATTGCAATTGCAAAAAAAGTGGAGAGCAGGCAACCTTGACAGTTACCATGTGATAGGGGGAAAAATTTGATTGTATGCCATTGGTGTGGATACTAGATTGTGGAGAAATATAAAGAAGGCAAATCCATGAAATGAACACCTCACCCAGCCCAAACTTTTTCAGTACCTCAAACAGATAATCATATTCCACCCTGTCAAATGCTTTTTCACTGTCGACTGTGAAAACTACTTCTGGGGTGATAGTGGAAGGTTTGGAATAAATAATGTTTAAGAGGGAACGTACGTTGTAGAACAACTGACGTCCTTTGATGAATCCAGTCTGTTCATCTGATATAATAGTTGGGAGGATATTGTCCAGACAAAGAGCAAGGGCCCTATGATCGCTTTTAATGGAATATATCTAGCTTTTTGAGGATCTGTCTCTTTCCACTTAGCATTATAGGATGGATTGCTATATTAACCAGAATTTTCATCTGTGCTGCTCGGTATCTTGAAGATTCAAAAAACAAGGCAACTGGACTATGTTGAGTGTGCTGCTCGGTAGTAGTTTTTTTATGTTGGGAAGGGAGAGGCCTCCTTTCTCTTTTCTAATTGAAAAGTCATGTTTAAATCCTTTGGAATATTTACAGCTAGATACCTAATTGATTTTAATTCCCAACTGATCGAATTTCCTCCCTAATTTATTGGCTAATAGAATAATTAAATGTAAAAATTAGGGATTTAGGGTTTTAAGTTTATACCCCAAAAATAATCCATATTCCTGCAGAGTTGAGAGCAATTATTGAGGGGAAGTGGATGGGTGTCCCAGGTTTATCAAGATCTCATCTCTGAACAGGGCAGTTTTATGTTCTCTGTGAGCCAGTCTGATCCCCTTTATCTACTAGTTCTGTCTTCTCCACTGACTGAGAGGCTCTTTAAAGATGGCAAATAAGAGCGGAGAGATAGGGCAGCCCTGTCGACCCCCCCTTTCTAGTTAAAAAGAATTTGAAAATCCTCCATTAATCCGTATTTTAGCACATGGTTTGTCATATAATGCTTGTATTGTCTTAATAAAATTTTTATGAAACTGAAATCTCTCTAGTACCTAATCTAGGAAAGACCTATCAACTGAGCTGATGGCCTTTTCTGCATAAAACCCCAACAAAACAGCCTCTAAATTGTATTTATATGATTAATTATGTGTAATGTCCTCCTAACATTATCCTGTGTCTGCGTCTGTTTGATTAAACCTGTCTGATTAACTGTATTATCAGTATTATCTCTAGACGTTTTGCTAGAAATGATGTGAAGATCTTATAATCTTATTATCCTTGTTCAAAACACTTACTGGACAGAAATTAGATCTTTTCCATTTTTAGGTTGAATCCCTCCAAGATGGAGGCATCTCTCCTTTCTCCAGGACCCAATTGAATGTTCACAGTAATAGTGGAGATAGACAGTCACTTTCTGATTTTAACCCATCAGAGCCTGGCGATTCATTTGGTTTAAGTCTTGATATGGCCTTTTGCAGTTCCTCCATAGTCACCTTGGTTACTAAAGCTCCATTCTGGTCTTGTGTAACTGATGGGAGATTAATTGAAGCAAGCAGGGATTCAGGTGATTTTTCCCCCTCATGGACCTTCTGGGAATATAAGTTCTTATAATACTTTACAAAACAACTATGAATTTCCTGGAAGTCATGCATCACTTGTTTCGTTATTGGGTCTTTAGTTTTAGGCACAGCTCTCTCAGCTTGTCGTTTCCTTAATTTATATGCCAGATTCTTAACTGCTTTGCTACCAACTTCATAATACGAGGGTCGGATGAAAAGTTTTTAGCCTAACTATGAAGGAATAATGCAAGATCAATGAAACTTGGCATGCATGTATTTCAACTCTTCTGATGACTAACTACCCTGTTTATTTTCACTTGCTGTGGGTTTTGCTGCTGAGACAGGACTTGAATGTTGACGGTTGTGAAAATTTCTGAAAATGGACAAAGTCGAGTATTGTGCCGTTATCAAGTATCTGACTTTGAAAGGGCTCCAACACAGATTCATGCTGATATGGTTGGGGGTCAGGGGACAATGCTCCATCTTTTGCTACAGTGAAACGGTGGGCAGCTGAATTCAAAATGGGTAGAAGAGAGCATTGAAGATGACTCGAGGTCTGGACTGCCATCATCAGCTGCCACCAAAGAAAACATTGACCGTGTGCACCAAATGGTGATGAATGATAGAAGAGTGACTCTTCGTTAAATAACTGAGACTGTTGGCATCTCCCAGGAGAGAGTTCATCATATTCTGGCCAACGAACTTGGAATGACAAAGGTTTCAGCGAGGTGGGTTCCACGCCTTCTGACTCCTGATCAGAAATGCACTCGGCTGGACATGTCAAGGGAGAATTTAGAGCTTTTTGAAGCAGATCCAGATGATTTCATGGAGCGATTTCTGACTATGGATGAATGTTGGGTCCACCACTTTGAGCCTGAGACAAAAAAACAATCAATGCAGTGGAAACACACTTTCTCACCACCTCCAAAAAAGGCCAAGTTGGTGTCCTCTGCTAGGAATGTGATGGCCTCTGTCTTTACGGATGCAAAGGGTGTTGTGTTCGTGGATTATTTAGAAAAGGGCCAAACCATCAACGGAGAGTATTATTCTAGTCTTCTGAACCAGTTACGGGAAGCTATCAAGGAAAAACGTCGAGGAAAATTAACAAAAGGTGTCTTGTTCCATCAGGACAATGCTCCACCCCACAAGTCAGTGGTTGCGATAGCAACAGTGCATGACTGTGACTTTGAACTTGTTCCCCACCCACCGTACTCTCCTGATCTCGCTCCGTCGGACTTCCATCTATTCCCAAACATGAAGAAGCATTTAGCTGGGAAGCATTTTGACAGCGACAATGACATCATATCTGCTGTAACTGAGTTTTTTGACGACCTAGACGAAACCTTCTACAATATATATATATATATATATATATATATATATATATATATATATATATATATATATACATATATATATATATGAATACAGTATAAACAGTATAAACCTAACAGTAATAAAACAGAACTCCTCCTCATCAGTACCAAATCCACCTCATCCAAAACTGACAGTTTCTCCTTCACCATAGAGAGCTCCACAGTGTCTCTGCCCCACCCTCACCCCTCACACCACTGCCATTCTGGTCCACAGCCTCGTCACCTCATGTATTGGCTACTGTAACTCACTCCTCTTTGGTGCCCCTCACAAATCCCTCCATAAACTCCAACTGGTCCAAAACTCTGCAGCCCGCATCATCACCAGAACCCCCTCCTTTCACCACATCACCCCCGTCCTCCAGCAGCTTCAATGGCTCCCAGTCACATTCAGAATCCAAATCGAAATCCTCCTGAATGCATTTAAGGCCATTCACAACCTTGCCCCTCCCTACCTATCTGATCCCCTCCGCATTGCCGCCCCCTCTCGCTGCCTCAGGTCTTCCTTCTCCCTCCACCTCTCTGTGCCCTCGGCCCGTCTCAGCACCATGGGGAGCAGGGCCTTCAGTTGCTCTGCTCCCAAACTCTGGGACTCACTCCCACCAGACCTCACAAACCTGGACTCTCTACCTCACTTCAAATCTCAACTCAAAACCCATCTGTTCCATATTGCATACTCCCCATAACTGCTTTGTTCTATTTTTACTTGATCTAACTATCTGTTGTATTTATGTATTTCAACTGTGTTTTGTATTACTCTGTACAATGACCTTGAGTGTTTAGAAAGGTGCTTTTAAATAAACTGTATTATATATATATATATATATATATATGTATATATATATATATATATATATATGTATATATATATATATGTATATATATATATATATATATATATATATATATATATATATATATATATATATATAAGCTTCTTCAGAACTGAAGAAGCTTCTTGGATGAGAAGTGAAACGTCTTCCCAACAAACTCAACACAGTCCAGTTGCCTTGTTTTTGAATCTTCAAGATGACCATGACCTGGATGAATGAGAATCTACACAGACAAACATGTACCTTCTTTCATACTTGCATATACATATATACATAAACATACATACACCCTCACATACACACACTCAGATATACCTGTGTACATTTATCCAAAAAGGGTATAAAATAAAGATAGATAAATAAAAAAAAATTAAAAAAATAAAATAAAAGTAATATATTTAAAAAATAACCAGTAGATAAATGAGTAATAATCTCGGAAAAAATAAGTAAAACCTGTCCTTTTCCTTATCTCCTTTCCCCTAATCCACCACCCTCTTCTTACCTTTCTTCACTCTCCTCTCAAACCACTCTTTCTCATCTGTTTGGCACTTTGAGGTGACTAATTACAAAAGCCCACAAAGTCAAGACCAGATCGACCGTGAAGTTTTGCTGTTATCGTTTCCATCAGATAAACTGTTTTTAACCTCTCTCCATTGGTGAAGGGTGCGAGGTAATGGTTTAAGCCAACATCATTTCCCAGCTACTAAACAGGAGGATATGTAAGAAGTGAGCTTTCTTTTTGTCCAGAGCTCTGTCTAGAACTAAATCTAATATTTAGTACCATGGGTCCAGCGGCAGGTCGATGTTCAGTATAGACTGAATTTCTGTTTGAATCCCTATCGAAAAAGTTTTTAGTACCGGGCAGTTCCAAAAGATGTGTTTGTGGTCTCCCACTTGCTTACAGTTTCTCCAGCACAAATTTGACCTGTTTCTGTCGCATTTTGATATAATCATAGGAGCTTTAAGATACCTCAGTTTTAATTTCCAGTTAAACTCTCTCCATATGGGACTGTTTGAAATTTTGTGTCCTTTTTTTGTGCCCATTTTCCATTCTTCATAAAAACATTTATCTCAAACTGCCACCTCTCTTTTATGTCCAAAGAGTTTTGTGATAAGTCTATCTGGTCTGTAGGTATTGGTATATATTAGAAAGTATTTTTCTGGCACCATTTCCTCGATACATTTGATCAGAAAGTGTTGTGTGGATGGTTGTTTCAGTGTGTTCCATTCATTATGTGACATTAAATAATTGTAAATATTTATAAAAGCCATTGGATAGCAAACTTAATTTATCCTGTAATTGTTTAAATGATTTTAGGGTTCCTCCATCAAACATTTGATTAATGATTATTAATCCTGTCTCTGCACATATCTTAAATCCAATGTTTAATTTATTTGGTAGAAAATAAAATATTTTTGACATTTTTTGTTTCTCTCGAAATCAGTAAGGGTGCCCCCTTTTTTTTCCCTGACAAGGAGCCACACCCTTTGGGTGCGTTTCATCCATTCATTTCTTATCTTCGACTCCCTCCACTTCTTTCATTTCAGAAATGGGATTTTCTTGAGGGGAACCAAGGGGCACACTTGTTTCTCTAGGTTAAGCCAATTTGTTTCCTTATCTTGTGGCACCCATTCGACCATACCATGCTGTTGTGCAGTAGTATGATTTCAAGTCAGGAATATTAAGATTTCCTTGTTTATTTTGATTAAGTAATAGTTTTTGTTGAATCCTTGTTTTTTTCTGCCATATGAACATGCTGAACATTTTATCAGTCATTTTGAAAGTACACACAGGTATCTATATGGGTAATGCCTAGAAGAGGTACGATAACCTTGGCAATATGCTCATACAGATTGTTTAAATCCTGCCAAAAAGTGAGAGAGGGAGTGTCTCCCACCTTGACAGGTCAGATTTAATGTGTGCAATTAATTTACCAGAATTTTCTTTATATAAAGGTGAGGTTTCTTGAGTGATCCTGGTACCTAAATATCTAAATTCCTCTGATGACCAATAAAATGTAACTTTCTTATATATCAGATGGCCATTTACTGACAAACATCATGGCCTGAGATTTAGTTTCATCAACTTTGTAGCCAGACACTTCCCCAAAACCATCCAAGCACTTTAAGAGTGTTGGTATAGAGGTTAATGGGTTAGTAATATACAGAATGACCTCACCTGCGTACAATGATATTTTGTAAGTACCTCTTTCATCTGTTATCCCTCTTATTTTAGGGTTGTCTCTTTTCATTTCTGCTGGGGATCTATATCAAATGGGAATAATAAGGGTGAGAGGAGACACCCCTGTCTAGTTCCCCCTCTTAAACTCAAGGCTTTAGCTATGTGTCCGTTCACTCTTACTCTGGGTCCGGGTCCAGAGTAAAGCACTCTAATCCAGTTAACAAAGTCTGAATGAAATCCCATTTTTTCAAGGTTGTGTTCCAGGTAAAGCCAGTCTACTCTATCAAATGCTTTCTCCTCTAAGAAGCATTGATGATTGTTACCTCCGCCAAGGAGGGTATATTTTTGCCAGCGTCTGTCGTCCCAAAAATCATTGAAGTTTATAATAGCAAATCTCATTCATTTACGGCTTTATGGGAATTGTGGTGTATTTGCAAACTGACATCCACGTTTTTCAAGCCTGTGTCACCACATTTCCCAGCTTCCCTTGCAATACCAGCAGGGGAGTTCAGCTAACACAATGGCTAACAATAGCCTGGTAGATCGGCACGTGAAAAGCCACTGCCGTAACTGAGCTGCTTGGGGGAGGTCTGTGCTCTCGGAGTGCTTTTCTAGTTGATTTTGATTTGCAGTTGAAATTATGTTTAAGGTTCTAATGTTATTTATTCCCTGACTCCCAGGTATGAAACCAGTTTGGTCAGGTTTAATTATTTTATTGTTGCACCTCTGTATCTGTTTTGCCATTATAGTACTTAGAATTAGAATCATTGCAAAGTAGACTCATTAGTCTATATGGGGCAAAACATTGTGGGATTTTCCCCCTTTTTGGGGATCACATTAATTATTGCTTCAGACCAGGTTTTAGGTGGATCTTTTGCACTCAGGGCATAATTGAATACTCTTTGCAAGAGGGGTGTGACTTAACTTTTAAAATGTTTGTAGAACTCCCCTGGAAACCCATCTATTCCTGGTGTTTTATTGTTTTTCAAATTCTTTATAACTCCCACAATTTCTCTCAGACATACCAAAATTTTCTCCTTTACTTCCTCCTTCTTTTCCCCCCTGAGTACATATTGGTTAACCCTCCAGGTGGATGTATTTTTATTTTTTCTTAAATTTAAATGTAGGTAGACTGGGCTATAGTCTGATAAATTCATTATTCCAATTTTGCATGTCCTTACAAAACAATTGTCTTTACTGCACATAAAGTAATCAATCCTTGAGTAAGTTTTGTGTGGTGAGGAGCTAAAAGTATAGTCTCTGGATGTTGGGTTGAGCTGGGTCTTTTTCATCATTAGAGTAATATGTGTCTGTAAAATCCCCATGTCGCACCAGGGTGATTTCTGATCCCTTTAGTTGTACCTTCCTTCTTTGTCTATGATTTCTGTCGTCTTTTCAAAAATAACCCTCGTCAATATCAGTGTGTCCCGTCTCATAGGATGTTGAAAATGCCTGGTTAAAGCCCTGCCTCTTATGTTTAGCATGTTCAGAATTAGTCAAATAGGTCTCTTGGAGAAATATTATATCTACCTAGTCTTTCTTCATTTGACTCCTTTTAATGGGGTTAAGGACACCCTTCACACACAAATAGAACAGTCTCTGAAAACATGAGCTTTGTAATTTTCACCAATACCTCAGGTTGAACTTCCTGTTTGGAGGTCTTGTTTGTGACCCTGATGGAGCCAAGGTCTTCTGCTAGCTCGGAGGGAAAGCCTCCATAGGTACCTGTTTGTGGAGGGCCCTCCCGGAAGTACCCAAAATGCTCCATGTTGTCAGATCCTCCCCGATCACAAACATGTTGTGAATGTCAGTACTCCAGCCCAAGTGTCTCTCACGGGAGCAGACCCACAGTGACGACCCCATCAAAAGGGTCTGGAACTGTATTTTGTTCTCCCTCAGCACCTCTGCGCTTCCTCAGGGTCACTGGAGTCCACATACAATCTCTTTTCCTTATGCAGAAATCCCTCTTTGCGCCACACCTGTTGCAGGATTTCTTCTTTAGTCATACTGTGGGACAACTTCACAACTATGGACCTCGGGGAGACTCATCCGGGGGTCAGCGGGAGGTAACTCCAGCTTGTCCATTAGCAGATTTTCCATAAACGCAATCATCGATGCTGTTCTCTGACCCCTCCTCAATGCCATGAAGACTTAATATTGTCCCGTTTTGCTTATCCCTCTTGGTCCTTTAGCTTGTCTCCTAGCTTAGCATGTAGCTTCAGCAGCTCCCTCATAGCCTTCTCCAGCCCCTGTGCTCTTTGCTCTGTCTCTGAAATTCATATTTTAGCTTCGTCAGTTCTGTTGTTGGTTGCCTTCGGTTTTGATTTGATTTGATTTGATCTTTATTTTTCTCAAACAAGCACATGCATAAAATCAAACAGTATGTGTAATGGGAAAAAAACGGCACACTATGACAAAGTGCAAGTTCGAGAAGGGGCTGAAAGAAGCAAAGCTTATCAGGATCAGCCCCCTCTTACGCTGTCATATAATTTCAAGATACATGATACATAATTCATAATCCATATGATCTTAGAAGATTAAAACTTTCAACTTTCATAAAAATAGAACCCTGATTAAAATAAATAAATTCTTTAAAAAAGAATATAACATTAGCTGTCCAGTTCTATATAACTGAACAAGAGTGTTTTTTTGTAGTTACTTTTAAATTGTTTTAAGTTAATGCACATTTTCAAGTCCTCATCTAGTTTATTCCACAATTTTACACCACAAAAAGAGATGCACATACTTTTCAGAGTTGAATGGATGGCCAGTTGTTAAAAAATAACAATTTCCTCTTAAGTTGTATGCTCCCTCTCTAACCATGAACATCGTTTGGATGTTTGAACAAAATCTGCTGTTAAAGAATTGATCCAGGTAGTTTTTAATGTTGGACCCAAAAGCTTCAAGGATGGAGGCAGAACCAAGTTGACAGTGATTTTATTAACAACTCAAATCCAAGGTAGTGAAAGTTCAGTAATAAATATGTACAGGTGAAGGCGGTGGTGGAGGCTCGTTTAGAACACTGTGAAGAGAGGGAGCAGAGGAGAAGGATCAGTAACAGCAATTGTAACAGCATGCAGTCACAAAAAATCCACACAAAGGCAAAAAACTCCTGAACGGAGAGATCCAAAAAGGCTTAGAGCCCAAACGGGGGTACACAAAGGTAACGAGAGTAACAAACAGCCAGCACAAACCATGTAACGAGAGGAAATCCACCGACTAAGTAGATGAAGCCACGAGCCCTTCTTATAGGGTGTGTTGATTACAGAACAGGAAGCAGGTGTGCAGTTGCCATGGCGCGTCTCCGGGAAACCACGCCCACAACTTGAGCAGCAGAGAGCAGTGAAGCAGTGAGGGAGGGGGGAGAGGAGGACAGAGGAGGAGGATTCCTCACATCTGACCTGTTTTATATTTGATCAGGTGCCAGAATTTTAAAACCGCAGGTAATGTTCAAGCGCATTGATTTACAGTTACCTAGTTGGACAAACTGCTTCCTATTACTGATACAACTGCATATACTGCATATTTTCTTTAATCGATGCATTCTGTTATCTCTTCCACTAGCTCCATAAGAGCCAGGGAAGTAGATGTCGATGATCTAAAACCGTACTGACTGTCATTTATTAAACGTGTTTTTCAATAAAATCATCTAATCTCTGTACAAATAATTTCTCCAGTATCTTTGAGAACTGTGACAGTAAGGAGACAGGTCTATAATTTGTGAATAGATGTTTATTGCCAGCTTTGTATAATGGAATCACTTTAGCAAGTTTCATTTTATCTGGGAAGATGCCTGTTTTAAATGATAGGTTACATATATAAGTTAGTGGATCAGCTATTCCCTCAATTATTTTCTTTACCAGTGCCATATTGATGTCATTCCAATCTGTAGTTGGTACTTCTATTAACAATAGCAATAATTTCCACTTTATCAACAGTTCTCAAAGACATTGAATCTGCATTTCTCTCACTGCATTCCATGTCAGCTAGTTTCTTTCTGGCTTATTTCTTTAGCCAAATTGGGACCAACATCAACAAAGAAGCTGTTAAAACCATCAACCACTTCCTTCATTGTAATTAGTTGCCTTCCCTCATCTGTAAAGTGATCTGGAAATGTTTGATTTCTTTGTTTATTTCTAATAATACTATTTAGAATATTCCATATACCTTTAGCGTTATTTTTATTCTTATCTAATTATTTAATATAGTAGTCCTTCTTGCATACTCTCATAATAGTTATTAATTAAAGCTGCAAGCATTGTTGGACGGGTCTTCGCTCCGTCGCAGGTCCCTCATTATTTTAGTTTTTCTTATATTTTAACTCCACCTCTTTTGTTTTGTTTTTAGGAAACAGTCCATACAAGCTATTCTTTTTTTTACATGCATTTTGAAGCCCCTTGGTCATCCATGGGTTTTCTGAGTAACGGTTCTTAGTGCTATACTGCTTACGAGGGCAGTGCTTATCAGATAGATCTGTATATATATCTAAGAATAAGTCATAAGCCTTATCCACTGCTGTTTCATTGTATACATTGGTCCAATTCCAATTCATTAGACCATTTTTTAAAGCAGCTATAGATGCTTCAGTTCTTACTCTCTTATATTTAATTTCCTTTAATTCGCTCCTTTTTTTATAATCGCATACACAAATAAGAAAGACAGGCAGGTGATCACTAATGTCTTCAATTAATATTCCACTTATCACTTTACTTTCCATATTATTTGTAAAGATATTATCAATTAAAGAAGCACAATGGGATGTTATTCTGATTGGTTTAGATATTGTTGGGAAAAGACTCATACTATACATTATTTCGATAAAATCATCTACTGATTTATTCTTGTTTGGATTCAGCAAATCAATGTTATAATCCCCACAAATATAAGTGCTTTTTTGTTTTGTTAAGGTAAACATTCTTTCCATTATTGTGATAAACGTGTCAGTGTTTGAACCTGGTTTTCTGTAGACACAGCTGATGACTATATTTTTCATTCTCACCAATTCTATTTCAATAGTAATACTTTCCATGATATCATCAATAGGTACTGACAAGTTATCAAGAACCTTGTAGGAGAGACCTTCTTCAACAAACAGAGACCACCGGGTCCATTTTCTCTACTGGTGCAATGCAACCCATATCCCTTAATAAAGAAATCAGACCCCCTCTCTGCATTTATCCATGTTTCTGAGACAGTGATAATATTGAAGGGTTTTTTAAACTGACTTAGGTAATCTTTTATACTTTGAAAATTTGCATAAAGACTTCTACTATTAAAATGGATAATGGATATGCCATGGTCATGTTTAATAGAAGTATTACACTGTTCATCTGTGTAGTAGCAACAATTTGCATTGATGCTATCAAGAAGATTTTGATCAGGATCTATGTCTGGTTCAATTTGTATCATGAGCAAGGTATAGAAGTGCAAACAGTGCAGTACAAACAACAATGGCTACTTATTGCTTGGACAACTGCAAAAGTAAGAATCCAAAACTGCTAGACACTGTCAAATTTTTCAATTTGATCCATGCTCCTAATGCACACCCCACTGGAATTCTCTGGTGTGCAGTTTGGTTAAATAAATACCTTGCAGTTGACAGTCCAAGTGGTCTGAAATTTGCCCTGTTTCCTGAGCTGTCTTGCCTTCCTGGCTATATCAGCATTTTTTTGGTAAGGTGCTCATTGATGTAAAATGTTTGTGCCCTTTAATTTTCTTCCCTGTCTGAGCAGTTCAATTTTATGTTTCCTGTTGGTAAAGCGAATAATTGTTGCAGGTGTGGTGGGCTTATCCTTAATCTTCTTAACTGGTAGAGGGTGGCATGCTTCAATATTACCAGATTCAATGTCAATATTCTTGCCACGAAGAAATGCAATTACCTGCTCCTCCGTAGTCTCATCATGTTCATTTCTATTGTCCGACCCGATGCCTTTCACTGCTTTCAAGTAACTCCTGGGTTTAATAGCAAACCAGAAATGATTTCATCATTCATTTTAGAGTACTGCTCCAGGTCATCAAGTCGGTTTTCCAAATATTCAATCTCCCTTTCATGTTCCATGTTTTTGCTTTTCAGCTGCTTTATTTCATCTAGTAGATCAGTTATGATGGCTTGCTGCTTTGTGAAGGTTTTCATCTCGTTTGTCATCATGTTCATTGCTGCTTTTAACTCTTCGATATCATTTTGGAGATTTTTCATTGCCATCTTGAGCCTTGATAATCAAGCCTAAGTAGACTAATGGATGAATGAGTAAATGAACGATGAGCCTGTTGGTAGTTGGTAGCCCTGGGTCTTGATGTAGCTGGTAGCCCTGGGCCTGGATGGTAGCCGGTAGCCTTGGGCCTGGATGGTAGCCTTGGTCCAGCTGTTGGCCTTGGCCTGGCTGGTGGCCCTGGCCTGGATGGTAGCGGATAGTCTTGGGTCTGGTTACAATTTAAACTTTGTTTGTTGCAACACACCACTTAACAACCAGTGTTGCAACCAGTGTTGTTGAAGTTTTTAACGGATTGTCTAGCACAGATTCACTGCACACATCTTACAGCGGCCATCTTGAAGATTTGAATCTTTATACACTCATTGTTGATAATGCAATATATGAACACCAGTTCGAATGAAGTTGAGACGTTGTGTACTTGTAAAATAAGATATTTCTGTGCAGGTTTTCAGTCATCCAGGTCATGGTTATCTAAATGCTGATCAAAGTGACACCTGGACTTGTTCAGATTCTCGAAGATGTTTCCTCTTCTTCAGTTCTGAACTGATGGAGCCTGAACGTTTTATTAAAACAGAAGACAGTGACTAGCAAATCCTTTTTGACCTTCATTCAATTTATTTATTCTACAAAGGCAAGATATTTAATGTTTGCTTTGGGATGTGTTCACTCAGTATGAATGTGATGCATCCCTCTATCCCAGCTCCAAGTTGGGACAGGGGGAAGTTTACCACCTTGTTACGTCACCTTTCCTTTTAACAACACTCAGTGAGCGTTTGTGAAGTGAGGACCTAACTGCTAAAGAATTGGTGTATCAAATTCACTATGCATTAGTATTTGTCATAAAAACAGTGACATTAATCAGTTTGAATATTAAAGGTAGGGTCTGCAGGATTTTTCGTTACTGTTTGTAAACACAACATTCAAACAAAGCCCCTCCCCCTGAACTCTTCGAAAAAATTGATATTTTATTTTTAAGGAAAATCCTGCAGACCCTACCTTTAAATATCTCGTCTTTGTCATGCATTCAGGTATAAAAAGTATTTGCAGATCCTTGTGTTCTATTTTGTTTCACATTCATATCAACGTCCCGACTTCATTGGAATTTGGGTTTGTATATCATACGTGTGCTCTTTGAGTTCAACTGAGTCAGACTTGGCTCATGAGGTGGACTCGGTTTAGTTTTAATTCATTGTTTATGTTTAATGTTGTGTCTTTAATTTCATATTCTATTGGAAAAACATATGTGTTTTGAGTTTTTGTCTCCACGCCATTCTTCACCCCAAGACTTATAGTCATCAGGATACAGAGTAATGTGACAGCACACCATTCAGCAGCTTGACCTGTGGCTGTCTGTTTTGACTCTCCTCTGAAGGTCCGGTGCTGAACGGTCTCAGCCGTCGTCAGTCTCTCCTCCCAGCCAGCCCGACCTGGATCAGATCCTTACAGAACAGACCGGCTCCTCGACAGCGCCGCTCCACCAGCCTCCATCAGGACAAGGAGGACCCTGCCAGCAAAAGGTCAGGATTCAAAGACTTCATTTTTGCTGTTAATTGAGATTGTAGTAATCACAGGGTCAAAGGTCACACCTACACGTTTACAGCTGATATTAATCATCAGAGGGTCAAAGGTCACACCTACACATTTATGGCTGATATTAATCAGTGGAGGGTAAAAAGTCACACCATAGGCTAACTAGCCCATTTTAGGGGGTGCTCAAGCACCAAATTTAGTAAAAGCACCCCCAAGATTTACAAGATTTTTTTTAACAGTATGTCAATGTTTAATCTAAAATAATTTCAAAACTAAATACTGAGTATTTGTTTAAAACATATCCTTTTAACAACAAAAAAACAGCAGCAATCTCCAGCCCTTTCCTTGAAAATGGTTTAATAGACCCCATCCCTCCCACCTTTTCCTTAAGGAGTGCAGCGTCAACCAAAATAAGAGTTGCCAGGTCAGCTCATTATAAGTGACTTTGGGCTTCTGGTTTTGTACAGTTGCCAGTAAATATTGTCAGTTGTGGGATGTGTTTTTCTTTTAGCTTGTTCCAAAAGTGCAGTTGCTCATTTGGGCTTGTTGTGCCCTCAAACCCGGGAGGGATCTGAGGCACACCCTACTACCAATATAAACTCAATTCAGAAGTTAAACTAAATATATTATTCCACTCAAAACACAAATTTGACTATGTCTGTTTGGTTACAAAAATCAAGGTTAGACAGACTGTTCAGTGATAACAGAGTTATAGATAACGGGAGCCACTCCCTTCACTTCTGTATAAAGAAAAGGATGTTCCACCTCCAAACAAAAGGATGTTGAAGAAGTAAATCAAGAGACAAATAAAAATGTCACTGTGAAATTTAAATATAATGTAGATGAAAATTAAAGCACGCTTTATGTAGATTTCTCTTTAAAAAAAAAAAGTACATATATCACGTTAGAAAAAAATTAGCTTGAGGTCAGTTGGTTTGGGCTTGTTTTACTGACCTGGTTGCTTATTTCAGTAGAAAAATCTGGCAACACTACACTCAATCCGCACAGAGAGACAGCCTTCCAGTGCGTGTGAGACTATGGGAAGATTGTGTTGACAGCCAGACAAACAAACATACTAAGTAAAAAAAAAATAGTTGCTCAGTTTGAAAGATGATGTTAGTTGCTTGTGGATAATAGCTTGTCTGCTAATGCTAGCTTGAAATGTTCTTTTACTAGCTCGACTTCAATTATTGTGTGTATACCTGTGTTTGTGTGTTTGTGTGCAAACAAAACAGAAACTTCTCCTGGCTGTCCAGCTAGCATTCTGGGTGCTCAAGCACCCCCCAAAGCTCTGATCCTAGAATCACCTCTGGGTCACACCTGCACATTTACAGGTGGAGTCTAATGCAAATATTAAATTGTGTGTGTGTATGTGTGTGTGTGTGTGTGTGGGTGTTTGTGTGCGTGTGTGTGTTTGTGTGTCTGTGCGTGCAGGCCGAGGCTCCAAGCTCAGAGGAAGTTTGCTCAATCCCCTCCTAACTCACCTGGGCCTCCAGTGTTGGTGACATCAGCATGCAGTAATAACAGCGCCCACACACCCCCTGCAGGCACTTGTCTGACCCGACGTCGACCAAAGACGGAGGACTTCCTGTCATTCCTGTGCTTGAGAGGTGAGATCATGACCTAATACCTGGCCTCACAGGTAGAGTTTGAATACAAATCCTGAAAGTGAACCAAAGGAACGGCCGCATCAGTTAATGAGTGCTGTGCTGATGAAAGCTCTGCTTAAGACAAAACAAACATTTTTATATGAAAAAAAGAATTCTATATTTCTTTGAATTCTTGCATCTGCTTTGCTTTTTAGACAAATCTGATGTAGTCTTTGTGCTTCGCTTTGTCGACTAGTGTTTTCATTTTTAATACTGCTGGAGTTTGATTCTGCTGAATATTTGTCTTCAGCACATTCATGATGATTTATGCAGCGGGTGTTACTCTGGCCTCGAAATCCCAGAAGAATAATGCCTTTCATTTGCCTCAGGACCCAGATATCCAAACTTCACATTCCTGTCAATCACGCTGTAGTTTCACACAGTGCATAACAACTTTATTAGGCCACCACCCAAAACTGACCCAAATCATCAGCAGTGGTGGTTACCACAATCATTTATATGTTTCTGTAATGGTAGGTGTAGGTTGGTAAGTAGGGAGGTTGGTGTGTGTGGGTGTGGGTGTGGGTAGGGGTGTGTGTGTGTGTGAGTGGGGGGGTGTGTGGGTGTGTGTGTGTGTGTGTGTGTGTGTGTGTGTGGGGGGGGGGGTCACTATTTTCCAGGACGTCCTGCACTGTGCTGCAAGTACGTCTCTCCACCTCAGTCCCCTGTGAGTCCAAACTCCTGCCAAGCACAGAGCCAGCCTTCTTCACCAGCCTGTCCAGCCTCCTGGTGCCCCCCCAGCAGACTGCAGACCACAATCCTGGGGACCACTGACTGATGAGGCCTGTGAGGCCCTCACCAGGTCACCGTGCCCCTGATCCACACTACAAAGTCATCAGAGGACTTCTGGATGTGGCAGGACTTAGACCTGGACTTAAAGTCTGCAGTGTTCAGAGTAGACAGGAATGGAGCCAGAACCGTCCCCTGAGGAGCCCTGGTGCAGAAGCACAGTTTCAGCTTGAAGAACTGCAGCCGCCTTGTGAGGTAGTCCATCATCCTGAAAGGAAAGGAGGGATCAACCCCATGTCCTTGAGCTTATTCCACAGAAAGAGGGGCTTGATGGTGTTAAATGTGCCTGAAAAGTCCAGACCTTAATCCTTATATGTCCACCTGGTACATCCAAGTGCGAGTGTAGAAGCTCTTAAACTGAAATTATATTTTTAATGCTAAAATATAATTATCATAGTTATCCATGAATTTCAAATGTAATGTTTTACCAAAAACAGAAAAAAATCAAGCACATTGTTATTTCTGGATTAAGATGTCAGATTATAGTTATTTACTTTAATTACTTATATTAATATTTATATAAAAAATCAGTTTTAGTGGTTGAACGTTCTGTTGATTAATCCCTGACTCCTCAGGGAAAGCCCAGTGAGGCTAAGATTTGGGTCCAAAAAGGTGAATTCAGTTTAAATTCTTCATTCATGTTTAACTTGGTAAAACGTGGAGGAATCACTGAAAATGAAAGAGTCCTTCATTGTGCTGGATTAGGGTTACCAGATTTTCAGACCTCAAAATCAGGGCACTTTAATTTTAACACGTACCAACATGTAATGTGATTAAGTGTTTTTCTTCAGTGCCCCTTTTAACAAAGCAGCAGGTAAACCGTTGGACCTTCAAACCAACAAAAACTGAATTTTAATAATGTAATTATAACATCATCTAAACAAGACTTTGTCTCACAAAGTATCATTTATATTGTTATTATTCCTGTTACATTTTGACGACTCCATTGATTAAATTGGCCACACATTAGGAAACAGCATTGATTGACAAATCTGTGGTGCTTGCACGGTAAAACGCTTCGGTATCTGATTTCAGCTGGTTAAAATGGGGATGGGGACTTTACCAAATCGGGACATATTAGTGTCCTTGGGATATTTGTGGGGACAGGGGACACTGAGGACAGAAAACAGAATTGTCCCAGCTAAATTTGGACGTCTGGTCACCCTACGCTGGAGCCCGCCCTGGCCGTGGGACAGTGGACCAGCTCCTGAAGGGCTACATGAGGGAGCGTGGCAGTCTGTATTTGTTTTATTGACTTGGAGATGGCTTATGACCAGTTGATGTGATTGGTCAGTAATCATGTGGTGGGAGGGCATGGATCAGATGGTCAGCTGAGTGTGCAGCTAATTACATAACACAAACAGTTAATATGGATGCAATAATGCTCAATAAAATAATGAACTGTTGGACACAATGTTCATTGTTCTATAAGCACAGATTCATTTCTGAATTTTTGGTTTTGACTTTGAGCAGAATTCGGTCCATGTCGCCCTTTCCTCTGTGTATATGCTACTGTATTTGGACCCTTGAGTCAGAGTGCAGGGGCAAGTAAACTCCGGCCACAGGACGCAGTGTAGATATGTACCATACCACCATATGTGTTAAGCAGAACACATCACCTTTTCACCCCGTAACCCCACAACAGGCTCTTAATACACTGTCCTCTGCAGCAAAAGAAACGATCCTCATCTGCTCAAAATAGCTGTGAAAAGCACTTCCAGACTTCGGAGAAAGTCCTCTTGTTTAAAAAGATTTGATCCATTTTAAATCCATTTTTAGTCTGCTGAAATCGGCAGACTGAGCGCTAGAGAAAACTTGAAGATCGTTATTAATAAGCTCAGTAGCTCAGTCTGTAAGTACTTGGGTTGGGGATCGAAGGGTGGCCGGTTCAAGTCCCAACTGGACCGTGTTTGGAAGTTGGTTTGGTAGCTGGAGAGGTGCCAGCTGACTTCCTGGGCACTGCCGAAGTACCCTTGAGCAAGGCACTGAACCCCAAAAAGAACTGCTCGGTAGCGCTTCTTCAGGAGCAGCATGCCATCACTCTGACATCTCTCCATTAATGCATGATTATAGGACCTGTTTACATGTGCATGTGCATTTCAGCCTGTATTTGTGTAGCATGTTTCATCAGAGTGTAAAGAATGGAATTTCCCCATGAGGGACTAATAAAGGATGACTTTCTTTCTTCTTCTTTCTTTCTTTCTTTCTTTCTTTAGGGAGGACTTTGACAGGAACAAACAAGAAACAAAGCACACAGATTTAGAAGGAAAAAGGGCTACCCAACAACTTAAAAAAGGACATTTAAAGCAAAGAATCCTTAGAAACACGCTCAAACAGCCCAATAAACCCCAAAGCATGAAAACAAAAAAAAGCCAAATTAAAATTTGAAGAAAAAAAAAAAAGGTTGAAAGGTTGATTATTACATTTGTTTGCTGGTCAAATGTGTTTGTCTCTCCAGCATTATGAAATAGATATAACAGTTGATCTCCAGTGAAAAAAAAACACTTTAAAAAGTCCTCTTTTGAAATGAGTTTTTTAAAATTTATATTTAAAAAACTGCATTAAAGGTGTTTATGGATATGTACGGAGCCCCTAAGGTGCCACGGAGAAAAAAAAAAATAAATCATGCGCACGAGATAGTAAAACGTGCGCACGTGATACTTATTCGTGCGCACGTTTTAGCTAAAACGTGCGCACGAAATAAAGTTATTTACCATGTTTAAACTTTGACGTCAGATGTTTACAGACACACACAATGGAGAGAAGAAGTGAGCTAGTTAACTTTTACTTCCATTCTTGCTGCTCTTGCCATGATAGATGGAATAATCCTAAATTGGAGAACTTTGCTGCGCATACTAAAAGACAACAGGCTTAGCCAGCAGAAGGAGTACTCAGATTCAGTCAGTGTCCTGACCTGGGATGCACAGGGGGGACTTGTTTGCTGCTACAGAGGCAAAGTTGTAGCTAACTTCAGGGCTAACTCCCTCCACCTTATTCAGCGGGTGGCAGCAAGACACGAGCTTTGCTTGAGTCTTGAAAGTTGTGCAGCTTTTATTGAAGGTACTGATAAATAGCCTAAGGGACTGTACATACCCTGCACTCCTACATTCACAGACACAGCTAACGTTGGCTGGTTACTGGGATGCTTCAACCGAGCCCGGCTGTCTTTTTCTTCTTCTTCTTCTTGGTTTTTAGCGGCAGGTGACCACAATATTATGGGGCATTACCGCCATCCACTGATGAGCCTGGCTGTCTGTTGCCGCTTGCCTGTATAATTAAATCGAGCGCACGTTTTATCTTAAATGTGCGCACGTTTTAATATATCGTGCGCACGTTTTACTATCTCGTGCGCACAAATTATTATTTTTTTTTCTCCGTGGCACCTTAGGGGCTCCATAGCTATGTCTGTTTTTGCATAAAAATAAATAAAAAAAATGTTTAGCCCCTTGCTGCCTTGGAAACACCTTATTATGAATTTTTTTTTTTTAAGTTTTAATGGCTGAGTTGTCAAAAACAGAGGGACTTGCTGGACCATGGGATTGGAACCAGAAATACCTTATTGCTACAAGTGCCAACAGCAATTCTGCTTGTCTCTCTGATTCCTTCACGATTCCCTAATTGATTCTTGTGGATTTGTTACATGTGTGCAGAAGTTTCAAGCACACGTCAATCAGTGTTTCCATCCACTAAATTTTGTGCAATAACCTTTTTTTGTTAAGAAACTAAGCCTCAATTTAGTCCACCTGTGTCTTCTGTCTGCCAGAATCCTATTTTGGACTTCTTTTTTATTGTCACTGCAGACTGCCGCTGATTAGAGCACTCCAGCGCCTTGATTCTCAAGGCGTTGGAGCAGAGTGGAAGGAATTGATAAGGGAATTGTTAAGAAAAAAGTATAATGACGTTTATTCTTTAGCTTTTTGTGATCAATTCTCAAGTGTGATTGGTTTTCGATTCTCATCCCTACTCGCTTCGTACCTTCTGTGTGCACAAACATAGACCTATGCACACACACACACAAACACACAGCTGTCTTACGAATTATGGTAACACCCCTGTCATTGTAGGTTCTGCAGCTTTGCCCAGCAGCATGTCCTTCTTGGCGAGTGGGCAGGCAAAGGAGCCCCCCAACACTGGGCATCCTACTTCCTCCCTGTTGACCAATCACAGGACTGCAGCTCAGGGAAAGAGCACGCGGGGAACAACAGGTGCATCAGCTGAGCTTCAACCTTTGACCTTAATGAGTCGTCAAGCGAGAGGCTCTGTTTATTTTCTCATCCATCTGATTTTGACTGTCGTCCCGCAGCTCAGAGAGACTCTCGGGGTCAGAGGGGGAGTCCTGGCTCATCCTGCCCTCTGACGGCTCGAGCAGAGAGGAGGCGGGAGCAAGAGAGGAGAGAGGAGCAGCAGAAGAGGAGAAGGAAAGTAACCGAGGAGGACAGAAAGGAAGGAGGGAGACACCTCCTGAGACATCGCCAGCTCCCCCCACAGGTCAAGAAGAACAACAAGGTAGGCCATCTTCACACACCCTGTTCTGTCTGGACCGGCCTGCCAGAATGTGAACCCTCAGCATGATCCCAGGACAGAAGTCCCTGAGACACCTTACTGTATCATTCATGACCAAACTTCACAGCCAACTCTCTTGCAGACTAAAAACACAAGACTAACCCTAACCCTTAACAAGAAAAGACCCCGAGGCACAGTCTTTTGAACCAATGAAATCTCTTTACTTTAGCTGCATGCTCAGGGAGACCTCAAAGTAACCCTTGGACCATAGTGAGCACCAAGTGCTCATCAGCGGGTCAAGACGCTGGACCACATGTGGCCCTTTTAAAGAGCTGCTCCACTGATAGGACTTTGCCATGTTGGCTCAGAGGCCTGCAGGGGTGACAACATACAAAACCTCTAGCAGATGGCGTTGTTCAGGGCAATGGAGGGAGGAAGTTTGATTTCAACTCATACCAATGGATAATCATAGAAAATAAACAATCTGTGAAAAAATACTGTTAGACTGCAAAAGGTTCAGACGGACACACAGATACTTGAATATGATTAATCATTTTTTAAAGAATATCCTTATTTTACAGGAAAATGGTTAAGTCCAGTTCTTCCTGTAGTCCAGGCTTTTTATGGTCCAGCATTGCTACCCTCAATTCTCATTTTAGTCCCCTTTGCTCTGCCCACCTCTCTATCTCTTCACATCTCTCTAAATAATCAATAAATAAATTCAAATAAGAAAAATAAAATGAAAAAAAATAAAATTAACTTAAGTTGAAAGAAAAAGAAGACGAGTATGGCATTGACCTACTCTTTTGTGACGCATCTTGAGAGAGCTGAGGCAGACTGATTTAGTGGCCATGATCGTTACTACCGTTGTAGGACACTGAGGTCCAGTGTAGGTACCAGATGTGCTCAGTGTCCTTCACCTAATCAAATGGTTCAAGAATCCTATAATACAGAGGTGAGTTAACATTTTAGCACTTCCTGTCCCCTTGTCCCAAAGTGTCTGGGATTTTAGGATAGCTTTTGTGAAAAATGCCTGTAATTAGGTTCATGATGAAGACATACAGACAAGATTTTAATCTTTAATTTTGCAACATAAATGCCTCTGATATTTTCCACTTTTGACTTTTTAAGTGTAATTGTGTTTTTAAAAGGATCTTTTCTAACAACATCCTAACAAAGATTACAAAACTGCCTGAAGACCTTTATGTAATTGTTCTTGACTGTCTTTTAATAAACAGTAACTCATACACGGGTGGCACGGTGGCGCAGCAGGTAGTGCACGTGCCTCACAGCAAGAAGGTCGCCGGTTCAATTCCCGGGTCGGGCGGGGCCTTTCTGTGTGAAGTTTGCATGTTCTTCCCGTGCAAGCGTGGGTTCTCTCCCGGGACTCCGGCTTACTCCCACAGACCAAAGACATGCTCATTAGGTTAACTGGTCACTCTAAATTGCCCTTAGGTATGAGTGTGAATGGTTGTCTGTCTCTATACGTTGCCTTGCAATCGACTTGCGACTGATTCAGGGTGTACCCTGCCTCTTGCCCAATGACAGCTGGGATAGGGTCCAGCCTCCCGCAACCCTGAAAGGGATAGTCAGTATAGAAAATGAATGAATGAATAATTCATACACCACAGTTACAGCCATGAGGACCATCTTGATCAGGTCTTTGGATTATGGGGAAATTATTGAACAAGCGCTTACAGCGTGGCACTCTACGTGGGAAGCGTAGTAGCAACCTACAAACCTACATCATCTCTGCACCACATGGTGTATTTTTGAAGTCCAACCCAGAATTTAGCATTGGGCTGGTTCCCTCATCCAAAAGCTTTTGGGATTCTTATTGTGTTCTTTGATCACTTCTGATAATAAGCACTGTGGAAAACAAAAGCTCATGAAACTTAAACGTAGCTGGTGTGTGTAAAAAGCTGTTACCAATCTATTCTGGCGGGCCAACTTAGAGGCAGCTATCACACTTCCAACATTTAGTGCTTTTTTTTGTGATGTCTTGCCGTAAAAATCATTTTTATTATTGGATCATCTCACCACAACAGAAGTGTTTCTGTCACTCAAAATCAATGAAAATTAAGCAGAAATAGCATGGTGGTGTATGTCCCGCTGTGCTCATTTTAGTCTTACGAGCTTAACGCTGTCATAATGTCTTTCAAATGCAGGCCCTGGTGACCAAAGTCTCTAAACAAAGGAGCTCCTCCGTCAGGTCAGTTCCTCGTTTAAAGCAGAGCGCAGTGATACACAGCAAAGGATCAAGCAGACCCTCCACTCGGCCGAGCAGTGCATGTAAACCAAAAGGCCATCATCAAAGCAAACCCAAGGGTACCACCAACAAAAACCTCTCAAGGCAACCACGCAACCAAGAGCTGCCTCGCAATCAGCCCCTTCCTCCCCAACGCCAAACGGTATCCAACTGCTTTAGCAATCCCAAAAGCCTTAGTGGGCTCCGGAACTCAGGAACAAATTCACGCAGGTCTACTGCTCAGATAACACTGACCACTGGCTCAGTCACCCGCCAGCAGAGTGAGAACCCTGGGTCTCTGAGGGTGTCCAGACGGAAGAGAGGCCTCCCACCAGACACCAGCCTGGCCCCTCTTAATCCTCAGGGCAACAAATCGTCAAGGAGGAGCAGGACACTGCAATACAATCACTTAGATGTCCCAGTGGAGAAGGGTGAAGTCCTTCAGAGGGAGACGGATTGGAGTCAGGTGAATGGGAAAGAGACTATCAATCAGGATAAAGAGATGGGAAAAGAAAGGCATGAAGGTGATGAGGAGAACAGGTCACAGGAGAATAGTAGTGTAAGTGCAGACCTCAAGGACAATAACAAGATTGGAAAGGTTTGTTCGGCTGTTTATTCTTCTCCAGGGCCGCCCAAAGACTCAGCCAGCACCACCACAAACTGTGAGCTTGGCCCAGCCAGCGAGGTCAGTAACAGAAATGTTAGAGAGAAAAGGACCTGGAGAAACCAGCAGGCTCCACCCACACTTCCCAAACCAACCACCAGGACTACTGAATCTCGAGCCAGAGCTGCTGCTGCTGTTGCTGCTGTGAGGACTACTGTTACTAAAGCTGCTATCAACTCAGTGACTTCCTCTCAACCAGACCCACCACCAGCCGCTCACCTTGCCAAGCACACTGTTAAGGGTACTAACAAAGTTACAAGCAAACATGCTACCAAGTGTACTTCACCAGCAAGCAGGTACTCTACCCATCACTCCAAAGGTGCTGCAAAAGACTCTTCCAGGGATGCCGCAGGGGATTCAACCAAGGACAGTTCTAAAACTTCCAAGGGCTCCACTAAGGGCCTTACCAAGACCAAGACCACTACCTCAGCCATTAAGACCAGGACCAGCCCGAGAATAGTTGTAAAGCGCTGACGCAGATATTCAGAGTCGTGCAGTTAGCAACAGTTAGTAAATTTCTCCAATAAATCTTGGTGCTGTTTTTCATAGGAAACGTGATGACAGTTGTTGGCTTAGGTTATTGTTCTCTGTAACAAGGATTAAGACCTGAGGTGTGTACTGTATTGCGGTCTCTCCATGTAGATGAAAAGTATCAAAAATCCAGCTGAAACAAGCTATGACCACAGCCAGGGCCTGATTTATCAACAATGGATTGCAAACACTGAGAGCTCCTAAATCGGAGAATCCTTTTTTTCCCCCTTATTCTGCTTTGTCTTAATGTCAAGTTCACTATAATCTCCTCGTAATGATAATCAGACCTGAACCGGCCCCCAAAGTCATGTCATTCTTATTCTGCAACTGAATGTAGAGAGAAGCTATCTGCACCTTGAGGAGGCTTTCAGATAGAGGTGGTTCATCATGGTTGACATCGGCACAAGTGCAAGTAGACCGAAGTGAATCTTGGGAAATGATTAGTGACAGTCTTAGAAAGATTATTATGTTTTTTCTTTTTTTTTAAGATGCACACTTTTGTCTATTTGTTGGAAGGTAACCTTGGCAGTTTTCTGCTGAGGAGAGCTAACCTTTGAACAATTAAGCTCGGTCCACAGAGGCACTAAACAGTCAGTGTTCTTTAAAGAGGCAGAGACGAAAGCTGCAAGCCTGACAACTGCTGCTGTCAGCCTGTAAACCAGTGATCATCATCTGGGGACACATCAGGCCCTCCACAGCCCCCTCTCCAACCCCCAGAATATTATTGAATTCTGAGAATAAGATGGGAAAAATTTGTCACGGTAGTAAGGGTATCTTTTGGTGGTTTTGTCCTTAGGAGTATTTGTACAACCCCCATAGTGATTGCAATTAAGACAGTTTAACCAGCAATATCCTCATATTAAGTTGTTCTGCAGAGATCCACCTGTCAGCCAATAATAAGCTAGGAGTTTGAGCGTTTAAGAGACAAACCCAATGATGGGGAACATATCAGCCCCAGAATGAAGTAGCCAAATCATCTCAACCAGCTTTGTGTGGCTCGCAGCAGTATTTGCTGATAGGGACTGATTTCACTTTGGAAGGCTAAGCTACATTTAAGTTGACAAAAAATACAAAATTTGTTAATGATATGTTAAACAGACCAAAATATTCACATTTTTTTATTATTTTTAAAATCTGTAGTAGTAAATATATAAGTAAATATATAACAGACACAGACAAGGGTGCTTTCTGCTTCAGCAGGATTTTCATCAGAACTCATTTAAGGAAGGACAAAGAACAATGCTGAAAACTTTTCATGATGAAAAATACTTATCTTGCCCCTTTCTTCATGTTTTTTGGCCAGTTTGCTGTACAAACTGGCTTGCATTATGACCCCACTTATCACTGATTTGCCCGTTATGAATTTAATTGGCAGATTGTTCATCCAGTCATCTTACAGATATGCTTTTTCAAAGGTTCTGCTCTTCCGCTAGATGGACACGTGACATATATCCTATATAGTATCTGAACTGCTTATCCAGCCTGTCAGGTTAGAGGAGAGCAGCAAAGACAGATGAGGAGGTGTGTGCACCCTCAGGCCAAGACAAATGATGTGTGTGAGGATATAATGTGAGGAAAACATGGCTTATGATTTAGTTAATCAACAATTCTGTCTCTTTTTGAACACTCCTGATAGGTTCAAACTGTTAAGATTTTTCTTTCCAAATCTGAGCTTTCATGTTTAGGTCTTGGTGGCTCTTCAAGTCTCACATTTTCAGGAAAACAGGGACATGGACAAAATATTTCCCCCTTCATTTACTTGAGCTGAGCTGAGATGTTGTCACAGAGCACTGTGCCAAAGTTGAATTTTTTCTTCTATAGCACTAGGCACAGGGGTGGCAAATGTGGTGAATGTGTCAGCACCTAGACTGTGGTTTTCAAACTTAATTTGCTGGAGGCATACCTAAAATCAAGCCAGAAACTTTAGGCACACATTATGTTTATCCACGTAAGCTATTCTAAAATAGCCACTATATCACGTTCCAACATTTCATTGGTCTTTAAGTGTCTGTTACTGTACGGATATAGAGCCAAACCTAACTGACACTCATATTGCTCACTAAATATTTATCTACAAGAATTTTCAAGAAATTTTTATTCTTAAATTTGTAGAGTCTGAAATTTGTTTCATGTTTTTTAAAAGTGGGGAATCAAGGGGAGGCCTTGAAAAGTAAACACTCCCTACATCCATAATTTCATTAACCAGATTCCTATGGTAGAATAGCTGTTGGACAGTGATGCATCGTACGTACTGATAGAGAAAACTAAAAAGAAAAAACCTGTCGTAAGTTGTAATAATAATTGAGGTAAAAATTCCCCACCCCACTATTTGAGAGACCATGAATGGGTTTGATCACAGCCCTGCGCCTGCTGCCTCCTCTCTGAAAGCCCTTTTACTCCATAGCTCTGAGCTCTCATGCTGATTGAGCATGCCCATCTCTGTCCCCATAAAGAGATGTTAACCCTCATAAATAGGACGTTAAGTGCTTTACTTGTACAGCTGGAGAAACAGACATGAAGAGCTCCTTGCTTCTTTCCACATGAGTGACAAAGAGGAAAATAGAAAACAGGCGTCCAGCACAGCATCACTCACAGGCAGTTAGGGTACTCATATATGTTAATTAGCCAGATGCTCACAGGCACACATTCAATGAGGATGTGGTGTCACTGCTGCCGTTTGTGAATTAAACACATTGTCCAGTGAGGCTGATTTACACACAATGAGGTAAGAGGAAATCAGTGATCCATCAAAATTCTGACCAAACAATGAGCTCCGCCGTGTGAATCACAAAATGCCAGACAACGACCACTGCTTTAAAGGGACTGACACTGATTGATTTGTTACACCCAAAACACACCCATATACAGAATAATCAAGGCACGTAATCCATTGTCTGGAGTTTTCATCATAGAAAAGGCAAGTTATAGACCGACACAGACAAAAATAGGGTCCTCAGTGTCTCTATCATTCAGCAGTTTTAGGGAATATGAGGCAGTTACCTTGCCTTGCTTCTGCTGGGGAAACCCTTTTTTGTGTTGGTATTAGTAGTCGAGCATTTTCTAGATACAAACATGGGCACATCAGCATTTCCCTCAATCACTGAATGTGACCTCCCTTATGGCGACCATAACCATGTGTACCCTGTGCTGAACCCAGAGGGCAGATGTTTCAGAGAGGTTCAGCTGTTCAAATTACCCTCATGAAGAGGGTGAACAACAGGACTGTGAGTTTAAACCAGTGACGTGGCCCAACCCCCCTGTGATCATAGAGGAAGCTTTAAGGAGAACCTCAGGTGTTTTAAGGTGCTACTGGCTGATTCGTAAAGAAACACTGGAATGTTTAAAAAGAGATGTGGAAAACCCATTTCTGTGTTGATAGGAATGAGAAGATTAACAGAGATAATACTACACATGTCCTGGTAGTGAAGCTTCTGTGTGATGGGTTTTTAGAGATTTGGATTTTTAAAGCAGGTGCAATAACTACTTCATATTTGTACACCGGGGCTTTGTACAAGTAATTAACAGATGGCTTTGTAAATTAGTTATGCTCTGTCCATACTTCTCTTCTTGTGGCTTTTTTATGGTTGAATTCATTTATGTCTGACTTGTTATGAAGAGAGGCATGAATCAGCTTTAAGGGATATTTCCTGGTTTTTTAAACCAGGGACATCTTTTGACATTTTCAATGTTTTAATGATCTGATATTACCTTGGGACTTTGTGCCCTTATTTAAACCGTAAAGGGCAGTGTGTCAAGTCAGGCATCAGAGAGAAGCACCGGGAAATTGTGTGCTGGAAAGGATCCAAAGGCTGGACTTGGTGTGGCCATCAGTGTTTCAGAGTCTTGCAGTTTAAAAAAGCGATAGGGGCCTGTGTCCTCAGCTGCCTTGTTTTACTCTGGAAGACCCTGGTTTCTACTCAAGCCGAGTGTAGTACGGCGCTCAGCACCCTGAGCACGAAAACAGCCTCGGATCTCCTGACCAAAGCCCAAAAGTCTTGGTGGAGGTTTAGACTTTTGAGACGGTCAAAAACAGATGTCACGCTGAGGGAGCTCTTTAGTTATTCAAAAAGGAGTTTCTGGTATTTAATGTTACTGGTTTGGTTTGTGGAAGGAGGACTTTGAAAACATATTCTAAATTATATTTCCATCTGATTATTCTCATGAAAGATTTAAACACAGATTAAAGCAAGCCTCAGCCACTCTTCACAGTTATGGTAAAACATTTGCTTTGGTCCACCAACAGCTCACAGTGTTCTGAGTCTAATCAGAGAGTTTCAAGAACATGGCTCTTAAATCTTAAATATCAATGTTTTCTATCCATCCTTTTCTTTCTGCTTGTGAGGATATTTGTTTGTTTTTTGCAGATGAAGGATATGTCTATTTCGAAACCTATTTTAGCCGATACTGCTAAGTAGAAATTACAGTCATTTTTGGAATTCGGCTACATTATACTGTGCTGTGAAAAAGTGTCTGCCCCTTTTGTGATGCCTGATTTTTTTTTTTTTTTTTTTTTGGGGGTGGGGGGGGGGGGGGGGGGGGGGGGGGGGTATTTATCTGATATAAATATTTTGGATCATCAAACCAATTTTACTATCTGACCAAGACAACCCAGGTAACTAAGTACAGTTTCTAACTGATGAATTTAGTTATTGATGGAAAAAAATCCAAACTGATCTGGCCCTTTGCAAAAAAGTAATTGCCCCCTTAACGTAATTACTGGTTGTGCCACCCTTAGCAGCAATAATTGCAGTCAAGTGTTTGTTATAACTGGTGATGAGTCTTTCGCACCCCTGTGAAGGAATTCTGGCCCACTCTTCTTCGCAGAATTGTTATAACTCAGCCATATTAAAGGATTTTCAAGCATGAACTGCCCATTTAAGGCCACACCACAGTCTGGACTCTGACTCGGCCACTCCAAAACCTTAATTTTGTGTTTTTTGAGCCATTCGGAGGTGGACTTGCTGATATGTTTCGGGTCATTGTCCTGCTACATAACCAAAGAGTGCTTGAACTTGACAACATGAACTGATGGCTAGACGTTCACCTATAGGATTTTCTGATAGACAGCAGAATTCATGGTTCCATCACTTAAAGCAAGTGGTCCAGGTCCTGAAGCAGCAAAGCAGCCCCAGACCATCACACTACCACCACGTTTGACTGTTGCTATGATGTTCTTTTTACCAAATGCTGTGTTGTTTTTATACCAGAGGGATGCAGTCCTTCCAAAAAGTTAGACTTTTGTTTTATCAGTCCGAAGAATATTTCTCCAAAAGTCTTGGGGATCATCAAAATGTTTCTTGGCAAATGTGTGACGAGCCTTTGTGTTCTCTTTTGGTTCTGGCCTTGGAAGTCTCCCATGATGCCATTTTTGCCTGGTGTCTTTGTTATGGTTTAGTCATGAAAACTGACATTAACTGAGGCCAGTGAGGCCTGCAGTTCTTTGGATGTTGTTCTGGGTTTTTCTGGGACCTCCTAGATGAGTCGTAGATTTGCTCTTAGAGTTATTTTGGTTGGCCGGCCACTCCTGGGAAGGTTCGCCACTAATCCTAGTTTTCACCATTTGTGGATAATGGCTCTGACCGTGGTTCGCTGGAGTCCTAAAGCCCTGGAAATAGCTTTATAACCTTTTCCAGACAGATTTCAGTCACTATGTTTCTCATCTGTTCTTGAATTTCTTTGGATCATGGCCTGATGCGTGTCTTTTTGAGATCTTGTAGCCTACTTCACTTTGACAGGTAGGTGCTATGTAAGTGATTTCTTGATGTAACAAATCTGGCAGTAATCAGACCTGGGTGTGGCCAGTGACATCGAACTCAACTTTCCAAAAAGTGTGGGTAATCACAGTTAACTCATGATTTACAAGGGGAAGAATTACTGTTTCATACAGGGCCAGATGGGCTTGGATTTTTATTCCCTTAATAAATAAAACTATCATTTTGTATTTGCTTGGGCAGTCTTTGTGAGATACTAAAATTGGTTTGATGATCTGAAACATTTAAGTGTGACAAATATTATTTGTCACACTTATTATTTTTTTATTATTATTTTTTTTTTTTAAGAGTCAATGATGCTGATTTGTCAGTCTGTTAACAGAAAATCAGCTTAACCTTTCCAATGCCTAGGTATCTCCCACCAGTTGGACAGAAGGTTACCAGGAGGCATCCTAACCAGATGCAGATCCTTTCTAGGAGTCTCATTTGAAGTGCTTGTATCTACGATCATATTCTGTCAGTCAATACCCAAAGCTTGCTTCATAGGTGAGGGTTGGCACAAAGACGGGCCTGTGAGTTGAAAGCTTTACCTGCTGGCTAAGCTCCCTCAGTTCAGTTCAGTTCAGTTCAACGCCTACAACACTGAAAGTGATGCACCAACCTGCTTGTCAATCTCTTGGTCCCCTCACTCCACTATCTTAATTTTTTTTAAATGTTAGCGTAAAAGACTGTGCTGTAATTTTGTGCTCCTTCATATATTATGATTAAGTCTCCAGGTTATACACCGAGCCAGTGTAGGTTATTGTACTATTTGATCAGTTTGGGAGTTCCCCTGCTAAGAGATATTGAGGCCATAATATTCAAATGTGTTCATGCCTTTTTTCCTAACTGTGAATAAATGTTATCTAATACCAGTTAATACAACTTTCGTGTTATTAGAGTTGTTATTAACTGATGGTTTTGTTCTATGTCTTTATGTGTGTCTGACGTTTTGATACAAACTCTTCTTATCCTAAAGGGGACATGATTTAATGCTTAGCACAGGAAAAGACAGATTTTTGAGTGGCGATATCTACTGTATAAAGTCTGTATAAATGTGAATGATTTGAATGGAGTTTGCAATAAAAATCACTTTGTATTTTAATGTTTCAGAGTTATTAGTTAAACCTACACACCTTTAATTTATTATACATTTACAATTAATCATAAAAAAGTGTGTATTTCAGATCTGCTCCTGTCGAAGAGGCTGATTGCATTAGTTTACATTAAAAAAACCCAATCACCGGCCACTTCAATAGGCACACCCATTCAGCTGCTCATTAATAGCTGATTGGCCAATGACATCATATTAATGCAGGCAGACCAGACAACTTACTGAAGTTCAGCATCAGCATGGAGGAGAAAGGAGATGTAAGACACTATGAATGTGGCATGGTTGTTCCAGAAACTTCTGATATACTGGGGTTTTCAATTGCAACCAGTTTCTTTACTTCTCAGAGAATGGTTTTTAAAAGAAAATATCCAGTGAGCAGCAATTTTCTGGGCCAGAATGTCTTGATGATAATAAAAAGCCAACAGGAATAAACTCTTGTTGCAACCAAGGTATACAGAAAACCATTTCTTAACACACAACACCTCCAATCTTAGGGAAGACAGTCTACTGCAGATAGCAGGACACTTTACAAGAGAGCAGCCTGAAGCCATACTGTTGTTCACACACACACACACATTAATATATATATATATATATATATATATATGTGTATATATATATATATATATATATATATGTGTGTGTATATATATATATATATATATATATATATATATATATATATATATATATATATATATATATATATATATATATATATATATATATAAAATATATAATAATATAATATAATATTATATACAATACACATACACACATATTTAAAAAATACAAATACACATATACACAAATATATACACATAAATTGCATACATATACACAAATACACAAATAAACATATACATCTATAAAATACATGTATGTACTCATTTACGTTTATGTGTATAAAATACACATATACACATATATGTTCATGTAAAATAAAAATATACTAACATTTATACATATATAATACACATAAACACGCATATATACACATTAATACACATACATATATGCAGATATAAAAAACATACAAATACAGATATAAAAAAAACACAAACGCATATATGCATACACAAAATACAAACATATATACATATAAAATAGTATAATAATTACACAAAGAAGAGGATTTATGTTGATTAATATAGCAGCATCTAGCTAAACTGCCATAAAAAAGGGTTTAACTGGTCTAAAAGTATGAATTTGTTTAGGAATAGTCCTCTGAGTTTTAATTTTGGACCCGAAAGCTTCAAGGATCAGGCAGGTAAGAGTTGACAGTGACTTCATTGATGTGACAATCCACGGCAAGGTGAGATAACAACTGTGATCCAGTGATGACGGTGATTTAAAGCAGATGAAGGCGTGGGTGAGAGCCCGAGGAGATTACTGCAGGAGAAGGGAGCAGAAGACAAAAAGGTGAGTGCCATCAAAGTAGATTGAGCGCCCAAAAACACAGGTACAAAAAACACAGATAAATCTCCAGAAGGAGAAAAGGCTTAAGGCCAGCTTAACGCTTAGCAAAAGAGAGTCGAAGGAGAAATGGCCTGAACAAACCACGTCAGGAGGGAAATCCACCGACGAAGCAGGAGAGCTCCAGAGCCAGCTATATAGTGTGCGGTGATTAGGTGAAGCAGAAGGCAGGTGTGCAGCTGCAGTGAAGAGGCTTCGAGAGACCACGCCCCCTCACCGAGCAGCAGAGCAGGCAGGCAGAGAGGGATGGGGGAGAGTGAAGATTCAGAGAGATAAATCCTCACAGAATTTATGTTAAAGGGTAAGTTCGGTTTCTACAGCTTTCACATAGTTTATAGAATGAAGTAGAACAATATACTCACCCAGAAGGCTTTCCTGATCCAAACAGTGCTTCGGGAGATATTTACATCCAAAATCGAGTGGCGGACATCCGTATAATGGTAGCAGACGGGGCATGAATAGCGCCGCTCCTAAGACTGCGTTAATCGTCCAAAAACTCATTAGTTTCACCAACATTTCATCATGGTCCGCTCGCGCTACTCCTCCACGACAGTCCGGTGTCGCTCCACCCATGTTTTTGTGACTGTGCTGACCTCTGAACTGAAAAGTTTCTTGCCGGTTGCGCGCGCATACGCAGTACGGCTCATTGTTTCAGCGGCGAGCGGTGGCTACACAATAACTTTCTTCTTCCAGTTTTGTGCAAATCGGACGAATATCTATCGGATGAAGATGTTGTGGACAAGAACTTTGAATATGATGGGTGTCCTTACAGTTTCGAGCCAGAGTATACAGATGAGGAGCTCATCGAAAGGAGGACGCGGAGGCAAAGAGAAAAACAGCTGGCCAGAGAGCAACAAACTGCTGCACGTCTGTGAATAGGTGGAGCGACACCGGACTGTCGTGGAGGAGTAGCGCGAGCGGACCATGATGAAATGTTGGTGAAACTAATGAGTTTTTGGACGATTAATGCAGTTTTAGGAGCGGCGCTTTACATGCCCCGTCTGCTACCATTATACGGATGTCTGCCGCTCGATTTTGGATGTAAATATCTCCCGAAGCACTGTTTGGATCAGGAAAGCCTTCTGGGTGAGTATATTGTTCTACTTCATTCTATAAACTATGTGAAAGCTGTAGAAACCAAACTTATCCTTTAAATGATGTCCTCTCTGTTGATGGTTGATGCAGGATAGAGCACAGGGAGTGGAGCAGGGCCACAGCAGCAGGTCATCCATGACTGTTTATCAAGGTCACACTAATATACTGTATGTGTGTTGTTAGCAGGAACTACCATGTATTTAATTTAGTTGATCTCTCTGAAGTTAATATCAGAAACTTCAATGATAATGGAATGGGGCTAAAGGAATGGACAAATATCTGGTATTGTAGTAACTCCACAGCAGCAGGCAGTCTACACCAAGGATCCCAGACCACCTACAAGACAAGAGCCAGAGATGAGTACAGGAGCAAACAAAAAGGGACAAAGGCATGTATAGACCAATCCTACGGCTGATCTGTGGGCGCCACCATTATAAGCGGCCGCCATTACTGCGTTGGAACAGCGTATCTATTGCCACCTACTGTCTAAAACAGCTGCAGAGATGTTTGTAATCAAACCGTTACTGAACCACAAGAGTACTGTAAACAGAGGGCTAAAACTTTATTTCACAGATAAAGGATTTATTCATGTCAAATATCTATTTGAAAAATAACATAAAAAATGTGACATTAGGTCCATTCAAAACAATTGACAGGCAGAAGCAGCGCCTAACAGCAACAAAACAGAAACACAAACACTGATCCAGTATCATGTCTCACAAGTGCAAGGCTGGAGCCACATATTTCAGTAGAAAATTCACCTGAGTTCAAGACGATAACAAAAAACGAACCCAACCTCAGCCCGAGCTGACCATCCTGTTTCTACAGCCCGTCTCTGAACACAGATTACACATGACCAGAACTCCAAAATGACTGGAAAAAGTCATAATTTCATCTATTTGCTGCGTGGGCTCCATGGTTGTTGAGTGTAACTGCACTGTCATACACCAACATGTGTTTGTTGACATACAGAGGGAGGAGAAGCGAGCCAACAGGACTTCCCAAGAGACAAATAAACCATGTGGACTGATAAGGTACAGTCTGATCATGTTTCTATTTGAATAAATCATCATGTACTTACAAGTCCAAGCAGTACAAGGGCTAAATCAGCATTGGTTGGACATCCCTCCTCGTCTTTAAGCTCACGCCAGCAATTGAACACCGGGCCAGTGTTTATCCCTGTCCTGGCACTTAGCTTGTTAAAGATGTCATAACCGTATACTCAGACACTTACAAATAAACAGAAATACAGTCAAACACTGAAGCAATAAAGACCCAATATTATACAAATACAACTGTTTTACTTTTGTTTTCATATCTTGTGATAACGGGAGCAACGTTAAGTCTGTCCAAAATCCAAAGTACTCTGAGCTCTGAATCGTAACTCTCATTCAGCAACAGCAAATAACATTTCATTTACAGCTACAGGGTTATTCATGTTTTGAGCACAGAGCTGCTGTGATAAACTGCTAGCCATAATCAGAAGTCTCTGCAGCTTAACATTCAACAGTTTTTCTGCTGGACTCCATCTTTTTCTCAGAAACAAAACTGACCAGCTGAACTTCAAGTCTTGCATGTCCTCTGGAGGACAGTGTTCGTTTGATATAAGTTATAGTATTACCCTCAGTATAAGTTGACCCAGTTTATGAAACAGTATCTTTACGAAAAAGGAAAAAAAGATTAAAAAAAAACATTTTGAGCAGCAAATCTTTATCTAAAAATATAAAAATTAGATAATAACATTAGTTACTGAAAATTGAGTAAAACAGGATGCACATGATCAGCAATATTTATTTTAGCAGATAATAGTTTAAAAGGTTTATTATTGTGATCAGCAGAAATGAAAACTTCTGTCCACATTTACAACAATGTATAAAACAAATCTTAAAAAGTAAGAAAGTACCATGTTGACAATGGCCCGACCAATATGGATTTTTTGAGGTTGATGCCGATGCCGATATTTGGCAGAAAAAAATACAGATTACCGATTAATCTGCAGATTAATAAATATATATAATGAATTTTTAAAAAATTTGGTCCTAAAACACTTACTATATTGAATATATGAATTACAGGCAGAACATTTTACTGTTTTACCATACTTTGTCCCTGTTTAACTTTAACAACAGAGAGGAATTTTCAAAAACATGCAAAGTACAAAAACATGCAGAAAGGTATTAAACATCTGGGAAATTAATTATAAAACCTTAAAAAAAGACACTCTTTATCTTGTACTTCTTGTTGATGAAAAGAAGAGGTAGGTTATAGTACAGGTAGAACAACTTTTAAAAAGTTGTGAACAGGTCATTGTGTAAGGAAAGCAACAGCATTTTTTTATAAGCCTCTTTTATTTTTCTACTCTGCAACTTTCAAGAACAAAGAACTTTCAAGTACAAAATAAAATAGTGGGCAAAACTGCGGTCAATTCCTGCAAAATAAAATATATAACCTTATTTAGAATGTACATATATGGATGAATTATAAACTCTGTCTTGTCACATCTGCCCTTCAGTCCCAGAGTCCTCATTAGTGCATCAGAAGTAGGTTTTAGTGCAGGCAGAACCACTTTTTTATTGTACACATGAGGTAATATGTGTGAGGAAATCAGAATATTTTGTGGGACACTGCACATATTGCACAAACTTCTTTAAACAGGCCTGGTTAAAGTTCCCAGCTATGATGAAGGCTTCCTCTGGATGAGTACGCTGCTGCCGGCTGATGACGTTGTAGAGCTCTGAGGGAGCTTTGCTAACGCTAGCATAGTTAGCTGGCTAGCTAGTTAGCACAACTGCAGCGTCTGGGACAAGTAGGTGAAGCCAGATTTCCGTAATAATCATCACAGAACAGTCACAAATAAATCGATCCCCTGCCATCAGAAGGTCTAATTTGTCAGTTTTGTGAACGACAGATGTGTCATTGGTCAGTACCGCTCTGTGAGGCTGCTTCCGTAGCCAAGCAGAGAGCTCGGTGGTCTCGCTATGTCCAGCAGTATATTGTGCGACCGCTGAAAGTCACTCGCTATTTCGGACTTGCAGGCAAAAACAACATTCAGCAACTCTGTGTGAGTGTAGGCGAGTTTTGCCCCATACACTCCATCATACATACACACAGCATCAAGAAAGCTCAGAGCTGCTGTAATGACTCGTGCCACCATCTTTCGCAACGTCATCATTCTACGCAGCTTGGACACCGAACAGCGTTTTATGAGAAAGTAAGAAAAGATACATCGGCAAAACTCTGGCCGATGTTGAATACTTTGAAAAGGGCTATAATCGGCCGATTTAATCATCTGGCCGATATATTGGTCGGGCCCTAATGTTGACTTTATAAAGAAAACTACAAGTTGAGTTTGTCATGTATAAATAAAGCAGAACCAACAAACAAGTTCTGTTCTTCGTCCTCATTTCTTTGATTTTAAATTAGTTTCAAAGGCTGAAGTTTTTGGTTTGAACTACCTCTTATTTACCTTTGAACACTTGAGAAGACATATGAGGTGTATGCAGCCTCTGTATTTTCCTTCACAGCTAGGGCCGGTCACCTTAACAAGACACCCCTGAACCTGAACCAGTGAATGTAGGACATGCTGTTCTTTACCTGGACCGCTTCCACTGCCAACTGCAGTCTTCCTCTTCCTGTTTGTTTCTTTTCATTTCATCTTTAAACTAAAGTGAGCAAACAGGAACAAATTGTGATGTGTTTCTAACTGTGAAGGAATCCTTACCCTCTGATATTCAACAGCATCCTGGGTTTCATTCATGATACTTTCTGCCTCTTCCATGGACATCATCGAACAAAGCAAAATAACCATCAAAAGGGTGCTGTCAAAAAGAAATTGACATCAACTAAAAATGTGAGACAGTTTTGACCATCCGCCACCTCCTACCTTGTGCATTTCGTCAAACATTCATTTCCACCTATCAGCCCATCAGTGGCTTTTTTAACCTGTACAAACTCCAAGTCTTGAACCTAAAAGAAACAGTAAAAAAGGAGGTCTTAGTTTTATTTCAATGCTGCAGAATTATGCAGAATTTCATTCAGACCCTTAAGATCACTCTCACCATGCACTCCAGGTTTCCCTGTTTTGTCCAGGAGCTGATCCTGATAGATGATCTTTTTCAGCAAGAGCGTTCCAATGGGAGTTCATTTGATAGTAAAACTGTGATGAAATAATAACAGCCAAAATTATACAAATAAAATGCATAAGTGTAAGAGTCATGTATAAGAAAGACAAAAAATAGAGAAAAGGAGTTTTGTCCCAAGTAAACTTAACTGATTCACCCATCGTACATGCACCTGTGCACTCTTTTTAAATTTAAAGTTCTGCCTGTCTAACAGGTTATTGATTACCATACTGACTTGTTTGTTTATGTATATATACTCTAATCTGCATATACTCTGTACTTGGGAGGTAAAGTTAAAGAGTCAAATGCCTTGTATGTCGAATAAACCTGGACAATAAAGCTGACCTGACAATGGCAGTGTGTCCCGATCATTATTGTACATCTCCGGGCAAAGCTGTTCACTCGTGCTCCTCCTCATCTCTCCAGATGTCTCCACTGATCAGGCTCTCCCACTGTCAAAGAGATTAAAAGGGCTATAATTTCTTTATGTTACACTATGTTAGAAATCTTGGGGTTCTATTTGATCAGGATCTATCCTTTAACTCTCACATAAAGCAAATTTCAAGAACAGCCTTTTTTCATCTTCGTAACATCGCTAAAATTAGGCCTATCCTGTCCCAGAGCGATGCCGAGAAGCTCTTCCATGCTTTTGTTACCTCTAGACTGGACTATTGTAATTCTCTTCTTTCAGGCTGTCCCAGTAAGTCGCTTAAGACGCTTCAGCTGGTTCAAAATGCTGCAGCACGTGTACTGACTAGAACTAGGAGAAGAGACCACATTACTCCTGTATTAGCCTCTCTGCATTGGCTTCCCATAAAATATAGAATAGAATTCAAGATTCTTCTTCTCACCTATAAAGCTCTCAGTGGACAGGCACCAATTTATCTCAAAGAGCTTGTAGTGCCGTACAACCCCTCTAGAACATTACGCTCCCAAAATGCTGGCCTGCTCATGGTGCCATCAGTCTCTAGAAGTAGTCTGGGAGGTAGAGCCTTCAGTTATCAGGCTCCTCTTCTCTGGAACCATTTACCGACCACGGTTCAGGAGGCAGACACCCTCTCTACCTTTAAGGCTAGACTTAAAACATTCCTCTTTGATAAAGCTTTCAGTTAGGGACCAGCTCATAGTCCATAGTTTAGACACATAGTTAAGATGCAATAGGCTTAGACTGCCGGGGGGATCTGGCACACTGGGCTCTATCCCTCTCTCTCTCACACTCTCTCTCCATATCTGCCTCTGCCCCTTTCTGTTTCCTCCTGTACTCGTCTCTGGCTCTTGTCTTTTAGGTGGCCTGGGATCCTTGGTGGAGACTGCCTGCTGCTGTGGAGTCACGAAGCCTCAATAACTACAATTACAGACATAACACATATTTGGCCATCTCATTCCAGTTCATAATCGGTATAGCTGTTAATGTTGATATTAACATGATCTCTCTATCCATGGTTGATACATCTATAGTAACTATCTCTAGCTCCACATGGACATGAGATCCCTCTTGAAAATGAGGTGTCACATCTCAAGAGGTCTACCATTAATACATTTATACTTAACGGAGACAAATATGGTAGGGATGCACTTGTGGTCTGGGCACTCATGAGTTCGTCACTACCATAAATTCTTATTTTCAGTAAGACTTTTATTGATTATACTTCTATAAAATTATCACCACAACCACACAGACATGAGGACCCTCCTCTAATAAATTTGTTTCCAGCAGAAACAAATTTGACGACGACAGGTCTATGGTTGGTCCATTGATCCGTCACTAGCTTCAGTTCTTACTTTAGTCCACTTGTCTCCACTTACCTCCCTCCCTTTGCCCACACACCCAACACAGCAAGGTGTGGATTTGCTGTTCATCATGAGACTGGGGTCCACATTCAAGATTTCCTGCTGCTTAACAGAAGGTTTTTTCTTGCTGCCATGATGGAGGGATTCATGATTGGCTATATGGATTCATGTTGGGTGTTGGATGTATATATTTGTATATATATATGTATATGTGTATTTTCTATATGTATATATGTATCTATGCATATATGTGTATCCATAATATGAAGAGCTTTGTGCTCTATTGAAAAGTGTCTTGAGATAACACTTGTTATAAATTGGCGCTACACAAATAAAGATTGATTGATTGATTGATTGATTATTATTATTATTATCATGATATAATTATCATTATTATTATTTGCATCTCCCTTAATGGGGATTATTCTTGTCCTCTTACTCTTGTTCTAAAAATTATTACTTTGTTGAATCCTGCTGCATTTTCCAGGCTGCCCTCACCTGAAGTCATTCTAATTAGGTCTCACCTGCTCGCCAGCTCAATTTCTCTCCACCCTGCAGCAGCAATGTCTCTGGTTTGTTGTCAGGTTATCAACCTTGTGTTTAATTTGTTAATAACATCTCTGACACTGAGAAAAGCTCAAATGTTGTGATTGCATGTGCTGTTGTGAAGACAAGAATCACACACATGAAATCAAGATAGAGAAGACCATGTCACTTACCACAAGTTGTTGATGTTTGCTGCTGATTTCACAGAAAGGTCCTGTTGAATAACACTAGCCCCCCCATAAGAAAACACACCAACTAAATTTCAACAAGTTCAGCTGACAAACATTCATGCATTTTCCTACATCCACTATCTACAATTCACAATCGATCCTAATAAATCAGCCTTCAAACTCTTCCTCTCACCAGCAGTGAACGCTGGGCCTCCAAAATTTGCTCAGTCAAACCCTCCACTGACAGCCACTCCTGATACATCTCAGCTCACTCGTCTCCTGATGGGAAAACTCTTCTTCTGGCCCAAGGATATGGACAACACTCTTGGTTTGATGTTGAGGTGGCTGGCTGGAGGTTGCTGGCAGAGGCTGCAGATTACTTGTTCACTGATGGAGAGCAGAAGGGACTCAGGATGAATGATCAGGATTTTCAAGATAGAAAAGACCATGTCACTTACCACAAGTTCACTTGGGCTGCTGATTTCACAGAATGGTCCTGTTAAATCAACAACAGAATGAAACATGAATGTAATCCTTGTGAGACTCATCCTCATGTTAAATCAGAACTCTATGGCCAACACAAACATGTCATGGATATCTGATATATTATCAAACTTTTGCACTCACAGTTTCAAACATCCAGCCTGTTTAAAATGGACCAAAATACTGAAGAAGACCTGTCCCAGAACACAGAGGGGACCTGAGCTTCTAGGACACCTCTGTCAGGGTGTCTTCATGACCCAACAATCCCTCTGTCCTTCTTTTGTGCATCCACAGTGTTTTGTGGATTTTTTTCTAACAGGGCATTGTCATCTTTTGGTCAGTAGAATTCCCACAATGCACTGGGGCTATTTTCCCATAGCTGGGGCAGTGGTTGATAGGTTCTGGGCCAGTTTTAGGTTTTAGGTGAGAGGAGGAGGGGTCAGCTGTACTGACTACCAAAGATCTACAGACTACAGAGGAGCAGCAGACTGTCCACACACTCTGTGTGCATGCACACTCACACACACCAATCACACAACATTCACACACAATCCATACAAACCCTTAACTTTTCTACCCACCTGAGTTGTGTAGTGTGTTCTGGACCTCAGGATTGAAAGCTGGGGCTGGATTAGGGACCTCCTCAGATGTAGCACCCTTGGAGATCATCTTAGCAGGTGAAGGAGTCAGAGTAGGGGGAGGAGTTTCATGAAAAATAGGGAATAGAGAGGGAAATAACTCATCCAATGAAGGGGAGGAAATAGGAGGGAGAACAAGATTTAAGGGTGGAAGGAGGAGTCTCAAGAAGAATAGGAGATTGAGGAGGAGAGAACTGACCCCAGATAGGGGATGATGGAGTCAGAGGAGGGGAAGAAAAGTCAGATGGGGAGATACAGCAGGGAGGACAAGAATCAAGGGTGGAAGGAGGAGTCTTGAGAAGATTAGGAGACTGAGGAGGAGAGAACTGACCCCAGAAAGGGGAGGATGGAGTCAGAGGAGGGGAAGAAAAGTCAGATATGGAGATGTGAGACTCAGAGGTGTTAGGCATAGACTGGGGAGGTAACGGAGCCTGAGAAGGAGGCAACTTATCCAAAGAAGGGGGAGCTACTAAACAGAAGGGGCAGAAAAGGGAGACTGGGGGATAAAAGAGGGAGGGCAAGGGTGACAGATACAAGGAGACGTGCAGAAAAGAAAGGGAGATTGAGGAGGAGACAATTGAACAAAGGAAGGGGCAGTTTGAATAAAAGGAGGAGCAGAAAAGTGAGACTGGGAGATATCAGAGGGGGTAAAAATCTCAGTGCCACAGGGAGCAGCCTGAGGAGGATGGAAAAATAGAGGAGTGGGAAAGTGGCTCAAAACAGGGGGAGGTAGAATCAGAGGAGGTAGAGAAGACTGGGGGGAGGAGAAGTAGATGGGTGCATGGAGTACTGGTACCTGGAGTACTGGTGCCTGGGGTACTGGTGCCTGGAGCACTGGTGCCTGGTACTCCATGGATTCCATCCTATGCAGAACAAAGCGGGGTCCCTCCATGGACTCGTGGACCATGGTGGAGCACTCACCTGCTTGACTGGGAGGGGGGCAGTTGGAGGGAGCCTGGACAAGGTCTCATCGGGATCTCCGTGGAACTGGGTGGAACTCCCTCACCATGGTCAAGGAGGTCTTCTGCTGGATCATGGATCTAAAGACAGAAACAAAACAAACATTTAGAATCTGGATGTTCACAACTGAACAGCAGCAAATTTATCAGAGAAACTTTCTTTAAGTGTTTCACAGTTCTGAGGCACAAACTAGAGACAACGTCATAAGCACACTCATATTTATCTGTAGGTATTTACAGTGGAAAAGAGAAAAATTGGTAGCCTAGAGGGCCACATGAATGCTATACACACAACCGAGGGCCACACTACTAACTTCAAAATAATCACTATACAACATTCATGCTAACAAAGGGAACATGTAACGTTTTCTAAAAATCAACCTGACGTTCAATTATTAAAAATGACAGCTTCATTTTGATCATTCAAACATTGATCTCATAATCAGGACCTTAGGAATCCAGATTTGCTTTTCATCAGCGCTATGACAGTTTCTGTTTGTTTGGTGGTAAAAATGGGCTTCCACAGTGATGCATACAAAAAGTCATTAAAGAAACAAACTATTAATAGTTAGGTAGTTTACGGCAAACAACTGGATATATGCCAAGAACCAAAGATCAATAAGGATTTTTTATGTCAGTGAAGAGTTTGTCTTTTTATCACCTTTATGTTTACAGTTTATTGATATTTAAATGAACTCAAGGGACACATTGAGTGAGAGGGAGGGCGCTGTGTGCCCCCCAGCTGCAATCTACCCATCATTGCTCTAACTGCACATTATAAGGTAGACATTGTGTAATTAGGCCACTTACAAGTAATTAAAGAAATTAATACTTATACCAAATCTATATTATGAAACCCAAATGCACATAATAATAGATGGCTGAAGCAGCTACGAGGGCTGATTGATAAGTTGTGAGGCTTGTATTGAAGTAGATAAGCAGGGATGTCCTTTTTCAGCTTTACTAATACCTGACTATTAAACCCTTATGCATCCCTTTAATAAAGGCACCAAATAAGTCCCTAAGGGTAAAATTTATCTGCCAAGAAATATTGCCATAAAAAAATTATGTATGAATATATCATTCAAATTTTTTTTACACGGCCACTCTCAGTAACTTCAGCTGTAACGATACATACCAAATTTTTACTTGGTTTCAAAATTTGAACCCCTTAAATGCCAGTTTTTGTGAAAAAAGTTGACTTTTAAAAAAAAAAAAAAAAAAGTGAGTTATTTTCATTCTATTGCATGGAAAATGTCATGTGTTTTGGCTGATTATCAGAGCCTGGGTGTGTCAAAGATTGGTAGAAAAATGATTTTTGATGCATGTTTATTTTTCGTCCAGAGTCAGATTTTCTATAAAAGGAGCCAAATAAGTCCCTAAGGGTAAAATTTACCTGCCAAGAAACATTGACATAAAAAAAAATATGTATTAATATATCATCCCAGTTTTTTTTACATGGCCACTCTCAGTAACTTCAGCTGTAACCATTCATACCAAATTTTTACTTTGTTTCAACATTTTAACCTCTTAAATGCCAGTTTTTGTGAAAAAAGTTGACTTTTAAAAAATACAAAAAAACACAAAAAGTGAATTATTTTCCATCCTGGAGGCTGCATAGTGTTTGATACCAGGACTTTAGAGAGATCTGATAATAACTTTACACAGATCAACAAATTTAAATTCATAATATTTCCTACAAACAGCATATTAGTATGACCTTGGCATACAATCATGGATGACCTGCCTCTGTGGACCAGCTCGACTCCATGTGCTCTATCTTGCATCAACCATCAACAGAAATGACATAATTTGACATAAATTCATACTTTAGATCAGTTAAACCCATTTTAATGGTAGTTAAGCTAGATGCTGCTATATTAATCAACATCAGTTCTCTCAAGATAATATTCATAATTGGGGGCTCGGGCTTTGCAACGAGCCGGCTCTATCCAGCCTATGTTCTTCCGCGCGTTTCTTTTTTTTCTTTTCATCTTCCGGACAATATTTTGCCGCGCTTCTCCTCCTAGGGCTTTGAGAAAACCCCCACAAATTATATATCAAATCGTGCGGCTCGATCGGGAATGGTGTGCTATGACTTTTCTAAGGATTTCGCGAAATTTTGGCCGAGTTATTCACGAAAAAGCGGCGAAAATTGTCCCATTGAAATGAATGGGGGACAGTACCCGAGCTGACAAAAAACTCTCCAAAAAAACCTACTTTTTCAAAGCACTACTTCTTCGCCGTACTTTGACCTACAGACTCCATTCAAACACTAAAACGCAGCCGCTCTTGTCGTCTCTTCAGGAATGTATACGGTATGACCGCAGGGCGTACGGTTTTCGGTCAGCGAGTCCTCAAAACCCCCCTGCGTCGACCAAAATCACCAGAAAATCAGCCTGCTAGAGTGAGTGACATCATCAGTTAGAGTGGAAGGAATCCGAAGTTTTAACCCCAAAAAATCCCGAACAAACTGTCATAACTCCTAAACGATACATTGGACCGGAATAATTTTTTCACAGAAATGTTGCCATGGTTCCTGGGCCTCATACAAACCAAACATTGAAGCCCTACCTCTTTCAGAAATTAAATGAGAGCCAGCTGTTTAGCACAAAGTCCATGACGCTGCCCCATAGGCTGCTATTCAAATTTCAAATTTACTCCTCCTGCGTGAATCACTGTTTTTAAATCGTCATAACTCTGTCATTTCTCACAGTACCTGAAAACAAAATACATATTCGGAATCCCAAGACCTGTCCGACGCTCACGGTCACTTCAATTTTCACGTAGCATTTACGGTTTTCGAGTAATAAGCAATTGTTCGACAGGCTTTCAGAGGCAGAAAATCGGACTGAGATAGCGTTTCAAAGTGCTGCACCTGGTGTCTGTGAGGGTTGGTAACCATGACAACGGAGCTCTCTCAGCCACACACAGGTGTTCTTGTCTTTGAAAATGCGTGCGAAGCCGCCCGAGCCCCCCTCACGGTTTCCGTGGAAATTGTCTAGTTGATATTAATGTTAACATTAGATTGGCCTCTCTCTATCCGTGGTTGTATTGATTATTCATCCGTAGTAACTTTCTTTACAACCATTGTATTAGGACCCTCTTAAAAACGAGATGCCACATCTCAAGGGGGCTTACCTCTGATAAATTTATATTCAGCAGGGACAAATATGACGAGGAGAGAGAGGTCTATGATTGGCCCCAAGTTGCTGCTGCTGCTACTGCTGCATCAGTGGCATGTAAACGGGCATAAAAGGGCATGAAAGTGTTAGCTGATACTGGTGGATAACTAACATAGAAACACTGAACCATCAGTGAGTGAATGTGAGAGCGAATGGGTGTGAATGGGTAAGTGTGACCTGCGGTGTAAAGCAGCTTTGAGTGGTCGAAAGACTAGAGAGTGCTATATAAGCTCAAGTCCATTTAACATAGAGGACTTTCTGCTGCACAAAACCATCCAAAATTATATTTCTATGACAGTAATTAGCCCAATAGGTGATTCATTGATGAAAAACAGTGATGAGGATGAATGTGTAGAAATATCCCGACATAGCCTAGCTTAAAACTGTTAGGCTTACTGTTGTTTTGGGCTAAAACAGTCGTTTTCCCCACATTTCCTGACTATTTGATTAAACTTCCAATATTCAGGAAAACTTGATGAATGGACCCTAAAAGTGTCATTTCAGGACATTTTATTAAGTTTGTTGTCATGTTGCTTTTTACAGCCCAGTGCCTCTGACCCGTGCCGAAACACATGCTGTTCAATAAAATCATATTTCTTACATTTCTCGAGCAAAGATCAACTTTCTCCATTTTTCGATGATGGTTGGTCGATGAATTTTTGCTGCAGCAACTTTTAACTCTGGATCCTTACAGATAACTAGTGTAAAATCGTCTCCACCGACTCTGTTCGTGAGGGTCTGGACGTTTGGGATTTTTCAAATGAATTTATTGTTGACATAGCAACCAAGATCCAATGTCAATCTGGTTCTGACGTCTCTGCGACATCATGTATAAAAGGCTCCATCTCCTGTGTACTTGAATAACAGTCTGATTATAACAGTTTATTTTTACACATTAATTTAGATCCACGTTTTCTTTCCTATGTTGTTCTCTTTTCTGTAAAATCAAACATATTTTTTATAATTTCTGGCTCAATTTCTCCAGACTCATTTTAACACCTCGAAAAACCTATGAAAGGTAAAATCGTATAATTTCTGCTATGTTACAATAAAGTTGCATGATTTTTTTTCTACTCAGAAGACAACATATACGCCAGATGGATTTGACCTGAACCTGTGATAGATTGACAAAAGAGTGAGATTCTAAACACAGTTTCCAAAAATTTAAGTTTTAATCCCATTATTTTAAGTATTTTTTTTCTAATTTTAACTTTTTTTTTAAATCTCATAACCATGACTTTATATCTCACAATTTCAACATTTTATCGCATTAATCTGACATTATCCTTTAGTTTTACCTTTGGATCTTGTAATTTTGAATATTATGTTGAAATTTTAACTTTTCTTTCTCTGAATTTTGACTTTCTAGTTTATGAGCTAAACTAAGAATCTTTTTTTTTTTTCATCAGCACTCAGATACTTTCCTTTTTTGGTGGTGGTAATGGGCTACCACAGTGATGCAAACACAAGATTTTACAAAGAAACAATATAAAAACTTACACAACTAGGTTTAGCTTTTTTTTTTAACAAAGAATTGCATATATGCCAACAACCAAAGATCAGTAAGGATTTTTTTTTATGTCAGTGAAGAGTTTGTCTTTTTATCACCTTCATGTTTACAGTTTATTGATATTTAGATGAACTAAAGGGACACATTTAGTTCATGTGTCCCAAAGTGCAGCTGTATGCTCCCCCAGCTGCACTTTGTCCATCATTGCTGTAAGGTAGACTTTGTGTAATTACTTCCAAGTAATTAAAGGAATTATTACTTATATCTTTAAAAGATTTTAAAGGACCAAATCTATATTATGAAACCCAAATGCACATAATAATAGATGGTTGAAGCAGCTATAAACTGAATCAAGGCCAGTCAGAGCTTGTTGTAAAATTCAATAGTCAGAGCAAATACCAATAAAGGAATTATAGTTCAGTAAATATCCAATTTAAAATGCATACTCTATGCTCCATGTTAGCAGCGTTAAAAATAGGCTGCTCGAAACACTTTGTGTAATCGTCCAAAGATATCATGAAAGTTACATCAACACTCTACAGTGACTTTCAACAAAAGAGCAAATTATTACAACCAAGTTCCTCTTTTGGAGAAAACAACACTCAGGACCTTGAAGATGTGGACAGAGAATTAAGTATTTGAGTCAAAGTTACTCAATAAATATTTCATTAACTTTATATGAGCACCTTTCTGTTCAGTTTCAAGCATCAAATAGTTTTTATTTTACTTTATTTTATTTCTTTTCTGATCAACACTCAAGACGTTATAATCTGAAACCCACGGAGGGTTAAAAAAAAAATCTCATGGGCCGATGAATTAAGCTCAGCTCAGCATATTACAACAATAAGTTAAAACAGTGAACAACCTTTTGCAACATTAAACCTGCATCTGTTTTTCTAACAAATTTCATTTAAACTACATTGATACAATATTCTCTTCACAGCATGATTGTTTTTGTAAATGTAACCTAAAAAACTCGACATATTTCACAGCTCTAATACAGACACTAGATTCAAAGCAGCTCTTTTCTCAATTCCTCCAATTCAAGTCTTTAAATATTGCTGTCTGAAAGTGCTGCGCAGTCAATCTACTAAAGTTACACTGCAACAAGCCAAAGTACACTTACACTCATTTAACATGGAACATAGAGAACTTTCTGCTGCACAAAACCATCCAAAATTATATTTCCATGACAGTAATTAGCCCAATAGGTGATTCATTGATGAAAAACAGTAATGAGGATGAAGGTGTAGAAATATCCCGACATAGCCTAGCTTAAAACTGTTAGGCTTACTGTTGTTTTGGGCTAAAACAGTCGTTTTCACCACATTTCCTGACTATTTGATTAAACTTCCAATATTCAGGTAAAACTTGATGAATGGACCCTAAAAGTGTCATTTCAGGACATTTTATTAAGTTTGTTGTCATGTTGCTTTTTCACAGCCCAATGCCTCCAGTGCCGCTCCTCTCTAAACGCAAAACACGCGCTGTGCGTAGGGCCCCGCGATCCATGGGGGCCCCATTTTGCGCAAGTGGATGCATTCTCCGCTGCGTGATGCAGCCACATCCGCTCTGTGGACTACTGGCCTGATATCTAGGAACAGGAACAATAGGGTCCTTCCCCGAAGGGCAAGGGCCCTATTGTTCCTGTAGTGTTTCTTTCTTCTTCTTCTTATTCTCTCCGGTCTTCAAACCTTAATTTGACCCCCTAAACAGTGGCGTCATTAGCCCCCCTAAATAATTTGGGGTTCTTTTATTAAAAAAAAAAAAAAGAAAAATTACAAAAAGTGCCTACAAATTCGATATAAAGTGGCCAGAATATGAGTTTAAATTAAATAATGAGATAACTCTATATTACTCACATAAATACAATCATAAATCTTTCAGTTTCCCTTTCACTTTGTAGAGAAAGTCCCTTCAGTGCGTCAATATCCAGTCCATTCCACTTGTTCATATGGAGAACGCCCACATCACTCAAAATCCAGTCCACGTTTTCCCAGCAACCTTGCTTGCACTCTCGGTACATGCAGCGTGTGCGTATCTGCACTGAAGCACACAGAGCAAACTGCAGCAGCATTAAACCATCAATCAAGAATGGATATAAGAGATCCGGTATCACGGCAAAGCGTGTAATAGACCCGCCCGTCCACTTGAGAATGCGTTTCATCGTCACGCCTTGGCCTTCTCAAGCGTCAAATATACACGCATGCGTGACCATGCCATACCGACAGGGGGCGATGTTTCGTCGCTGCCAGCAACAAACAAACTTGACCTTTTTGGATCTCTCTTCATTGCAGGTGAGATGTTGTTACACAGAGTAAATAATTATTTCAGATGTATGAATAACTTTTTTCTGGGTGAGCCAATGTTATCTACAGATGAGTTTTATCTTTTATTTAATCATGAACAACGTGACTTCCCTAGTAAGCTAGCTTACAGACATCCCTTAAATGTAATATTTGTGCCAATTTCAGGGATTAAACTTTGTCTGATATCTGATATACGATGAATGAAAGCAGTGAAACAAGCAGAACTTGGATCTACTACGGTCTAAGCATTGACCATAGTTATTTAAGGTGTACTGGTGTATCCCGCGACCATTCAAACTGGTGCCAATAGGCGCAGTTACGGTATCTGACAACTGTGGAAACTGTCCGCAGAATCCTCGGAATTATTTAGGAATTATTTCGGAATGTATGTTTTGAACAGAAATGTATTATTGGTGAAGCTTCCGTTTCAGTGTCTTGGTAAACAGCACGCCAACAAACGCGTTCGGATGTCAGTCATCAGTTAACAAGGTCGCGGGTTACACCGTAACACCAATCGATTTGCGTTTACTTTTTGAAGCATTTATACCCTTTAATTGTTGATAATATGAACAAGTTTACACATGTATACCATATGTTTTCTTCCTTTTAGACTCAGAATGGTGACCATCCGCCTCTACATAATGACGTTTTGCACAGATGGTGTCTTTTTTGTTGACATGATGTAAACTTTTGTGTTATACAGCATGCATACAACCTGATAGCCAGTGCAAGCTGTTTTATATTTACTTGTGTAGTTAAATAGCTTCTGAACTTCAGTGTGCCAAAATTGTAAGTTTACATATCAAATGTGACTTTCCAGGAAGCTTATTTTTTTAACCGTACTTATTACAGTAATCTTTTTTTAAAATGCTCCAGAACAGGTTTTTATAATTTGAAAAATTCTTGACAGCTGCTTTTGGTGAAATAACCTATTCTTATGTTTCTCTGATAGAAATGCCTGGCTCAGGAGCAACCACAAGATCATGTCCATCATGCCAGCAGCTTATAGATGTGGCTTGCAAAACTTGTCCCACATGCAGAGTGAAACAGAGTGAAAAAGGAAGTTAAGACAAAAAAATTAGAGAAATTCTCAAAAAAAAAAAAAGAAAAGTGGGTCAACACTGTAAAAAAAAAAAAATCAGACAGTATCCCATGTCCAGGATGAGGCATTTTTGTTGGTATGCTATGGCTTTAATTGTTCTTGTGGTGCATTAAATTTTGCTTTTTTCCTCTTTATCAATGAAAGGAGTTTGTCTGATATAATCGCCTGCTGTTTGTTTTTGTTATGTCAGATCTAGAAATTGCAGGCACTCGGTTTCAGACCAACCCTCTTCCTGTCAAGGCCAGGAAAAAGAGAAGGCTCTTGGACTTCTCCGGTCTATATGCCTCGCTGCCAGCTGACTGACACTTCAACAGCATGTCTAGAAAGGATGAAGAATTTATATGATGTTCTGATCCAAGTTGAGAATGTTTTGTGAAAAATGAATTTGATATCTTTATTTTGGAAACAGAGCAGTCATATTGGGTTTTTCCATTGCGGCTTGTTGCTGCACCGCGCTCATTTGCATTGTCATACAGCTTTTGTCCGAGTCTGGCCACACAGAGCCGCGCTTGAATGGCCCTTCTCAAGAGCAGGACCATTCGAGCCTGGCTCCACTCTCAAACTGACGTGGAAGACGCCTGATTTGCTAGGAAACTTGCGTCTTCTGCTGCTGATAACCCCAATGATCAGTTTTCACCTCACAGGGGACACATGAAGAGTCTGATCCCTTTTTCTGCTCCAGCTGTTCATAACTCTGTTACAGCTTCTCAGCGTTCACTTTATGACTGAAATATGTATGACATGATTACGCTCAGCTTCTCACACTAACTTCTGCACAACAAAAGTTTGACCCTGTCCCCTTCTTATACACAAATGACTTCTAGAAATGCTGGGGATGGTAATATTTCACTGAGGACGGAGTCTGTCTGTGTTATATTCTGGCGCTTGAGCATACAGCTCTTACTGCCCATCCAAAGAAATACGGGGACCAATAAATCAATAATAAGGAGCCTGTTCTTTCACTTATATGCAGAAAAATCCTCTTGTTAAGAGCAAAATATTGTTTATTTGTGATCGTGGATAGAGAGGTAGGGGAGAGGTAGGGGGGAGAGTTAGAGGATAGAGAGAATGTAAAAAGAGCAGCTTGCAGCGCTGTTAATTTTCACTCTAACACAATGTAAAGTTATCCAGATCAGACAAAGTAAAGAGATCAAGGAGGGCCCACAACACTGACCATCATCTCTGGACACACCCTCAAACTCTGGTGACCCTGTTGTGTGGAAAAGCAAACCCTCTGCTGTGCCGAACTGCCTTGTTGAGCCGAGCTGAGCTGACCCGAGCTGCGCCACGTAATGGAAAAGCCCCAATAGTTTTGCTAAGCTGCAAGCTTCCAGTTATTTGTTATTATTCAGGTTAGCTTTAAAGCCAGTGCAGCCAGAGCCACTGTTGGTTTTGTTTGTCACTACATTGATCATGTTAGTTGAAACTTTATTTTCAAACTGCATATTTATCCAACTTTTACACTAGCGTACACACAAGTTCACTGGAGATCCTACTTTGGTTGTGGGTCTGATAAATGGGTCAGCACTTGTCAGTATGTGTTAGCTCTAGAATTGTCCCATCCTATCTGTCTAATTTGGTGAGCTGGTATGTGCCCACGCATGCTCTGTGCTCCCAGGGGACTGGGCTTCTGAGTGTCCCAAAGGTTTATAAAAAGACTGAGGGGGGGACAGGCTTTTTCTGTCTTTGCACCAACTATGTGGAATAGTTTACCTGTTGAAATCAGGCAGGCTTCTTCCATCGATGTATTTTAAGTGAAGCTGAAAACCCACTTGTTTAATGCTGCATATGAGCCTTAAATTGTTTGTTTTACTGATGCTCTTTTACTGTTTCACCATGTTTGTAAATGACTGTGGATTTTATTCTGTATGTACAGCACTTTGACTGAAAGTGCTTTAAAAATAGATTTGTTATTATTATCATTATTATTAGAATTTAAACAGTTATTCAAGTAACAATGAAGTGATTGAAGGAATAGTAACTGATTTAATGAGCCATTCACAGTTTCTCAGAACCTGCTGTGTAAATTTAGATTAATGTTTACCAAAACAAGTCCTAAATACCAAACAATTAAGGATGATCTAGGTCCCTTTTGTGATAGTAAGAAAAATGCCAATAGCAGTTTGAAAACAAAATTCATAAGGAAATATTATAACAAGGAAAGTCATGAGTACTTCAGGTCTTCCTGTTGTGATATCAATATCATTATTCAATGTATACTATGTGTACACATGAGGGCTTAATTTTGTAAAACACAGCTTTAAATTAATTAATTTAATTTAACAAAATTTTGATAGCAGTGTAGCAGTGTATCCTTGAATATAATGCTAGTCATTCACCTCTAAGCTAATGACAGCATAATTTTTCTTATTTTGAAGTTTGTGCCTCTTGCATGGAAAAAGGAAGAGGGTTGATGTGAACCAGGCTTCACAGGTCACTACATATCTCTTGTTAAGCTTTCTACAAATCATACAGCATTTAAACATAAGAACAAATTTCCACCTTTCTACCACAATGAGTGGATCCCTCGATTGCTAGTATACAATAATCAGCTACAATACCATCACGTTTACCTCCTAGGAAAAATAGTTGGTAAAAAGAATCACAAGGGTGTCATAGGATTATTGTTGTGGAGTATGCACCCACTGGAATTAACTGAAGGTACATGCATTTTTAGCTATAGTGTGTATTTTTTGCTTCTTGTTGAGCTCATTTCTGATTAAGAGTAAATACGTACATACTAGGGTTTCACTGTCTTTATTTCACATTTTCCCAGACTGGATGCCACAAAGTGATCCCCCAGTGGCAGCACCAACTGGAGACCAGGTGCCCCCTCCAACATTACAGAGGGAGCAAGGCTTCTTTCAGAACTTGCAGCAGGTTTCCAAACCACCCGAAGCTTCTGCAGCTTTTATTGAAAAAGGTAATCAGAAAATGCATCATATGCAGACAGCTATTAGCTCCAAGCAGGTGTAGGTGAAATAGAAAGAATTTTAGTTTCAATACCAAGGTTAGTGTAATTAACTAAAGATAAAGCAACAGATAGAAATTTGATAAGATAACAAAACATTTATAAGATTACTGAATTAAATTAAAGCAGACTTGAGAATAAATATATTTAGGGAAAGAGTTGTGATAACTCTAGCATCAACACTAATGACTAGAATATCATTGTAACAGTTTACTAAAATGCCCTAACAAAGTATTTGGCATTATTATTATTTTATTATATTTATACATTATCTGAACTTCTTAAATCCATTCCTGAAAAACATTTCATATCGTCACCCTCTTAAAATAATTGCCAAAGTCATATTGTCAAGTTTTTCAGAAAGCAGAAAAACTCAGCCAAATAAAAAGAAAATATCTTAGGCAAAAAAAAATTTTGTTGTCAAAAAATGACTTATTTTCCTTTTTTTAGAATGCAGGAAAAACTCATCCAAATAAAAAGAAAATTATATCTTAGGCAAAGAATCATTTTTGTCAAAAAATGACGTAGGCAATTATTTTAAGAAGGTGACGATATGTTACTGTCTTCAATAAAATTAGCATTTAGGGCCTAGATCACTTACTTATTTGATCCAGAGTTTAAGCATTTAGTCCCTTGCCTGAACCTGTCACTAAATCATGACAGTATGTTTGATACACTGCCAAACCTGGGCTCTGGCTTTCTTCAGCTGAGAGGGAATACCTACAGATGAATTGCATTTTGACAAACTTACTCATAGTGTTGGAATATCATGGATATTGAATGCCAAAGGAAGACAAAGTAACATTTTCTGCCAAAAAAAAAAAGTGTTTTTTTTTTTTTTGCTTTGTTTTGTTTTTCAGTTTTAGTCATCAATGATCTATTTTGAATAGCTTTTTTTCTATTTTTTTGTAACAGGAAAAATGTTGCTGATGAATACTTTCAGTCAGTTTAAGTTTACAAATTTAGCACCACTTGTGTAAAGGCTTGTCGATAATGATAAGCATCACCCTGGTCATTGTAAACTACCGAGTACAAGATAGTATTTGCAATTGGCAGCTTTAGCAAATTTGTAATTATTTGTAATCCTTTTTTTATATAGCTCCCACTGTACTGTGCTGTGGTGTGCTCACAGGACCAAAAGGCAGTGAATTCAAGGAAGGCAGTTCAAATACCCCAATGTCACAGAACCATTCTGAATGTTTCAAGGCTTAATTATGGCTTAGCTTTTATAAAATTGGAAAAATGAATTCTTAGAGATGTCTTTAGCTTGTCTGTATTTTTGGATTTGATGTCCCTTATCTTCTTCTTGCCAATACTCTGGAGAATCTGTATGAGATTAGGTCAGTTAGGAGGCTAATCAATCACACCAGCTACTAGATGTTCTTCCTTACTGTGGGCAGATGAAAACAAGATAAGCATCTCTCTGAAGGTTAAGAACAGGCTTTTCCCTAGGGCAGTGGTTCCCAACCTTTATTCCATTGAGATGCCCCCTTCACATATCTAAGAAAAGAAAATAATACTTTGTCTTTTGATTGTTTTAAATGCAGTTAGTAAAGTTCATTACCAACATTGTGTATGCATTCCATCCTGAAGTAGGTTCAACAGAAGTGCACCATAATGTTCATGCTCTGTGCAACTGCACCTTCTGAACAAAACAGGCAATCATCCTAAATTCATTCCTTGATTAATCATATCTCTCTCTGCATGTTGTGTTAAGCTAGATCAATGTATTAAAAAGACTGCATGGTCTTTAAGCATTTAGTCCCTATTTTTTATTTTGTATGCAGTGACAGAGAAATTACTTCATTGGAAAAGCACATATTAACTAATAGGGCTTTGATTTAATTGGAGGCATGGGGCACTATTTAAAGGGGACAACAGGATAGAGAGAGATATAGAGAGAGTAGACTTCATAAGGCCTAGTGAACCAACAGCAGCAGATTTGACACCTCAAACCATCAACGACTGTGTAAATACAAAAATTAGACTTCAAGCTCATTGGAATATGTGGCTCCAGTCTTCACCAGACTCTGTAACTTGTTATTCTTACAGAAATGCAAAATATCTTCCATCTAAAAAGATAAGGGACTTCCAATTTTACTTAGTTTGTATTCATTGAAGAATATACTAAAATTAAACATTTTAAGTTAAAATATGAATAATATTTAACTTAACAAAACGTTTGTTTTTCTGAACCATGAATTATTAATTAAAATTAATGTTATGTATTTATATGGCCATTAAGCTTTTTTTAATCGGTCACATTTGCTTTTTTCAATAGAACTATTACTAGACAAGTGAGAAAAAAGATTGGTCTCTTAAATGAACAACTTCCATATTTAAAATCAGCATTTTAAGGTTCTCTAAAGAAAGGAACGATAAAAAGATAAAAAAAGGACATTAGATCATGCCATATTAAGTTTTTTAGGGATCTTCTACCAGGAAATGTTGTGCCAGGTGCCATTATAATGCATATATTTTACACTATAGCCAGAATAAAGTTTCCACATAGGGGTCTGATGATGTCTGAAAGCTGAACATTTAGATTACAGGAATATGGTTGATTTTCCAAGTTCACCTTTAATTTTTGCACATTTTGTTTGTGAGTTCATCCAACATAATAATCTGACCTTTAAGACCATCCATTTACATGTAAAACACACTTAGAAGAGATAAAGCTTCTTCTATGACCTGATGAATCCTGACTATATGATGATGAACTTTGACCTATTTAGTCTCTCTGTGTGGCAACAGCGTGTTTTTTATTTAATTGGTGTCAATTTATCATCCAAAGTCTTATCAAACTATAAGTGATGCTTTTAGTGCACTTGTCAGTGCGCTAAAATTGAGCACACTGACAAGATGTGAGTGTGCTGAATTTTTGGTAATTTATAATTCAATGTATAACGGGCATGCTTGCAGGGAGGCACCAACACAGGACTTTACTTTAAAACTGTTGGGTCAATTGGAGAAGTTTATGAAATTCTCTTAAATCTGCAGGCACAAACTGAGCATCATAAACTTAGTAAACCGAGTAGGTTTACAGCCATGTCCAGTAGATGCATAAAAATGCAGGATGGGTGCCTACATGTAAACATCACTACATCAACTTCCTCTCTCAGGATTTTCACGCCTTGTATCATGCATGTTACATTATAGTTAAATGAAAAACAAGTGCCGCATGAAAAAGTGTCAAAACACAGCACTAAACTGTGCACTAAACACAGCATGCCATGCACCAAATAGCACAACACAGTGTGGGCATATAGGGCGAATTTAAGTGAAGCCTCGAGGCAGATAATTTGCCTAGAGGAATTTTTTTAATCCATTGATTCAGATAATCCGAGGAATCATTTCAGCCCTATTGTCATTTATTGCCCTGATAAAGATGCAATGTTTGGTTTTACATTTTACAGGTTTAGGTGGGGGGATAACTGCAGAGGTGGGGCAATGGCCTGGAGCAGGCGGGGCAGATGACCATCAGGAGGCCAGAGCAGTACAGGACCAAGGTTGACGTGGCAGACTACCTAACCAGCTTATGCAGCTGTACCTGACCTGGCCTTTAACATAATTTGTAATTTACTGTGTACTTCACAGATACAATGGTGGAACAAGACCAATCATCTGCTGGTCACAGCCTGCCAAGCAAAAGAAAAGGTAGTTCATTCATAGTGTGTATCATAAAATAGTCAAATGGATCATTTTATTTTTTCACGTTTCTTTACAGAAGCTTTATTTACATTTGAAGTGTTTCTCGTCCAATTGTATTATTTTAAACACCTGATGTTGGTGAATGTTTTTTTTGTTTTCATATTGTTTTTGACAGTTTGAAAATTAATGCTGTTTTCAGGTTCAAACATGGACCAAGACCAATCATCTGATAGTCTGTGCAGGCGCGGCGCAGGTGCAGCGCAGGGCAGGTGCGCCGTGCCTGGGCCTGGTCTACGAAATTAGAGCCCTCAGTGTCTTAACCACCTTGTGAAGGGTGTCAGTGGCTGTGTTCTGGACATCTGTCAAGTCTGCAGTCTTCCCCATGATTGTGGAGCTACTGACCCAGACTAAGACAGCATTTAAAGGCTCATGAAACCTTTGCAGGTGTTTGGAGCTTATCAGCTAATTAGATGGTGACACCATGGGCTCTAATTTCGTAGACCAATGTTTTTGACAGTTTGAAAATTAATGTTACACATAGATTGTATGTACAATCTATGTGTAACATTCTTTGTTGAGGCTTTATTTACAATGCAAGTGTCTGTTGTTCATTTGTGTTATCATAAACACACCTGGTTTTGATGTATTCCTCTGCTTTTCAGATTATTTTTAACATAGTCAGAAATATGATGTTGTTTTTCAGGTTCAAAAATGGACCAATCATCTGCTGGTCACAGCCTGCCAAGCAAAAGAAAAGGTAGGTTCATGCAAGGTATAAGAGTCCGTCTTCATTGTGTCACATCATTGAAATAATGTAGAATGAGTAACTAAATTAAAGCTACTGCATGAAGAATGCCTAAATATCAACAGTGACATTGATTGTTGACATCCTCACTAACACTTGTTCAGATTCTATCCTCTTATATATTACAACAGTTTTTGTTGATCTCACAGAACACACTTTTTCAAAATGTAATTTTTTTGTCAACGAACTTAAAAGTGTCCATGAAAGATAAAAAGTTTAATGTAAACTGAGCATGATTCCATCCCTTTCTCCTTGCTCATCAATCAGTGTTTTTCCATTCTTCAGTAAAAGCTGATATTAGTGTTGTAAGAAACATTCAGACTTCTTAAGAACCATTATCAATAATTTATGACCCAATGCAAGTCTGTAGAGATGTCTTGGCTCACTGGTATCTTTACTTGACTCAGTTGCTTCAGCTTGTTCTCTTAGCCTCAAAAATAAAAATCTCTTCACCTCTCATGAATGTCATGTCTTATTATTACAGAATGTCCACACACAGTTACTGGGAGCCTGGATTTTTATCCTGTTAAGAGGGTTATTAAAGGCAAAGTTTTGAAGGTGCAAACAGTTCTCTTCACAAAAAGCACAACACGGTCAGTTAGGTAGTACACAAAGCTAAGTCATATTCTGGTAACTTGTTTTTGTGGACTGTTGGGCTTTGCAGTTCTGGTGTTCATGGTGTTTGTATGTGTTGCAGTATTTTTTGTTAAGTCAATGTCAAATTTGATTCAATCTTTCTTTCTCTCAAAGGGTCAAAAAATGAAGCTAGTAGAATGGGAACCATGCAAGCTCTGGTATGTAAACCTTTTCATAATTACACATACTCAGTAGTAATCAAATTTTATGTAAGACCACATTCATTCATAATTTGAAGGTTGATATTCATACATTTGCTTATCAAATGTAGAATCAAATTGTCTCAGAATAGATTTTACAAGTATCAGTATGTGCACTTTAAAGACTTTATATGATGTCATTGGAGAATTATAAGTAATGAATCACTTTTTACATCTGTTAAAAATGAAATTACTTTTATTCGAGTTAAAATGTACAAATTAACTGTATTACATAATTCCTCTTTGTTTTGTTCACTCTTAATTAAGCAAGGCTTTAGGGAATATCCATGTTTTTCCCTTTTGGATCATGATTGTGTTAGAAAAAGTTTTAGTAAAAATACATACAGTGGAGCTGCATAGCTGGCATTTTTATTTTTATTTATTAATGGGACATTGAGATATTAGCTGCAATCTTTTGATCAAATTCACATTGGCTATGACATGTAAAAGAGCCCAGCATAGCTGGACCTCCAAATACATACACAGTCAGACATGTGTCCATACCCACCCCATCAATCCCAAAGGTTTAAAACTCAAGTAGCCTGCTGAGGGTTAGGTCACTTCATCACTTTCTAAGTACCCTATCTGTGACTGGATCTAGTCTTAAATTGGAATTGTTTGAAAAACACTGTGATGAAAATACTTATCTTTGGTGAAGAATCTGAAAATAAATAGATAATAATAAATAAAGATGAAATTGTATAAAAAATGGGATTTAAGATCAACAAATTGGGGGGATTTTTGATGTTAGTACATTTTTGTGCCAGCATTTCCATCAGCCTAGCAGAGTGGTATTCAGCATAAAGCTCTAAGAACTCTTGCAAGTAAGGAGTTTTTGGTGTGATTCTTGGATTAGACATGTACTTGAACTTTGACCAGTTACAGGCACTACAACCAAGTCACATTTTCTGTCATTGTTCCATCAAGAGCATCTCAATGCTACCCCAGTGTCATTGTTATTTTTTATGTCTAATGTATACCTATAGAAATAAAATCTTAATTCTTGTTCCTTTTTGTGTTATAGTGGGAAAAAGTGGCCATTGGAGTGAGTGGCAGATGAAAACACCTGTTAATGCATCCTTGTTTAAATTCCCTGGCAGTGCTGCCTTATCTGTCAAAGTTACATTCAAACTGTTGTGGTTTGTTCTTTTTAAATTCTTATTTAAAGAACTTTAATGTTGCTTTCTGTTCTCAAGCACTTATATTTTTTGGTGGCTTAATGGTATTGTAGATAAAACTTGAGTTCCTGGTCAAAACTGTAATTTCTGATATTAGATTTGGATTTAGGTGAGAAACCTAGGCTTGACATTTATTTTGGTTACAATTCAGTGTTGACATTGAAGCTTTGTTTTCAAAACTTCATTGAAGATTTTTTTTTTCTAAATCTAGTATTGTCACTGCAGACATTCAAATATTTTTTGTACCATTAGTTTTTAATAAATATTGAAATTGAAAATTTCCAAAAAATATTGTAAACAGCTGTTTTTTTATGTAAGCTTCAAAGATAGAGTCATTTGGAATTTGATATGATCTCCTTTAAATCTGTTATCACACAACTGAATTGTCCTGTTATGCACCATATCACTTTTCACTTGGACGTTGCAATAAAAAAGTTAAGTTAAACAGCACCATGGGCATCCAAGAAGAATGCAGAGATTCAGCCAGTTATAAAAACAACTTTAAACAATTTTCATGTCTTCAAACAAAGGTGAGTTTTAATCCTGATAGGAAATATGGTCAAAAAAAGAATAATTTATCTTTCTTTATATGTGATTAACCTTCAGTGGATAAAAAATATCTGATATTTTCTGTACCTTTATTTTTTTAAAGGTAAAAAAATATGACGTGAATAATTATATGCCAAGTAATGCAGTGTCTAAATCATGATCAGGCAATAACCCATCAATGATCCTTCTGGTGTGAATAAAAAAGTCTGTTAGCTAAGGAAAGGAATTATATATAAGCTTAAGGTAAAGGAATATGAAGTTGTACTCAGTGCAGTAATATGTACTTTAACAACAAAGACACCTTTTAGTAACAGATTCCAGATGTGAAAGTTACCATTTTAAACAGTTTGGTTGTTGAAAGACTTTTACACGACAATCAGTTTCTTTCTTCTTCTTATTATTGTTCTGGGCCCATATTCCTAAATCATGGATTTAGGAATATGGGCCTGAGAATCCTCCCAGAGAGCTCCTAACTTAACCTAAAAATTCTTAGCAAGGAGTCTTAGCTTAGGAGTGATTCCAGAACATTCTCAGAGAACTCTAAGCAAGGAAAGGACAGAAACTCTTATCTTAGTGAGGAGGTGTGGTTGAGCCCATTGCTAGGTATGAGTCATCATTTCAAAAGCTGTGATTGGTTGATCCTAAAAGCTAGATAAAAAATATATTTTTGGTGATAATGGGCAAAGGATGGACCCTCAAATCAATAAACTTAATCATAAAATCTAATCTTAAGAAGACTGTAATTGTAAATAATATTTCACATAAAAGAAAATATCTGTTAAATGAATAGTAAGCTATACTTTAAAGTTATCCTACAAAATGTGTGAAAACTTAGGCCCACCTGCACAGTATTCACACAGTGATAGTTATATTTATTTGCTTATATTAATTGCCATGCTGGTAATTTTTGCACTTTCAACTTTCAACATTTCAACTCAATTTTTATTTTTTTTATTAATGAGGGTAAAATGGCTTAGCTTTCATCAATCTCTATGATTGCTGACCGGCCTATAAGAAGCAGTGTTGCCAAACACCACAGTGTTGTTATGACTTTCATTTCGGGTGGTATTGCATTGTGGCGTTGGGTTGGAGAAGTAATGAGATCAACCACAAACATGATTCCTGCATGATTCAATCTGTAGCGTTTCATTAATTCACTGTCATCCAGTGTTTGTAGAATATCTTTCCTGCCTCTTCCATCCACCATTTGTCCTCTGTTTAGGGAACTCCTAAGCCGCTTTAAAGTCCTCTTCCCTGCTCTTAACAGATCTCACCTTAGGAGCTCTCTTAAGAGCTAGGATTCTTTAGGAATAGCTTTTATCTTTACTAGGATCTACTCTTCACTTTCAGGGGAAATTCTGAGAAAAAAATCATGATTCTAAGAATTTCCTTAGAATTTGGCCAATAGGAGCAACTCTTTGCACTAAGAATCTTTAGGAATATGGCCCCTGGTTTTTATGTAAGTACATTAAGACATTAATGCATTTTAATTTATAGTAGATAATGATAGAATGCAGCAACCTGTTGAAATGTGACTTAAGATCATTAGATATGTCCATGCCATCCCCCTTTTAATGGTGTATATATTACTTGTATAAGGCAAATTATGTACTGATTGTCTCTGTTTGTTGGCTGTTACAGTAGCAATTAAATAAAGGGTAATCAATGGGCTAAAATAGCCTTATGGTGATGCTACTTACTATCAAAAAATTTCATTAACAATAGGCAAAACTATTAAATCAGGAAAAGCTGTCCTGCGTCTAAGGTCAGACACTTGTAAAAAATTATGCAATGGCGTTGGGATTGGTGTCCTGTATGTTCTTTCAAATTTAAATTAAAATTGTTTCTTCATGTGACTTCTACAGCTATGGTCAAGTTTTCTGAAATTGAGACAATCAATCTGAAGTCTTAACACCTTTTAAAGGCTTATCTTGTTTTGTTTGAGTGTGGGGGGAGGAGGGGTTTGTGTGTATGTGTGTGTGTGTGGAGGGAGGTGGAATTTTGTTCAATGGGAAATAAGTATTTTATGGAGCTGCAACCCACAGACATGTCACATGTCACCACAAAAACCTCAGCCTTTTCAGAAACCTAAAAGGTTGGAGCCCACCAGTTAATCTTCACAAGTAAGTCGTTATCTTCTCCAAAATACTATGTATTATAACGATAAATATTCATCTGTGTGAAACATTTCACTATTCAGTTGGGAACTTCATAGCAGAAGTTTTAAAGATTCCAAATAGGAGGAAAAGGGAATTTTTCTTTATCAAACACATCTGAAAGGTGTTTGAATGTTATATTTTTTTAGATGTTCATAAATCACAATGGACTTTGGGCCTATTTACTTTAGAAAAAAAAGGATATTTATTTTAAACCAACCCTAATGACGTATTAGTATTGTCAACTGTCAATAATAGTAGGAAACCTTATTGCCTTATATTGCCCTAAAAATCAGCTTTTGTGCCGAAATTCCCACAAATTTTTAGTTGTCCATCCACCAGAAGAAACACATGGACATAGAAACTAACTTAAAGACAGTAAAATGCACAAAAAAACATCACAACACAAAAAACAAGATTTTATGCCCTAGGCTCTCAAAATGCTCTCTGAAAGTACACGGGTGTCCCAAGACAAATGGAAAATTTTATTTTTTGTCATAGAGCTAAGATATATATGTCGTTGGATAGGCCTAATCCTGGGGAAATACATATGTGAATTTTAGGTTTCTGCATGACCCCTGCTGTGAGACAATAACCTTTGAACCCTGAACCCAGGGCATCTTTGAAGACGTATAACTCAAAAAATAAAGGGACTACAAACATGAGATAAACTGTTCTAGAGAGGTCTTGACCCCAGCTATCATGTTGGGATACTCAACAATAGGGGGCGCTATAAGCAACATGGAAAACCCATTTTTTCTAGTTTAAGTGTTTTGTTTAAAAAATTTGACACCATAGAGATGTTAAGAAATGTATTCACCCCCATAACCTTTGTTTTAAGCACTTTAAACTTTCCAAATGGGGAGAAATCATCTAAAGATAATATAAACGATAAGTCCCTACAGCCACTATACACAGATTCAAGTGTATGAGCGCCATGATTGCAGTTCTTTGTTGTTTTAAAAAGAAATAGCTTGAAAAATTATGGTCAAAAAACGTCCTTCCAGGACATATGTCGACTATCCTGTGCAGCCGAATTACTATCTATACAATAAGTTCGTTTACCATATTCCAAAATAGTCATGAAAAAGCTGTTACTATATCTGTTTATCTACAATTGACTATACGGTCAAGCAGGTTTGCCATCTTCGTCAAGCACATTCATATTTTCTACTAAGTGTATCTGAATTAAAGTAACACCGAAATAAAAAATATAGGGAAAATTAAAATACAGATAACTGTGTATTTTCTTTTAAACTTTTAAACAGCAGTGTGAAACTGCTTCACATCATCAGAGAATTACACAAAATATAACAAAACACTTCTGCACGAGAAGCAAAAATTAAATGAATAAAAGTGTTTTTTTCATTTAATGAGAAATGCAATATTTACAATACTTTGTTTGAATACTGCCTTGCTACCACTTTATCATTACATCTCAGTGGTATAGTGAACAATGATCCAAATTACATTTAATTTTACGCATCTGAATTTTTTTGTGCTCTTTAGGTTCCTTTTCAATTGTCTCTCTGTTTGTTGTATGCTGCCTCTGTCTTCACTCTGAGTCTTCGTTCTCACTCTCATTACAACTGTCATCAGAGCTGTCATGATCTTGTTCATAAAGCTCTGCAGTTAAAGCCTCTGGCCCATCATCCATGAGTCATCATCCATGACATATGCACATTGTGCATATGTCATGGAACTTGTCCGTGAGATCTTCAAATCTTCTTCAGGGAGACACAGTAACCCTTTGTGCCCCTCATTAGTGAGACTCCCTATACAGACACATTTAAAAATAAACTGAATAAATAAATAAAATGAAAAAGGGAGGCATCACATGCAGTACATTCAACATCCATATTAATTATAATTCCCTGACTTGTAAAGTTCAGAGAAGGCATCAAGCACTTTTATTGTTATAATATGGGTAAAAGTAAGTGTTGCCCCTTTAATCAGCATGTCTAGGATGGCTAACCCTAACCCTAACCCTAACCCCTACTTTATTGAGACATGTCACTGCCCTCAAATTTTAAATGAGTTATTTGTCATGAAATGGTAACATGTCTCAATCTCAACATCTGATATGTTGTTTCTGTTCAATTGTGTGAGATATATATGAGATATGTTGGTCATTGACTTCAGGCTGTATTTACATGGTATACATTTCACATTATTTTTGATTTGGAGAAGAACGCAGACACAAATGATTCACCAGAAGAATCAATGCAAAAAAAAAAAAAAAAAACATCTCAAGATAATGAAATCGAGCTTTGGTTTTTGTTGCCAGAGGACATTTCAGACGTTGTAGTCCTGATGTTCCCAGCCAGACGTCTTAGATAGGTGCAGAGCTGTGTTATCTCTCTAACCACAATGATCTTTTCCTCTTGAAGATGCATTTTTGACATATATATGTCAGAAGTCTTCTTTTTGGTGATGATGCTGCTTCATTCTGAAGAATAAAAAAGGTTTCAACACAACCTGCAAATTTTTCTATGAATGCATCAAACTACATCAATAATATGAAAAAACCTTGATAATATGTAGGTTGGCATCTATCAGCAATAAAAAATTCAATCTTCTTGGCTTAACAATGTAGGTAAAGATAACAACTGATCATTTTTCCTTCAGTATTTCACTGGTTATTATTAAATTGGTGCACCAACATAGCAAATATGAAAAAAGCAATATGGATATAAATTTAAAAATTTCATGGTAATAAAAGTAAAAGAGCAATAACTACAGACTTAAGAATTACATATCAAATTGTCAAACATTACAATACACATGCTGATTTTTTCGGTACTTTTATATCAGGTTCAGTACTAAGGCTGGACATTTAATCGAATTTTAATCATGATTTCAATTTTGGCTTCTCACAATCATAAAAACATTATAATAGAAGAGAAACAATTAATGTGTATGCAAGTTCCTGCACTGTAGAAGCATCATGAATGCACCTGTGTAGTGTGTAGCTGCAGCAAGTGTGTGACATTTGTGGATCACATTGTGGGAGCGATCAAAAACACGACAAAAAGGTAGTGGTTCAATATATACTCAAGTTTTGCCCTCAGCACACATTTTTTTTTATTAATCGTGATTTCAATATCAATCAAAATAATCATGATGAGTATTTATACCATAATCCTCCAGCCCTATTCAGTACATTACCAGTCTGCTTAATAATAAAAAGATGTACACATGCTGATGCAAGCACAGACATACATCCAGATACAAAAACCTTAGACATTAATTTTTCATACCCTTGCAGTGTAGTTCCCATGGCCAAAACAAACTGTCTGTGTCATCCACCTCTCCCACCACTGACAGCTTGTTTTCAACCCTCTGCTTAACAATGCGCTCCTCCTGCAGCACCATCTGGTTGTATGTCTCAATGCACTCCATATGAGTTTAAGCTTCTCATCTTGCATCTTTTTTCGTCTTTGTTGACGGACTTTGTTGCTATCTGTATAGATACAAGTAGAATAAGATTAAAAGGCAAACTTGCAAGGTAAAACAGAACCACAGGTTGGAAAGACATGTTTGAACATGAAATACTCAATGTATGAAAGTATAATAAAAGCAGGTCTTTAATAGTCTACAGTCTATTTGAAAGGTACACAAACTCCAGAGGCTATAAATTCCAACTTTGGCCCTAGTCCAATTAGAACTGAATAACCCTTCTGGACGAGAGGCGAAATGTCTTCAAGGACCTTAAGCACTCCTTCAACTGTCATTCAACCTGATGTGACTATCATTTGAAATAACTCTCAAATTGACATGCAGTGTCCTGTCATGAAAAAGTGATAACTGAAATTTGTCAGTTTTTGCGACTTTGTTCAAAATGAACAACTAAAATATCACATTGACTTCAGTATCAACACCCTCTTTGTTGAGATTTTTCTACACTTTAATTGGAATACGCTTGCAGTAAATCAAATTGATTGGACATGATTTGGAAAGGCACACACCTCCCCATAGAAGGCCTCATACATGTCAGAGCAAAAACCAAGCCATGAGGTCAAAGGAACTGCCTCTAGGCCTCAGAGACAGGATTGTTGACAGGCACGGATCTGAGAAAGGCTACAGAAACATCTCTGTTACTCTAAAGGTTCTCTAGAGAACAATGGCCTCCAGAATTCTCACATAAAAGAACTCTTTCAGTCACCCAGCCAAGACAGAAGACTCATTAATGTAAAACGCATAAGTAAAACTCAAAAGTTTTTAAAATAGGCCCTGAGGGACTCTTGAACCGAGAGAAACAAGTCTGATGGACAACTAGTCTAATAGAAAATCAAGACTGGACCTGTGGTGCACCTTAAAACGTGACAGTGACTCACACAGCCAAGACAACAGGAGTAGGGACAACTCTAGATATGCCCAAGTGTGGCTTTGTCATAGCCCTGACCTGAACCCTATCAAACATCTCTCAAGACAAACATGTCTTTCCAACTATGGCTTCTATCCTATCCTGACAGAGTTTGAGAAGATTTACAAAGAACAATGGCAGAAATTTACCCAATCCAGTTGACAAAGCTTGCCATGTCACATTGAACTTAGGACTGTAAATGCTGCTGAAGGTACCTCAAATAAGAAGTGAGTTAACAGTAAGAATACTTATGTCAATGTGAAATTTCTGTTTTTCCTTTTTTTTTTCATTTAATAATTATACAAAATATTTCTAAAATGTATTCACTTTGTCATGATGGGATAATAAGTAGATAAATGAGAATTAAAATGAATTGAAACAACTGCATATTCAAAATATTTTTTAAAAAAAGGGGAGGGGTTCTGAACATGTTCTGAGTGCCCTGTAGTGCTGTAGTACTTGAGACTGGTCTTGGTCTCAACGCCACACTTTGAAGGTCTTGGTCTTGTCTCTGACTCAGAGTGGCCAGACTAAGGATTTTGCATCAAGACTGCTCAAAAGTTGGCACTGATCTGCTATTCTTTAATGAAAATTAATGTGCTAATAAAGAGAAGCTCTAGCTGAAACAAAAAATCGCCTAAATTCATGTGTAATGCCCCCCCCATGGGGAGCCATGATGATTGCAACCTTCTCTCCTCTGACTGAAGGACACACCCCCTGCACATAAGTGGGAGTGAGAGGTGGGAGTTGACAGAAGGACAAGACTGTGAGCTAGGAGAGCCTGGAACAGCTTCATAGTGCTTCAAACTTTACAAGTCCTGTTTGTTAAAAATATTAGCCCAGTGCCAGAATCAATGAAACTGAAGTTTATTAGCAAACGCTACATCCTAAAAGACAAAAAAATAGGGTGTGTTCAGGTAACCATAGTAAATAAGACAACTGTATCCTATGTTCAAATGTCCCATGATTTGAAAAAATCAGTAAATGCAGGAAATTGTTTGTATTATGGAATAATTGTTACAGACTGAATAATGAAATTTAACAACTCAGTTCTATTTTTTTTTTCTTCTACTTTAAGTATTCATCCTCATTTTGTCCTTATTTGTCAGACATCTGCAAAAACTCAGAAATCAGTCCATCTTAGTCAGAAATCCCCCTGAACACTTACTTTAGGCCTCCTTCACCTGAAAAATCTTGTCTGTGGTCTCTAAATACATACAAGGATTTCATTTTTACAACTTATTAAAATAAAAAAAATAAGATTTGAGATTTTGCAGACACCTTGTTTACACACATCTAATTTATTCAAAAGAAAACTCAGAGAGAAAACACTCTTTAACTGTTCAACCTTGGCATGCTTTTTAAAAATATATTTTTTATGGAATTGGTATTCTCTCAGTCTTGGCTTGCCTTGATCTCAGTCTCGACTTGGTCTCGGGCAGGTCTTGGAGAGTGTGGTCTTAAGTACAAATATATTGCATTGTATACCAATAAGTGAAATAATTTTAAGAAATAAGACCTGAGACCAACCTGGAATAAGTGGTATAGAAAATGGATGGATTGATGGATGGATGGATGGATGATCAAAAACATGAAATTGAGCTTTCTTGACCAAAAAAAAACCCCCATCCAGATTTCACATGTGTGAGTAATACCTGTGTGATTATAAAGGCTGGCTTTTTTCTGATGAACACCAAGAAACATTTGTTCTATTGAAAGCTGAAGATTATATTTGTCACTGCCACTGGTACCAACAGAGCCTGCAAAAATAACAAAGTAGTTAGTTATAAAAGAACAGCATTTAAGATTCATAAGTCTCAGTTTATGAAGAGCCCTATAAATATGTTAATAACGACACACATTCTTGAGAATGAAAACTAATAAGAGAGAAACAGTTTTAATCAATTAAAATTTGGCTGAAGCATAAAAGTGTCTCACCCCTGTCTGGAGCTTGTAGAATATGTATGTAAGGGGGAGAGGCAAACAGGGCAATTAAAGCCATTCATCTTTTGATGAGCTGTTTAATACCTTGACATATCTTTTTGCCAATGAAAGATGTAGGCCTTCCTGCTTCCGTCGGTTCCACCCCATGGCATGAATAGTCAGCATGTCATTCCTGCTATATGACAACATGAGTTTTGTGATTACTTAAAGGCTAGGTCAATGAAAAAGCATGTTCTGATATCAATATAGAAATTACTTACCAGATTTTGTTATGTACTTTGTGGTTAGGGCACAACGTGATAGGTAACTATTCACCATTTCCACCTCCTCCCCCGCAGTTGTGCCCGCACCTTCCTGTTTTTTTCCACTCCAGATTATCTAAGAAATCAGACATACAGTCAATGCAATACATTTATAAATTATTGATCTACTAAGATTTTTTCCCCTTTTTTATTACACTTGTCATAAAAGCCCTTTTTAATGTCAAAGTCAAAACAGATTTCTACAAAGTAATGTCAATGAAATTAAAAATGTGTAAAGAAAAATACATGAATATTCATCTCCTTAAAGGTATTATTCAGGGATTTTTTAAGTCAGGTTGTACAAGTAGCAACATTAGCCTCCAGTGATTTCTGGAAGTTGATCCTTTATTTATCAGAGAACCACCCGGCAAAGTGGCTATTAATAGGGACAAGAAAATATGTTGGCTCAAATGTATGCTATGTCAAAAACATACGAAGTACTTCATTGCTCCCCTAACATAGCTTCTCTATTAATAGGCACTAATATAGGAATATGAATAAGAATAAGAATAACTGTATTTATCCCTGAGGGGGAAATTCAGTTGTCTTTTAGCCTCATCTGTTGATTGTAGCATTGTAAATTTAAATTCCAGATGAAAGACCTTTTGTATCTTTCGGTGTATATGATAAGATAAAACTTTGTGTGTATGTTCAAATATTTTCTTGTATCCACAGTAATCAACAAATCATCATCTGAGTTGAAATCTTTTTAACTTTACTTTGGCTTTATGTATTGTTATTATCCCTGGAGAAACCTGCAGACCCTAACAGCTGATCAGTAGATAATTGCACTCAGGTGCAAGAAGACATATGGCTAAAAGTAGCATCAGCTAAAGCAGGGGTGTCCAAACTATGGCCCGGGGGCCAGATGCGGCCCACTGCCCATTTTGAATTGGCCCCTGACTAACTGATGAAAAGACATTTTGATTACAGCAGCAAATACCATCAATTGTGCACATTTTCTGCCATATTTACTTTGTCTCAAGATCTCATTTACAAAGTATATTTTAATCTAAATCTTCGAGCACCAACATTCTTGCAGTTTTCTCTTGTTTTGTCTGACAGTGAAGATAAGCCATCAGTGTCTCCCATCTCTGCTGCTCAGAAGGCCATTTAAGGTGTGAATCCAATGATAGCTTGGGGTTACTAGGGCCCCTTGACGGGTGATAACCCACCCCTAAACCCTAAAACTGTAACTTAAATACTATAAAAGTGAGGTGCAGCGAGTGGCTCAGTCATCCATGTATTCTTCTTTATGCCGCCCTTGATGTAAAAAGTTTGGACACCCCTGAGCTAAAGCATATAGAGAAAGACACACCAAAATGGTTTGAAGATAAAAAGGTGAATGTTCCAGAGTGGCTAAGTCAAAGCTCAGACCTCATTCCAACAAAGGAATTGAGGCTGAACTTAAAAATGGTTATTCAAGCCTTGTACAACCTGATCCTTGTACAACCTGATCGAGATGTTTGAGCCTGACTGAGACCTATCCACACAGACTTGGAGATGTGACTGCAGCCAAAACCGTTTCTACTAAATACTGACTTGAAGAGGGTTATGCAGTTATTTATTTTACATTACTTTGTAGAAACCTGTTTTTACTGATTTTTTTTTGCAAAAAAACAAAAAAACAAAAAACAAAATCAATACAAGGGTTAAACATCAAAGGGGCTCAATACATTTTATAAGCACTATGGTTAGGTAATAAAAACTATGGAAAAATGATAAAGACAATGGAGAATAAAGAAAATGTAGAACCTCACACTTTGTTGCGTGTGCATAACCGACAAGAATGGCTTCATCTGCAGTAATGGTGACTAGACATGGAGACTGACAGCTTCTCCAGATAACGCCAGTATTTGCAGGCAATGTCTGTACAGTAAAACTGCCTTTGTGGCTGCCTGTAGCTCCTTCTGGATATGCAAAAATCTCTCCTCTGTACATGTTGAAGGCCTTGAGTAGCACCCCATGCCTGCAAACTGCTACCTCAAGTCCCTCTTCATCCAATTTGCAGGCCTTTGTTGCAGTCTCTTGGGCAGCAGACCACTGACTGGCACCACAGACACCTCTCCCCATAGTCTGCATGGTAAATCTGGTTCTAAAACTTTTTTTTTGTTTTGCATGAATAAAAATTGGATCCATTAGACCCATTCTGTTAACACAAACTGGTCTTTGCAATGACTGGAGTAACTTATCTACTTTCAAAACAACACTGAAGATTTGATGGAGCAGATGTGCAGGACAAGACTTCAAAACACATGCTATGCCTACAAGTGCAAAGGTTTGTTGACAAACTGTATGTTTACTAAAGGTTGTATTTTAGAAGGTTTTAAAATGATGTAATGGAAAAGAGAGCAGTTTTTAAAAAAAATTTGGTGTACATACTCATTTTGAAACACGGAGCACAGCAATAATCTCATCTGTATCAAAAATACTAACTCTTGAGCAATAGAACATTTACAAATGGCATTTATCATGCATTTAATTATTCAATCTTTTGCAGTCCTCAAAGTAATATTATATTACTTACACTTTTTACTTTCTTCCTTATCTCCTCAACAAACCCATGTACATCGACATCCTTGGCAATGAAAGTCCCATTGAAGTATGGTTCCTCTGACCTTAGGAGGAGAAGAAAAACTCTTACTACTCTCATCTATTACTTGTAGCTAATGTCGAAAAATGTAAAACAAAAAAGAACAAGTTTACCCTTGTGACTGGCGGAATCTGTATTGCTTTCTGTTACCATCGGCATACAGTGCAAGCATGTTTGGTGTACATGCTGGGCAAGGAGAAGTATTCTGCATTTGCCAGTTTGTTGCACTGGAACTGGCAGAATGGATACTACAGACAACTTTTTTGGAAAACATCTCCGTGTATTTTTCCAACCTGTAAATTACATGGTACAAAGTAAGGAATAAACTGAAAAAGCCTAACTTTACTAAAGACAACTTTGACACTGATCTTACTCTTCCAAAGAGAGAAGTCCTCCTCTCCAACATGCCTGTCTAGACAGACTGGGGGCCTCTGTTTTGAAGTCCTCAAACATGCTGAATACATCCACTGAAAATAAGGTGTCAGCATTCACGGATGCTGGCCAATAGAATGAGGTCCTTCATGTCTGGTGTCCACTGTTTTAGACATGTTCTGCACTGCAAGAGAGAGTGCAGATCATACCGCCCAAAAAACAAAAAAGGTGCATGATATGCATTAGAGTTTTCTTGATTGCTTTGATGCAGCAGTCAACTCAAACTCTACATTTTTCAAAACAGTTAACACACAGGCCAAAACAGTAACACGCATGTTGGAAATGACACATTTTGTTAGCAAAAGGCTCTGACCGTGCCAAAATATTTAAAATATGCAACAAAAGCAAATTTTGCTTTTGAAAACCACAACTTGCAAAAAAGTGTGTGAGCTCTTTTAATCAACCATTAGACAGTGGACAGCAAAATACAAACTGTGGCACCCAGTGTGAATCAGTCAACTATCATTGTAGCACATTATTGTATGTAGCTTTCATGCCAGTGCCATTTGTTGACAAATTTGCCCTCTTGCAAAGAATTGGATCCAGACTCAGAAATGCTTTGATGCAAATTTTATGGATTCCATTGATTCTTGTAGCTGAAAACTAGAATACTGTAAATATTACACAAAATACATGTAAACCAAAATACCATCTATCACAGTTAAGTATAAAAACCTATTACTGTAGAGTGTAAGAAATAGTCACTACTGATACTCAGTCTCTTCTGCCTTAAACCTCTTCCATCAATATTGGCAAAGAATAACACAGACGCTGCACCTTTAAAGGCCTGCACACTGATTTCTAATTGAAGATTTGTGTGAAGGAGTTTCAAACAGGGAAAATGTGTCAATTCACTGAGGAAGGGTTAACACATTTGCAAGAGGTGTCTTTGCACTGCTAAGACAGTGATGATGAAAACCGAGTGAATCCAAGGTTCTTTAAGCTGGTGAAAACAATCAAGAAAAACTGTAATATTGTTCTGTTATGAAACAAGCAAAAGCTAAAATTTGCATATAGCCATAGTACATACCATTTATGCAAACCAAAATCACAGCTCTGCCAGTCATCTCAGCTGTTTCTTTAGGGTCACAGTGGCAAAGCTGTTTTGGTCTGGCTGTAGGCAATAGTTTTTCTGGAAGAGACATGATTTTTTTTCTTTTAAAGAGGTATAAAATGCATAAATGAATGTGTAAGATTATGTTTTTTTTAGATTTAAAAAAATGGAAAATTTAAAGTTCAACCAAAAGCACTTTGTTAATACCTTGACTGACAAGTGAATATTTTCCACATTTCTTCACAACACTCTCTGTTGGGGGAATTGGCCTATACATTTTATCAATGCAGGAGTCCCTGTTGTGCAAAGGAAGTCTGCTGTGGACACACATGTCACAGTCAGCGCACAGCCACTCCACTGGCATCCAGTCTCTGCAGCAGACGATAGATGGAGATGAGCACTGGCTGCATTTCATCTCAGGAACTATGTTGCATGAAAGCAAGTAGTTCATGTGATGGTTCCTTGCTCTTCTTGGGCTACTGACTGGCGCAAAGACCACGATGTGGCAGTTGAGGGCTGCCCCTTTTGACTGTTAGCAGTCGCAGATGCCAGAATGCTCTGCAGTTTTTGCTTCTCTGTTTCTAAGACGGGAAAGGGTGAAAGCCAGAGAAGATGTAATCAGATTTTCTATTTTTCCCTTGCTTATTCAAACTATTAGTGTGCATAGCTGTCAACTTACCAAATAATGGGGTATTTGGTACGTTTTTTGGGGATTTTCATTGAAATTTCCTCAGCTGAGACCCAGGGAGTAGAGTTACCATCAGGCACACCATATGCAACTAAACAATATTCAGAGGGAAAAAGCAGCAGTTAACCTTCTACGGCTGTGCTGGTCCTATGATGCTTTGCAACCTCATATATCTTTAATTGGCTGTCTGTAGCTTTAGTAAACAGTGATTTTAAAATCAAACTTAAAGACCCTCTTAAGTGAAATCAAAAGGTTTTTTCTTAACGCTATAAATATGTGGGAATCTGGTTGCTCACTTGTTGACATCTTAAATGAAAATTTAGGGGAATTATTTATGAAAAGTAAAGTAAGAATCATTAGATCGGTTATCGTGTATGTTCCAGAAGGATTTAAGTTTTTTTAATTCCTCCTTAGTTTCATTTGGTAAAAATCATCAGCAATGGTACCTTGTTTCCTAATGACCTCATGTTTGGTCTTTGCTCCCACATGTGTAATGTGCAATGAAAAAGCAAACAAATATAGCTTTTTATTTTGTGATTTATAAATACAAAGCCAAGGTACACATTATGAACCTAGGACCCTTTGACCTAAGATTAATAAATACATCATAAATACTAATTAGTTATGTAGCATACTTACATTATATGAATCACCAGATAAAATATCCAAATTACGAAATTTGCAAATAGTTGTGCTTACTAAATAGTTATTCATACATCTGAAATAATTATTTACCCTGTGTAACAACATCTCACCTGCAATGAAGAGAGATCCAAAAAGGTCAAGTTTGTTTGCTGCTGGCACCGACGAAGCATCGCCCCCTGTCGATTTGGCATGGTCACGCATGCTTGTATTTGACGCTTGAGAAGGCCAAAGCGTGATGATGAGACGCGTTCTCAAGTGGACGGGCGGGTCTATTACACGCTTTGCCTAAAAAACCTTAAATTTGAATGTTTTCAGCCCAAGAACTCACACATGAAATTTGTTTTGCCTTTAACACCAATTATTTCACTAACTGTCAGTTAGGCCAAGTGTAAGTATTTATACCAACCCCGGTAGGGTTGGTATAAATACTTACCATAAGACTTTGATTCAGACTTTTATTATAAGTTACATATTACAGCTGGTGATTAGCTCAGTCAAAAGCAAAAAAGAATGTATAATAATAACCACATCTTCTTTTCTTTTTCTAACTATCTTCCAGGGGCCAGACAGGAAGCTCTGGGGGTCCTGACTCAATGGTATAAAGAATTGAAAAAAGCACAATACCCCCACTTTAGGTCATGACATCTGAACAGTTTGTACTCAAGGACTACTTGTATGTAAAGGAAAGTGAAATAACTCTATTAGATCATGCCATAACTGAGGTTTAAGAATAATCTCTCAGGAAATTCTGCCTGCTTATTCTTTATTTTTTACATTGCATTTAACATTTATTTTCTCTCTGATGCTTCAGTTCTTGGGCTGTCCAAGAAGTGTCCATCCCAACCTGGTTTTGATGGCAGCTGGCCCACCTGGTGGACCTAGCCGGAGACTATGAGCAGAACTGGATGAGCTTGTTGTATGTTCTGCAAAGGTAAGCCCTCATAGGTGGCGATACTTCTTTCGCAGGGTGCTGACTGGATGCGTATGCTCTGCTAGCCCGAGCTCTTTGGTGGTGAAGGCCCCCTGTCTCTGGTACACTCTGCATGGCTGGGATGCAGGAGACAACGTAAAGGATACAGCCGCCCCGTGTAGGACCTGCAGATCTTGACGAACAGTTCTGAGGGGCAGGTCCTCTGGCTGGCCCTCTAGTCCAAGCTGCTTGGCGGCAGCATACAGCAGAATTGTCCTTTCTGACCCATCATCTAGGACCCATCATGCTGACTCTGACTGTGTCCATGCTGACTCTGACTGTGTCCAGCTGCCTGGGCCACCGAGGTCGTAGTCGTGAAGGCGTGCTGGGAGAGTTGTCTGCCGTCTACCTCGTCCATCGAGTGGTTCTCTTTCTTGGGAACTGGACATCTTGCACTGCAGTACGCCCTAAATCCGGCTCGAAGGACCATGCACAACATTAAATTCTAACTGGTTGTGGAATCTGGCACGCTGCAGGGTGTCCTATAAGAACTTAACCAGATGTCTTTATAGTCCAAGAGGGTTTATTGAGTCAGAAATGTGGTTCTGCAATACAGAAAGCAATAAAGAATGCTTATCAATACAGTATGAACACTGGTATAGCTGCAGTGTTTCTATGTACATAGCATCCACACACATTCTGTATGCATATACAATAAGGGTATTTGGCTGCATGCACAATCATTATGCTTTAATTCTGTAAGAACTAACAGAAAATATTTAAACCAATAGCCAACTCGATTAGGACATGAGGAAGAGAAATAATACAATAATAAACAATAATAATAATAATTCCAACTCAGCTCTCTTCTATAACTTGAGCTGTGATATGCACCTCTAAACATTCACAAGCAGCCTCACGAGACCATGAGCACTCGACTGTCCTAGCTGCATGTTCGCATAGCGGCTAGTAATTCAACATGAAGCACAACTGATCAGAAACTATCTATGCACTACATAAATACCCCAGGCACACTCTCATCAGAATCAACAGGAGAACACAGAGAATGACCAAACAGCTGTGAATACTGCACCAGATGTCATCGCCACCACAGCGAGCATACAACCGAACTTTCTGTACACAATGCGCTACTCAGAAATTTCACAAGCCTGATAGCAAGGTAGCAGAACACATCACAGCAATAAAACAATCAGAACTTACGTTTTCAGAAGACGCACGTAACAGCAATAAATCCCAAAACAGGCATACACAGACAGGATGAGTCCGTAGCAGCTGCAGCAGTCCTCTCTTGGCCCTTTTCCATTAGCCCTACTCTACTCGGCTCGGCTGTTCCCGACTCTACCCGACTCTACTCTACTCAGATTGTGCTGCTTTTCCACCAGCCAGGTTCCCTACCCAGCGGGGGCAGGGTCACCGTGAAACAGCTGGGCGACACTGCGTTCATTTTGAGCGCGACACAACAATCAAAACGATGGAGGACTTGTAGGCAATAGTATACTTGATGCTCGGTCTGTGGTTTTTTGTTACAAACCGAATGAAAGAGGAAAGCAGAAGAAGGCTGCAGGCGGCGAGAACAAATACCCTTGAAAAGTACAGGAGAGTTTTGGAAGCTATACAACAGAAGCTGAGGAACAAGAGCAATCGGGCTGCAAAGAAAAGACGTATGAGGGTTAGCTAATTGAAGCTACCGCTAGCTTGTTAGCTAGCTCGTAATGATTAAGTCCTGTGTTTAACATTGTGATGGCAGCAAGATATTGCCATAAAGTAACAAAGTGTATGTACTGCAGTACTGTTTTGGACGTCGCGCTCATGACTCATCGGTGACGACATTCTCTGACCAATCAGTAGCTGACAGTCGGTTGACGTCACCTTTTGGTATCGACTCAGCTCGCTTAGAACCAAAGCAGAGTAGGTACTAAAAACTGGTTTGTTTTAGGAGGTACCGTCCCGGTGAAAACGAAACGCAAACTGAGTGGAGCCGAGTAGCCAAGCTCGTCACCTGCACTCTCTACCGGAGTGCAGGTGATGAGCATGACGGACTCATGCACTGATTCTTGCCTCTGATTGGTCAGACGTCTTGGGGGGAGTGTGGGGAAAAGTATGGGGGTTCCTGGCCTTTTTTACATTATCCACACAATGGTATGATGATATCTGAAAGCTGGACTATTACATCCCAGAAATGTGATCGTTTTCTCAAAGGGTGTTCACTTTCAATTTCTGCAACCACCATATCTGGACCTAGGAACAGGTTTTAGGGTAAAGCTGGCTCTGTGATCTGTTAAATCCTGACTGCATGATTAACTCTGACCTATTTACTCTCTGTCTCAGTCACTGTTAGCAGCAATAGCGTTTCTATTAAAATAGAAGCTAATCATAAAAATGTACTCTTATAAAATTGTAAAGGGGACCAAAGGATTTTGAAAAAAACAAAACAAAACACTCAAACAAAGATGTGCCAAAGGGGATAAGCAGTGGCGTCTTTATACCTATTTTAGGGGAGCTGAAGCCCCCCTAAAATAGGCCTAAGCCCCCCTAAATAATTTGGGGGTGTTTTATTAAAAAAAAAAAAAAGAAAAACAAAAAGAAAAATTACAAAAAAGTGCCTACAAATTCGATATAAAGTGGCCAGGATATGAGGTTAAATTAAATAATCATATAACTTTACATTACTCACATAAATACAATCATAAATCTGTCAGTTTCCCTTTACTTTGTAGAGAGAGTCCCTGCAGTGCGTCGATATCCAGTCTATTCCACTTGTTCATATGGAGAACGCCCACATCACTCAAAATCCAGTCCACGTTTCCCCAGCAACCTTGCTTGCACTCTCGGTACATGCAGCGTGTGTGTATCTGCACTGAAACACACAGAGCCGACTGCAGCAGCATTAAACCATCAGTCAAGAATGGATATAAGAGAGTTTTTCAAAAAATTAACTATTCATCTCTGCTGGAAGTAACAATAATCTCCAGCCCCCAGCTATAAAAGCAGTTGGTCCATGTTTTAATTAACCAAATGCTCCCTGTTTGACAAATAAAAACCTAGCTTGCACACAAGACATCTCTGCACACGTCTTACTTTTGCTGTTTTGCGGACAAAAGTTACATTCTAGCTCTAAAAGAACGCTGCTACATAGCTAGCTAGTGAGTCTGAAATGCATTGTGAAGGTCCTGGCTGTTTATAGAGTTAAGAGTGCAGTCTTTTACCATAATCTATTTTGGGGTGACTTTCTTCTGGAGCATCAGCTGTGTTTCTCACTTTACACATGGATGCACACTGTGAAACAGGAGCTGAGCTCATTCACATGTGATTATTATCATATTATTAATAATACACTAACAATATCACTCCACCATCCCTATTGATCTGTAGGAGTCAGGGCAGAGGAGCACAGGGAGTGAGAGGGGAGAGACCTCCACTGGAAAGGTAAGTCTAACGATTTCACAGGACAGAGACATTTGTGATGCAGACAGTCTTGGAATTTTATGGACCTCAATATGAATAATATGAAATATGAAACATTTCAGTTAAGACGCACCTTGTAAGACATATTCAACTTGAGTTTTTATTTAGGAGTGCAATGATTAGAAAGTGGAGAAAATCAAGATATATATAGCCAAATTAGCCTCACCCAAAAATTTTTCAAGAGTACCTCGATATTATTTTAATTCAAGTAATTTAGAAATATTTTTCAGGGCTTCAATTTACAACCGTGTTAGACACAAATGTGCCCAAATGTTACTAATGTGACTTTAAAATATACAACAATTATTGTGTTGTATGCGAAAGTCATGGTGTTAGCCTCTATGTTGATCAGTTATTAACTCAATTCATTGTGTGTCATTGTATCTTGAAGGGTCAGGCAGGAGAAGCCCTTAGGAGTCAGGGCAGAGGAGCACAGTAGTTTGTTCAAGTGTACTATGAGTATACTTATCTTATACAAGAACTGAGGCAGTATACTTGAAGTTTACATTTTATATTCTATATTTTATATACTTAAGAACAGTACAGTGAAGTACACTTGGCTCGTACTGAAGAGTATAAAGAAAAGTCTAAAACTAAGTACATTAGTACTTAGACTTATACACTTATACTTCAATACTAAAACCTGTTCTTTAGTGTACTTTTTACTTCTTTTTGCCACAAAGTACTAAAACTTAGTAGATCTTGGTCCAGGTACAGAATAAGGTCAAGTCATGGTGCACATTTAATTTAGCAGAATAAAACTGTATTTCACTTCACACATTTGCTTTGAGGTATTAACCCTGTTATAAACTTATGTTCAAGATCATAAACTCCATCATAGTGCTGGAGTTTAAAAGTTTACAGTAAACAGTATATGTGCTCAATGTCATTATCTTTATATACCTAAAAACATAAACAGAGGAACATTTGACTTGACTTTATTGATCAAGTTCTAGTCCCTTTCATAAGGGTTTGGCACTGGTGTTATGTACACAACGTCATCTATTTCAACAAGAACACATTTGTTTTAATCATATCAGGCCAGACAGCATTAACAGTTAAAGTACTTTGTACAATGATCTGTGAATCCATTTTTGACAAAGAAGAGCTTGATCTTGGAGAGACTTATTTTTACATTTTCACATGCAAATGTGCCCTTTATCCTTTATCATTTTTGAAAAAGAAGGGCTTGATTTCATAGAGGCTCTTTGTTTTTGAAATGCACATCTTAAATGATTTAAACAGGTATTTGTAAATGCACTGTATTTAAAGATGTTAAATATATCAAACTTATTCTCAACATTCTGTCCTGTGATTTTGTAAATACATCGCAGTCTAGTGTACATACAGTACACTAGTACTTCAAGAATACTCAAGTATTTTTCATGTATATAAATACTATTCGACAAGTAATATACTTAGCAAACTTGCAAGTATACTTAAGTAAAATAGCAGAAAATAGAATTCTTTAGGTCATAAAAGTATACTTCAATAATCTAAAATGTGGACTAGAAGTATATACCTAGTACACTTGTAGTAGATAAGTGTAGATAAGTGTATTTATTGTATACTTGAAAGTGTACTTTTGTAAACTTAAAATGACCTTATAAAGTAAACTTAAAGTATACTTTTAGAAACTTCAAAATGTTCCAATTTAGTCTGAAGAAAAAAAAAACCTAAATACTTATTTAGTATTTTTGTTGTTAAAGGGATAGTTCAGGATTTTTTAAGTACCTTAGAAGCCACTAGCTTGTTATGTTTACAACAGCTGAGAGGGAGGTGGAGTGATTCAGTGGCTCGCGGAAGTGCTGTGCGGAGGAATATGTGGCGTGAGTTGGTTAGTTCCAGATAAACTTTATATTTCCAAAATGTTAATGCACTTAAAAGCATGCATAGGTAGCATACTCCTAAACTGTGGTATTATTTTTTGATGGGAGTTCTTGTAGGCAGCAAAAATACCCTTTGTTCTTGGTACGATACTTCACTGTTTGCGGCTATATCTGCGTAACAGACTCTTACAGACTGTGGCTTACTGAGGGAGAGGAGAGAACGTTCTACTGCATCCAATGGCCCTTTTCCACCAGCACGTCTTAGCCCTACTCTACTCTACTCTACTAGGTTCTACCCGGTTTGCGTTGCATTTCCCCCGGCAAAGTACCTCCTAAAACAAACCAGTTTTTAGTATCCAGTCTGCTCTGGTCCTAAGCGAGCTGAGTCGATACTAAAAGGTGACATCGACCGACTGCCAGCTACTGATTGGTCAGAGAATGTCATCACCGATGAGTCATGAGCGTGACGAGCTAGCTAACATGTTAGCGGTAGCTACCATTAGCTTACCCTCATACGTCTTTTCTTTGCAGCTCGATTGCTCTCGTCCTCGGTATTTCTTCTCGCTGCCTGCAGCCTTCTTCTGCTTTCCTCTTTCATTCGGTTTGTGACAAAAAACCACAGATCGAGCAGCAAGTATATTATTGCCTCCAAGTCCTCCATTGTTTTGATTGTTGTGTCGCGCTCAAAATGACATGAACGCAGTGTCGCCCAGCTGTTTTATGGCGACCCCGCCCCTGCTGGCCAGGGAACCAGGCTGGTGGGAAAGCAGCACAATGCGAGTAGAATTAGAGCCGGGTAGAGTCGGGGAAAGCTCAGCCGAGTAGAGTAGGGCTAAGACATGCTGATGGAAAAGGGCCACTAAGTATGGCGATATGGAGCTCATACAACCCCACTTGAAAAATATTGAACTATCCCTTTAATTTTTTAAACATACACTTATTGTTAAACTTTGTTGTACTGTACCTAAAAAAAGACTGAAATAGTAATAATAAATCATTTATGAGTCTTTGTCAGCTGTTTGGGGAATTTTGTTGTCATGCGCTAAGTTTGCTCACATCCTGTGTGTCTCCTGGGGGCAAAGCCCCCCCCCCCCGACCCATCCTTTAAACCTAGTAACGCCCCTGGGGGTGAGTTTGTAATTGGTCGTAATTGTCGCATTACCACGCGGGAGGGAGGGAGAGAGAGAGAGAGAGAGAGGGAAGGTTGGGGGGACAAAGCACCCGAAGGAGCCGGCATGAAGCTCTGCAAAACTGTCGGGTCCATAAGTGAGGTTTACAAAAGTCTGAACGCATCAATCAGCTTCTTTCTCGCCTCATGATTTTAACACAGAGAAGTGCATCTTAAGTAACAGTGAAAACTCGGACACTGAGCCACTCAAATAATCGTCCACCGGTCCGCGTGAAACACAGCACGGTGAAAAAAGAAAAATTGAAAAGTTTTTTTAATTCCTTTAAAATCTCTCTCCCTCTCCCCCTTCCTTTTTCTGTTTTGTTCCCCTGATAGCTTTCTTTTTTGCCTCTCCATCTTTAGCTTTCTGTCATCTGTCAGCACGATTTAAACGAAAACACTCTTACTCCAGCGCATGCTTCAGTGGGCGCGCTCTCTGGAGCTTGCGCTATGGGGGGTGGGGGGGTGGGGGGGGTGAGAAGAGAGAGGGGGTGAAGAAGAAGCGAAGGGGCGCCCTATCAGTCACTGACGTGTCTGTTCTTTATCATACTATTGGCACATGCACAAACTGTCGTTCATTACAGAAAATACAGATTTTCTTCCCCATCACTTTGGCGCCCCTTCTAGCGCGGCGCCCCTATGCGCCGCATATAGTGCATACCCCCTTTTTGCGCCACTGCCTCACAATGGTTTGGCCCAAACTGTTTGTCCCGGCGACCGGCGTAGCTGCTGCTGCAGAACCGTGTACACACAGAGGCAGGCGGACAAAGCGGTGGTGATCGGACGAAGTAAGTGTATTAAAACACAGAATGGTTGATGAGTTGTTCATCACTCCACTTCTTCAACAAGCACAACATGAAAAGCAAAATTTCAACTCCTGTGTTCGAAGTTTGCCAGCATGTTTTAAATTAACACAGCACGCAGCTAATAGGATGTTTATTTTTAAGCTAAAACGAAATTTGCACTGTATGTAGCACATCTTTTCATCTGAGATTGTAATGAATCTGTGGATTGTCCAGAGTTTTTCTCTGCTGCTGGCTGCAAACAGCCTCTCCTCTCTGCCTGATGCAACAGACTGTGACAGTCAGAGAGAACAGACAGGGGACATGCTGACATCCTCAGCCTCTCATATATCACACTAATATCACACTATATTAGAATTCTCTTTAAACATGTATTTACTTTACTTCTATTCCAGATTTATTTATTTAAAAAGAAAGTAGTTATAACTTGGACTTAGATGTTCACTACTTTTTGACAGTTTAATAAAAGCATATGCTTGAAGAAAAGTTTGATGTAGTTTGGTTATTCATTAAAGTTTTTCTTCTAGTTTTAGAACTTTTATTGAGCTCTCAGTTCTCATAGGCTACGTTCACACTGCAGCCCTTAATGCTCAATTCCGATTTATTGCTCAAATCCGATTTTTTTGTTTGGCTGTTCAGATTACGCCTTTAAATGTGGCCTGTCTGCAGACTGCGATGTGAACAGCTCACGCTTCAGAATTGACACGCATGCTCAGTTGAATATTAATGACATCACGCACAGAACGGTGTGATGAGGGCAACAAACACAGACCAAAAATGTGCTTCACAATGCTGGAGAAGTTTGTTCTCATAACGCAGAACCTGATGTTACAGCAGCTCACCTTGAGTGAGCTCTTATTAAAGTTATTGTGGGTATATTTTATTTCTTATGAACCTAAAGGCGGCCGCTCTTTCCCGTCGACCCCTGCCGATGAGAGATTGTTGCTGGAGAGAAAAACAGCTCAGAGCCATAGCGCGCTGAACAGGTGAACAGAGGCGAAAACTTAGTTTTATCATCTGTTCTGATGTTTCTTAGTTTGTCTGAGAGCAGATCAGACAGGAGCAGACTGTTCACTGACTGACGCTGTCTCGTAGAAACACACAGTAGCGCGCAAATGCGCACGGATGAGATGGTCCGCAGTGGATCATCAGTGTCTTTCCGCGTCCTGTAAACTGTTATTTTAGCCTGATAAATTCATTAAAACTGTTGGTGCAGTGTTAATAAACTAAGTTTATCAGATATCATAATACAAACAGTGTAAAGATGTATAATTCATTCACGTTTATTGTTTATTGTGCATGTAATGGGTCCCACAGTCGATTGCACAAGCGCTCTCTCACTTTCTCTCGTCACTCCCCCCTTTATGCATTTTTTAATCATGCTTGTAGAGGGAAAATCAACTAAAACTCAAAATTTTTTTGAGTTTATACCATTTTTTCCTAAAACTTTATTTTAGGAAAAAATGGTATAAACTTTTTAATACTCATGTCTATATATTAACCTCTCCTTATGTTTTGGCCATGAAGTGACTCTGAAAAAATCTGACTCGAGGTAAATTGAAGACCCCTGCTCTAGAATGACGTCAAAGTCGCATTGAATGCGACCTGGCTGTTCAGACTGCGGTCGCATTCAAGAAAATCAGATACATATCTGATTCAGTACCACATTTGAAAGTGGCCTGAATCTGATTCGAAAATGTCAGATTCAATGTGACTTGTGCTGTTCACACTGTCAAAAACAAATCAGATACAGGTCACATTTGAGCCAAAAAATCAGATTCAGGTCACTTTTGACTGCAGTGTGAACATAGCCATAAAGCTGCTGTAGTGGTGATAACACTATTGTTAATGGTGAGATAAGAAATTCTGTTAGATCACATATAGTGTAGTTCACACCTTCCAACCAATACAACTCTTGGAATTGCTGGTTGAGCAGAAACTAACCTGTAGACAGTTAAGATATGGACTAACAAGGAACAATGACTTACAGTTATTGTTTAATATAACTATGCAAGACATTTGAAAAAGTATCAAAACAACACAGAAAAAATGTAGCATTTATTTTAATGTCCCCCCCCAAGAATAACTCTGAAATTTTACTGTTTAATTTATTGTCCCCCCCAACATTGAAGAGGGATTTTCGCCACTGCTCCGAGTTGCTGCAAAAGTGACAGCGGCTCTGACCTTCTTCACCTACCGAGGTGAAATTTTCACCTGCAGCGCATTCAAAGGCGAGGATAGGCGTTCATTTGATTGGTGAAGATTACACTCGGCTGTGTTAAACCCACTCACGCCCCCTCTCCTCCCTCTCTGCTACTTGCGGTGGTGGGAAGGACGGAGGCGTGGGTGCGCCTCGCTGAGCCGGACTGCGCCGTGCACAAAACTTGCAAAATGCCCTGGACACACCCTGTTGGCGCGGCACAGGTGCACCACTGATGCAGCAAGTTGCAGGGGCAACTTGGTGTTAAGTGTCTTGCCATGTGCCGCCCGGAGCTGGGTTTGAACCTGCAACCTCCTGGTTGCTGACCAAGCGCACTATCTAGCTGCGCCACCAAGACCCCAAATAATACAGTAATTCTGTTTCTGTGAAAGTCAGGGCTACAATCCTTCTGTGTGAACTTAACATTTGCAGTAAAGTCACAGAACCTGACAAGAGATGAAATTGCACTTACAAGGCAGCCAGAATAAATATGATACAGCAATAATGATTGAGTTACCATACAGCCCCGTAAAAAATATAATATAAGAAGTGTTTTAACTAACTACTTTGATGCAGTGGTCTGTCTTGCTGTCTGCTGTCGTTATTCCCATCTTGATGGTAGAGCTCACTTTCAGTCATGGAAGGTGAACAATCAGAATCAGAACATGATGTTCTGGGCAAAAGAATGTAAATTACATATCAGTGATAGGAATCAGCATTCAATATGATTGATATATTTATTTCCTCAGACACCCCCTTCAGCGGTATTGAAAATGGACAAAACACATTTTCCCACACAAACACCACCATCAATAGCTCTCTCAATAGCTCTGTAGGTCTTTAAGAGTATCAAAGTCACTGCAGTGAAATAATAAATACTTACGGAGCTTACAACCTGTTGCAAGAAAACAAATTTAAAATCAGACCCACTTTTCCTTCTCAGGTGGACTGGACTTTCAAAGTCACTATCAGAGAGCTCCTGGAGATAAAAAAGTCAGGGTTATGTGTGATATACAATATATCAAGTCAGTGGGGTCCGTGTCTCTTCTGGTAATTGGATAAAACGTTTGGAAACAGATATCAAAAATAGAAAACGACTGGAGATTTGATTTTTGTTTTGAAATAGAAACATCAAAATCAAAATACAGCTTGATTTTATTTTTTATTGTCTGAAACGAGTAAGGAAAGTTCAATAACAGTTTGATTTTCAATTTTGATTTCTAAAAAGAAAATAGAATATAGCACGACACACAAATCGAGAAATGGCCTGTATAATTGTTTTGGATTACTGGAAGTTGTCATGACAAGAATATTGCTCATACTGACCAGTAGATGGCGACAGCGTGGGGCCTACACATGCCAACTGTCGGAAAGCCCTTGAACTGGCATCACCAAAGGGTGGACCCTCCTCAATATATATAAAATTAACTTTAAAAAAAATAATACATTCGTTATAAATCATACAAAGGGCAGCAACTTACATAATAACACAAGTGCTTGTTGTTAAGTGTGTGCGTGCGTTAGCGGGGATGTCTGTTTGTGGGTGTGCGTGAGTGAAGCTGTCTGTGTGTTTAAATTATTTTTTAATTATTTTTGGGCATTTTGTGACTTTATTGATAGGTGAGAGAGAGACAGTGGATAGGCTTGTGAAGGGGAGTGAGAGATAAAGAGGGCAATCTGCAAACTATCTGGATTGTGCCTGGTCGCTTACCACTCCGCCAAACCAAATGTGTGGCTAGTGTGGCTCCTTTGCCACCCACTGTAGAGGGCATGTCTTCCCACTGCAGTAAACGTAAAGAAGATTCAATGACAACATGATGGTAGAGGACAATGAGCTGCAGTGTGCTTCAGTCTGTGCCCCATTGTAGCAAGATTAAACTCCTCCAAAGGACAAGAATGCCTTCACCTCCCCCTCTGCCTCTCTCTCAGAGGCCTTAATTGTAACTCACTAGAGACATGTGGAGCCATAAAGACCCTCTTCTTTCCCACCATCTGCAATGAACAGACACTTGTGTTGACTCGAGAGATGTATTTATTGCCCTGCACTTCCTACCTGAACAATGATTGGCTGAGACCTGATAAGGTTTTTGAACAGACTACGCTCCCTGAGGCTTAAATAATTCTGTTCTACTCCCAGAAGATTCTTCTGTGACAACTAAGATGACTTTTGACCTCCTTGGGTAGTTGGACCCCTCACCTGCCCAAGTGTAGAAAACAGATGTTTTTCAGCCAACAGAAACCACAACTTTATAAACTCTTTAACGAAACAATGGACACATCTAACAATGTGATATTTGATTCTGTTATCAATAATGCATTCTGATGATGTGACTTCTGTGTCTCTAACCTTACAAATGTCCAAGCTATGAATATAATGCATTAATAGTTTTAAAGCCTCTTCTGATGCTTAGCCTTCTGATGGACCTCAGTGGAAGACTGAGGAGAGAACTTTATCCAGAAATGCATTTGTTATCTCTGCATTATTGCCTGTTCTATTGATGAAGTGTTTACTATAGAATTTCTATACATTAAGTTTGATAGCATAGCATTTCAAAGGCATGCAAACTTACTTATCTAAGTGTTAACCACATATATTATATTCTATTATATTATTTTTAATAAGATTGAAACCGTTTTATTCTTTTTTATTGTTTAGATATGGACTATTTGGTATCAAATCGCTTATCGTAAGATTTTCTACTCAGTTGGAGTGTTTATATTGGGTGGTTATCAAAGTACGACTTAATATTTTGGCCAAATGTAAGTTGATAAAGTATTTGTTACTCATCTAAGGCCCTCCTCCTGTAAGACCCTCATTAGAAGTCAAAACCATAGAGACACATTCTTCTCTCTCTTCTTCTTTGACTTTTCATCCCTGTGGAGCTCGTGGCATCGTAAGCTGGGAATTAAAAAAAACAACTTGATTTCTACCAGTGACAAGGGAAAAAACACACACATAAGTGTGTTTTCTGGTCTCACATGGAGCCAGGCTGAGGCTCAAAGGATTGGCCTGGAGACCTTGGGAATTTGCCTAAGTCTCCAGCAAAATAAAACATGAAGTCCAATAAAATTATAGACAAAAATCTAGCTTGGATGTTTACGCTGGGACACTGCAGGAATTCAGTAAATTGCATATTTGCAATTTACTGAATTCACACACAATCAATATATCAGTGCAGGACTGAGCACCCCTTTGTGAGAAAAACAGATACCAGCACATGTCCATACAGTACATAACCTACTTAGCTTAGTCATTTTATATTTTATTTTAATTGGCCTTTTTATGAATTGATGCTTAATAGAATACACATGCTGTTCATTTAAAGATTTACATGTCAGTGACAAGAGATGCAAATTAGCTTTTTAATAACTAGTGTTCAGTTACATTTTGTTGAAGGTTTTGTTCTGTTTGGAAGAAGGCACAAGTCCAGATTAGATTGGTTAGCCAACCATTTATTGACAATATGTGAAACAATACAAAAGTTAGTAAAAATCACTCAGCTGAGCGCGCTGTTCTGCACCTCCAGACAAAGTGTGCAGCTTCCTCTCCAAAAACAAAAACACTTTTCTACATGGGGTTACATAACATTTTATACACAGCAAATGGGTGGGACAGTTCTAGTTTGCCTCACAACAGAATTTTTTGACAGTTGGAGTGTGATAAATCTCACGGTTATTTTCCTTACCCAGGTTGGTTCGACCTGAACTGAATGTCTGCCTTTAATGTTAACTGCAGGTGTGAGTATGCAGTCATTAGGGAGTCAAAGCTTGGCGAGGTTGTTTTCCTTTCTCACACATCCAAATAAAAGAACCAAAGTAAAACACAAGATCTCATACACTTCAGGCTTAGGAGGTGACATCATAGGTAATGTTGAAATCAAACCTCATGACTGATTTCATAAGATATGTTTGTATCACAGTACAGGGGGTTAACAGTAGGTACTTTCACTTCAGCTTAGTCAGCATAATAGCAGGAACTAATAGCTAATAGCAAGTCTAAAAATATCAGACAGGAAACAAGAGCACAGTTCATTTTGTATAATGTAACTTCCTTAGCTGAAGCAGTAAAAACATGAAATCATTGAATCAGTGTTAGCGTAAAATGATATTTCTGGATAAATGTTAGCATTAACTCGTAAATAATGATTGCAACTTTATTGTTCACTGCGTTGTATATAATATGTAATAAAAGTAATATAAACTAGAAAAGCACTCAGAGAGCGCAGACCTCTGCCAAGCAGCTTCAGTCCACCCCTAACACACATGCATACATGTATTAGACAGATACATGTATGCACATGTCTGTATTCCCTGTTTTGGAAATCCCCCAGTCTACTGTTACCATGACAATGGAGCACTTTCTGTCCCTTGAAGTTTCAATCAAAGGTGTTCTTGTCTTTGATTAGCCCTGTGGTCTTTGATTGGCCCTTTGATGTTTGGCCCTTTGATGTTGAATTCTTGAAATGCCCGGCGGCCGGCCAAGCCACCCTCAAGATTTCCATGGAAATTGTCTAGTTACCTCTGCAATGTTAAGAATCCTTTAAACAATTCCTGTATCCAGATGGTGATCTGGATCAGTCCCAAAATCTGATCATTTCTTCCTTATCCCATTCCACACATTCCCTGAAAATTTTATCCAAATCCGTCCATAACTTTTCAAGTTATCTTGATCACAAACAGACAGACCAACCAACGCCGGCAAAAACATAACCTGCTTGGCGGAGGTATAATGGTTCACTCTCATATGTGAAAACCCCCAAATTTATTCCACTTTAACTATATTGATATGATAATTCTTTATAATTATTTATTTAATAATTAGTCAAAAATCCAGTTGAACATATTTAGTGAAAATGGCTGTCTTTTCTCCGTTTACCCTATTAGTAGTACCCTATTCATAAGCGACTTTTTAAAATAAAGCCATATTATTTAATATTATTATTAGTTAATTTGATAATTTAAAATAGCCTAGGATATCTGGGAAATTCGTCAGGTCCACAGGTCCCACAGGTGATGGGTTGCAGACTGGCAGAATGTAAGCAACCACATACAGGTTACAACATTGACCAAAGTGAGGTAGGTTAAACCTTGACTAAAAGTACTCTTATACTCTTATCTAGTAACTCTTATTATTATGATTACTGCTAAGATACTATCAGAACCCCGGGATTTTAAGAAACACAGAAACAGTAGCTGTAGGGGATGGCAAACAAAGAGGCAATATACATAACTAGAAAAGCACTCAGAGAGTGCAGACCTCCGCCAAGCAGCTTTGGTCCACTTGGTGAAAAATCTGGGAATGTTAAAGAATCCTTTAAAAAATTCCTGGGTCCAGACGGTGATCCGGATCACCCCCAAAATTTATTCAGTTCTTCCATATCCCATTTCCGACAATTCCTGAAAATTTCATCCAAATCCGTTCAGAACTTGAAGTTATTTTGAACCGAAACAAACAGACAAACAGACAGACAGATAAACGCCGGCAAAAGCATAACCTCCTTGGCAGAGGTAATAACCTCCGTGTTCATTTGGATATTTATATATTGTTTGCTTGTGTGTTAATTCCTTACCATTAAGTCTGTCCCATGCACGCAATGTTGTACAGAGCACATTGCAGGGATGCTTCGTCAGCTGAACTCTGAACTCTCTGGCTCTGGGAGTCTGGGAAGCCACCGCCCCCCAAGCAGCACGCACGCTCATATGTGCACACACATACAAAACTTTGAGGCCCTTTCTCATACACTTTAGTTTGACCTACAATCCCCAAATTTCTACCAGTTGTGGATAAGATCAGACACTGTCACATAAAGCAGTCCAAAGTGTGAATTTCAACCTCCTTCACACTTAAAACCTTGCACATGTACTTGCAATAATTTACATACTGAACTTTATTTTATTTGCGTTCAGATGCTTGTTTTTTAATGATGGTATAAAAAATATTTAACCTTCAACCCTGCTATCAGATCAAACTATGGTCATATGCATTGCGTGTGTGTGCTCAAGAACAGGAACTCATTGATAAAATTGGATTGCTGCATAATGGCCATATACCCAGCAGTTCTTCGCTGAATTGAATTACTGCATTACGGTCATATGCACTGCATGTGTGTATAGGAAGTCATTCATAGGTTGACCTAACTGGACATATATACTGTGTGTGTGTGCTCAAGAAGCCATAGATAAACCAATCATGGTCCACATGTGTTTTCCTATATAACTTGTTTAGAAAGTAATGCAATTTAACTCTGGTCATTAGTCAACATGTTAGAGCAGGGGGAAGAGCTAAAGTCTCTAACAAATCATTGTCTGTCACACTGTATATATATCTTGTGTTTTCCTGAAATAAACCGAGAGAAAGGACTGACTCTACTACGCACTGGTCTGCTGTGTCTTCCTTAATCAAGGATGCAGGCCGGGCCTGCACTGGATATGTGGGCTAGGCCCACACCCAATATGTGGGCTAGGCTCACACCTATTTAGGCTGGGCCTAACAGAGTATTAATATAATTAATCCATTTTGGTGTCAGGAGTGGGATCCAGTGCATCGTCATCGGACCGCAGGCTGAACAATGGAATTAAATCTCCACTTTGCGCGCACATTTCAATCCTTCCAGCGGCATAGACAGACCAGCTGCTTTGAAGAAGAGGTGTGGGATTGAGACTTCCTTGCCAGTCAGCGCGGCCCGAGGGACTGCTGCTGGAGTCCTCAGTGACCCGAACCACAGCCTTCCTGAGTCGTTTTCCTGGTAAGTGCCAACCTCTTATTACTTAAGTAACTACAATGGGTCTAGGTAGATCTAAGCATAAGAGTAAAGGTAGAATAGAATAAACCTTTATTTGTCCCACATGGGGAAATTTGCAACTCAAACGAGCAGGAGCTGCTGTAACCGGCTGCCACTCGAGCAGCGGCGGAAGTAAACATGTTTCTGCAATATGTGACGTTATGGAGAAAAAATATCCAGGCAGCACTGAAAGGGTTCCTATGTGGGAGAAGAAATTAGGATTTTCAGAAGGGGGTAGTCTGAGTGTACAGCAATTACAACAACTGAGGAAAAATATGGAAGATTTGCATAAAGGTAAATGGCCTACACATAAAAAGAAACCAAAAAGAGTAAAACTAACCATACAGGACTTTATCTGTTTAACACAGTGGGAGCGAGAAGCAAATCTCAGGTTAAATAAATGCAAAATAGAAAAAGAATTGATGCCAGAATCACTACAGGCTCAAAAAGTGATACCAAATTTACAAGACAGCAATGCAGGGATAAAATGTGAGCAGGATTGGCAGACAAAAGACAGATGCAGTAATCACTTCGACACCTATTAAACAAAAACAGTTAACACTAGCAGCAAGCCTCTATCCTCCATTACCCCCAGACAGCTCCTGGGACATAAATCGCTTAAATCAACTATCACCTTCAACTAAACCAGTGACAAGGGCAGACACAGGACATGCAGCTGAGCCACCAGCCAGACTGATGGAGCAGATACAGTTAATGCAACCAGTAGGGCAGTTCCCCATGTATCAGGTTGCAGGAGGTGATGGCATACAACAGGTTTACAGACCATGGGACAGGACAGAGATGAAGGAAGCTGCTAGGACAGTGCCAGACCCCAGAGATGGAATTAAGGGGTTTGAGAAAAATTGGATTTCATTGTGTAAACAGTGGAGGCCGACAGGAGAGGAATGCAGAAAGTTGTTAAGTATGATAAGTAAAGATGAAGGCTACAAATGGGATAAGTTGTATGATGATTATAAATAGGTGGAGAAAATTGTTTCCAGACATGTACAGTGGGAAGTAGATGATCGTTACCAGGAAATGGTAAAAGCAATAATTCACTTTGCTCAAGAAACCTGGGGTAAATACTCAGGACTTCAGAGTGTTATGCAAATGATCCAGGGACCCGAGGAGAGTGCTCCTTTGTTTTTGGCTAAATTCCTCAGAGCATATGAGCAGCAGACAGGACAGGATAAAAATCAGTTTGGTTCCAACCCTATAGGTTCTTTTGAGGCAGCTTGTGTAGCACTTGGGCTTAGCAGGTTAAATCAAGAAACGCACCAGGCTAGAGTAGAGAAGGAGAGAAAAACTAAAAAAGACACACAACAGGTATATTATGTACAGGAGTAAGCCCTGGTGTGACCTTTCTGACATCCCTCTGGACACAGGCCGCACAGTATTTGTAGATGGTTGATGCTAAACAGAATCAAAAGGGTGGTAAAGAGGTAGGGTACACCGTAGTGACCACTGAAAATTGTTTTAAAATTTGTTAAACGGCCATGGGCAAACACATCTAAAATAGTGAAGAAGTTCAAAAAACTGCTGGATGAAATCCTTTTACCCAGAAGAATAACAGTGATACAATGTATAGCACACAAAAAGAGACAAAAAAAGGCAGCTGAAAGTAAAAAGCTAATAAATACTGAAAGCATAGTCCTGTATCAACTCAGGACTATTTTGGTACCTCAGTACAAGACATCCAAAGTAAGGAGGAAGAAACTGAACTCAAAACAATGAAAAATATGCTACCTTAATAAATGGAATATAGGAATCTGAAAGGGAATCATGTTTTCTATGGCCCTGGTATAGAAAGCTGCAGAAATACATAAAAATCATGATGGATAAAATAAAATGATAAATTCAATTAGAAGAGTTTGGCACTGCTCAGGAATACAGCAGGTAAGTGGCAGGAGTCTGCCTTAAGTGTGATATTTGTGCTGGGCACAACGTGAAAACTGCACAGGGGAAGTTGCAACAAATAAAAAGAGCTCAGAGTTCAAGCCATAATTGACTGATGGCTTTTATTGAATCACATGCATGTCAAGGAACTAAATATGTATTAACAATGGGGTGTTCAGCTACAGGGTGGCTTGATTCGCTAACAATCAATGCATGATTTATAATTGGGGAAATACTATGAGATGCTGGCAGATATCTTCTCCTCTTTGCCCAGACTTGACCTGACCAGAGCTGATATGGGGCCCCTACACGACCTGGTGCCAGGTGACTACATGTGGGTAAAGAAGTGGAGACAGAGAAGCACCTTGGATCCATCACCATCACATCAAAAAAGCGACTATTGTCAACCTAGAAGAATAACTGACTACAGACCCCCACAGACTGAGACAGAGACACAGACTTAGGGCTCTAATTTCCTGGCGCAACTCAGGGTGGCGCAGTCTGGCGCACCACCCGCAGTGGTAATTTCGTCTGGCGCACCGCCGTGCGCAGCCAGTTTGGCAATTTGGTAGACCGGCTGCGCCGAAATGGGTGTGACGGCGCACCAGGGGGAGGTGTCCACAGATTCAGCTTGGCGCAGTGACAATTTCGTGCCAAAAAAACGCGCGGAAGGTGCGCTGAAAGCCTGCCAGCTCCAACCTGGTCTATTCTCGGCGCAGGAGAGGCGCACCCCGGGCAGTGGTAATTTGGCTGACAGAAGCACAGGGCGCACACGTCACCAGAACCTCACAGGCAGGTGTCCAGAGTGTCAGGCACATTTCGATACAATAAACAATCACAGCAACCACTATTTAATGTAACCGTCTGAACCAGCACATACATTTGCATCTATATTAATTGTCCTGTCACATCTAAAGTCAGATCAGAGACGTTTGTCATAACTAATGAGTTCACGTCTCTCAAGCCAACCACAAACAGCCACATCATCCGATACGGAGTATCCGGCTGCTCTCATCTCATGAAATTAAATAGAAAAGAAAAAAGAGAGAGACGCTCGCTGAATAAATAGTGTTTTAAGGATTTACCTGTGATTGCCCATATTTCTCTGTTTTAATCTTTATTCGTAACGTGATCTAAAAAGATGGAGTGGCCTGCATTATTGCAAGGAGGATGAGGAGGAGATATATTTTCACCTAAGGCGCTGCTTTTCGGCGATGACGACCAGGAATGCAGGTGGATGACAAGCATGATGAATGGATTAACCTGCTGCTGTGTTTAAATGTAATTATCACTTAATTTTGTACTCATATTTATGACACAGGAACAGATTACATCTGTCCCGTGAGGTGGTCCACACGGTGACGCGCATCGTGGCCTCCTATGCGCAGCCCGGTGGCCCCTGCGCTCTCCCAGCTGCTGCAAAAGTGACAGCGGCTCTGACCGTCTTCGCCACCGAGGTGAAATTGTCACTGCGCCTCGCCCGCAGCGCATTTAAAGGAGAGGAGAGGCGTTCATTTGATTGGTGAAGATCACACTCGGCTGTGTTAAACCTACTCAAGTCTTGTCTCCTCCCTCTCTGCTACTTGCGCCGGTAGGAGGGACGGAGGCGTGGGTGCGCCAGACTGCGCCTTGCACGAAATTTGCAAAATGCCCTGGACACACCCTGTTGGCGCGGCGCAGGCGCGGCGCAGGGCAGGTGCGCCCTGCCTGCGCCTGGTCTACGAAATTAGAGCCCTTAGACTCAACATAACTGAAAGGAGTGCTCCCTGGAAACAACAATCCACCTCCTCAGCCTAAGGCTGACACTTAGAGGCCATAATAATGCCTCAATAAGCTGGTTCACTGACGAGTGACCGAAGAAACATGCTGAAGACGGCCAACACTGTTCTTACAAGGCTTTGCGTGCAAGTGACAACAAACCTTCAAATCACACTTTTCCCTAAACTAAGTGTGCAACAAATGCTAAAGGACTCAACTTTTGTAATTGTACACCCAGCACACAAGTTACACTCACATAACATTACACAGGCAGTGTCTCTGGTGACCTGATTTCAGCTTGAAACCTAACGGTGCCAACACTAGGTTGAAATCCCACCACACAAAGTTAGTCAAAGTTATTCTTCTGGGTAGTCAGTTAATGGGGTCCACCTCATATTAACTGACTGGCTGTCTCCATAGCACTCAACACATACAAGTTATTAAAGTACATAGGATAAGGTTTATTTAAATGTTGTAGTGTGAACAGTGTGACAACGTGATTGAAATGTTTTCATGTTTTATATTTTGTGTAACGATATTGGGTATTCATTGTTCCCTGCTGCAGCACAACCACTAGAGCCGCCTGAAAGAGAAAAACCCTAATCTACAAACTTTTGAAACCAGAAGGATTAATATAGTTCACCCTTTAGGATTGAAACCAGACAATCGTATAATCTGCTTAATGCCATGATAGAAGTATTTATTTATTTTATTTTTATTTTTATTTGTCAGGGACCATGCACAGAAAAACATATTAAACTCATCCGAGTAGAGATGCTCTGCTTGGCTTTCTAGCTAATTTCCATCTGCAGTCCCTGTGAAGTATGAAGCTGTAGGTGTAGCTGTAGATGACTGCGAGACCCATGCTATGATTAAAAGATCAGATACGATCCAGAAAATACCTCTTGCCAACACAGGCACCCTCTAAATACACATTGATAAGTTCTACCCTGTGGTCTCCAAAAAAGTTTGCTTGATGGATTGCAACTTTTTGTCAATGATGAACAAAAACTTTGCCTACATGCATCAACTCTGGGAAGTAGAGTGTCCTAGACCCCGTAACACACTCAAGCAGCTACAATTGGAGCCCCCAGTTCAGGAGAGCCCAGCAGCGAAGGTTGCTAAGTTCTTCTGTATCAGAGTGGGTTCTGGAGAGGCAAACTTGCCTCAAAGCTACCAAAAAGTGTGTTCAGTGGATAGGAACTAACGATGCACCAGGCAGAGGTAGATGGCTATCTGAGATCATTGGCAGATTGGATTGGACTCCACATATCTTTTTTTTGCATGAGGAAAAAGCAACACTTAAAAGCAAACCAGAGGAGGATGAGAAGTGTGCCGTAGTCATGCTTGCAGAGAGAGTCACTGTCATCTCTGAAAACGTGGATCAGATAACTAGAATAGCCAGGGATACTATGCAGGTTCGAGTGACGGCCTGTAAGGCCCATCAACGTCTGTGAGCATCCCCTGGCCTGTGCCATTTCATATGTTTCTATTTTTTGGTTTGATGATTCTATATTTGTTCTGTTACTTTTACATATAATATCATACTCCTCTTTACTTTTACGTAATTCTGAAGAATTAAAAGGGTGGAAATGGTATAAAAAATATTTAACCTTCAACCCTGCTATCAGATCAAACTATGGTCATATGCATTGCGTGTGTGGGCTCAAGAACAGGAACTCATTGATAAAATTGGATTGCTGCATAATGGCCATATGCCCAGCAGGTCTTCGCTGAATTGAATTACTGCATTACGGTCATATGCACTGCATGTGTGTATGTGTACTTAGGAAGTCATTCATAGGTTGACCTAACTGGACATATATACTGTGTGTGTGTGCTCAAGAAGCCATAGATAAACCAATCATGGTCCACATGTGTTTTCCTATATAACTTGTTTAGAAAGTAATGCAATTTAACTCTGGTCATTAGTCAACATGTTAGAGCAGGGGGAAGAGCTAAAGTCTCTAACAAATCATTGTCTGTCACACTGTATATATATCTTGTGTTTTCCTGAAATAAACCGAGAGAAAGGACTGACTCTACTACGCACTGGTCTGCTGTGTCTTCCTTCTCTCCCCTTGATCAAGGATGCAGGCCGGGCCTGCACTGAATATGTGGGCTAGGCTCACACCTATTTAGGCTAGGCCTAACAGAGTATTAATACAATTAATCCAAATGACAATAAGACTAAAAACTTTATTACATTATGCTCTATGTCTCTTTAGTCTTGGAATTAGATTGGTGTCAGACACTCCTTTAAAGCAGCACTAAGTAAGATTCCGGCTTTTTAGCTCTCTAGAGGCCTCTATGGTCATTGAGTGTAACTGCGCGGTCGTAAAACAGAGCGCCTCACACCAGCGTGCATTTGTTGACATACAGAGGGAGGAGAAGTGAGCCAACAGGACGTCCTGAGAGACAAATAAACCATGTCACCAAAGTACAGTCTGATCATGTTTCTATTTAAATAAATCATCATATACTTACAAGTCCAATAAGCGAGCAGGGCTAAATTAGCATCGGTCGGACATCCTGACTCGTCTTTCAGCTCACGCCAGTGAGTGAACGCCGGGCCAGTGTTTATCCCTGTCTGGGCACTTAGCTTGTTACACTCCAGCTTTCTTTTTTTCGTCTCCTCCAATAAACATTTCTTTTCTTCGGGTTTTTCGCTGCTTCCGCCATAATAACAACACTATATGTAGCTTTATTCTTCTTCTTCTTCTTGTTTAATGATGGGTGGCATCCAATGTCAGAGGAGCATTACCGCCACCTTCTATGCAGGAATGTGAGCCAGAGGTCCCTATTTCCATTAGGAAAATAAGTGCACATTTACTTTAAACTCAATTCTGTTCATTAAATCTGTTTTAAAAATTCATAAACTGCTTTATACTCTCCTTTTCCCAACGTTTAGCTTTCACCTCGAGGGGGAAGTGACGTATGCCGTAAAGCAGTCAAAGCAGTAAAAATTTGTAGTTTTTTAATGTGGAAGTGTTCCTACCATCCACATCGCAGTTACTTAGAGCCAGTAAAGGTGATACAGACCCTCTCAGACCATGACAGAGGCGTCATTCAACCCGTTGTAAGGCGATGTACCATCACAATGATTCTAGAAATATTATATTAGGGTGGAAAAACCCTAGTGTTGGTTTAAAGGAGCTCCAAAAGGCTCACTTAACCCTTTAAGACCTAACTGAGACACTGAAGCCTGTTGGCCCTTTTGACCCTGTTACTCTTTTGCTCTCATTTGGCCTCTACAGTAGATAAAGACCTGAAACTTGAACTGTGAGGCCTCTGAAAATTATAAAATCATAATCTGGTGGAATAATTTTATAAGAACCTACCAAACAGGAAGTAGCTTCAGGAATGAGGTGGGGCTTCAAAATTTTGAATATTAGTTTACAATATTGGTATACATCCCAGAAATTTCATCTTATTTGGTGCAAATTTGACCAAGTTATGATGCTTAATTTACAGTCTTAATTGGACATTGCCACACCCTGTACGGGCAGCAGGAAAGACTTAGGGAGGTGAAACTACCACGGATGTGATCCTTAGGGAGAACAGAACAACATACTAAAATTTCAACTTCCTAGGTTAAAAGGAAAAAATTTACCCCATTGTGAAACTTGGGGTAAATTTGCAGCAATTTTTTGTAATGGAAGTGCATTGTCATTATATCTCTGGAAACAAGTATGGAAGAGACTTGAAGATTGGTGTAGCAGAGCCCTGTCACCAATATCTGTTTTAAGCCTTGAAAACAATTCTTGTGTTAATGTAACTAACTTAACATGAGGGCTTGTCCTGGGCTCTCATTCAAGTTTATAAGCCCCAGGACTTTTTTGAAAAAATACGTTTATGTAAATGAGTTAAAACTTCATGTGTGTTCTGGGCATCATTTTCAACAGTCACTGTAAAATGACAAGTAAATGACAAGTTCATACCTTTGTCTTCTCAGGCTGATGCACTGATTGCATTTAGTGCTATCCATGATATGAAAAAGAAACTACAGACAGTCCCTGACAAAAGTCTTGTCACATAGGGACATAGTAACTTAAAACAGCATATAACTTTATTTATAATCAATTAATTGTTACAATACATAGTTCATTTAATGTTAAGGGCTTTCACTGTGATAACTGGTTGCAAAACGAAACCATCAAAAGTGTCCTAATGTTCACAGCTTGGTAAAACCCATAACATTTATTTTTGCAAGGACAAAAGTCTTGTCCTGTCCTGTAAATGATTTAACCAATCACAGATTAGAGCTTCACAGGTGACAAATACTGTAATTAACACATTCCCAGGTGTGTATAAAAAGAACCCCAGCACACCAGTCCTTCATGTAAAGTGTAACCTGACCCCTGACAACATGCCAAAGATTCAACCACAGACCAAAGTGCTGATCATCAAGAGCCTGAAGACCAAGTCTGCTGCTGAGGGACAGTCATGTTTAATGTATCCAAATGTGGAGAATAAGAGAAAGATTTGATGTTCATGACAAGCCCAGGGCAGGTGGACCCCCTTAGACAACTGTTTAAGAGGACTGTTTGTTGCTTTGACATTTCGGGGCCAGCCCATTTTCATCTGCACCTGAGCTACATGTGGATTTCTCAGCAGAAAACCCTGTATCTACAACAGTTTGTCACATTCTCTCACACAGTGGTCTCCATGGTTGAATTAATGCTCAGAAACCAACATTAAACAGAAGACAACAAAAAAATCATGTCGCATTTGCCAAGGCCCACAGCTTGCAGGAGGGATGGACAGTGGAAAAGTTGCAGAAGGTTGATTTTTATGATGAATCACCCATTGAACTGCATCCCAGTCAATGCAAGTGCTGCAGAAGACCTGTTGGAACCCACATGGACCCAAGATTCACCCAGAAAATAGTCAAGTATGGGTGGAGGAAATATCATGCTTTGGGGTTACATCCAGTATGGGGGTGTGGAGAGTGGATGGAAACATCAACAGTCTGAAGTATCAAGAAATTCTTGCTGCCCATTACATTCCAAATCACAGGAGAGGGCAAATTCTACAGCAGGATGGCACTCCTTCTCATACTTCAGCCTCCATATCAGAGTTTCTTAAAGCAAAGAAGGTCAAGGTGCTTCAGGATTGGCCAGCCCAGTCACCAGACATGAATATTATTGAGCATGTCAGGGGTATGATGAAGGAGGCTTGGAAGATGAAACCAAAGAATCTGGATGAACTCTTAAGATTGCTTTCTTTTCCATTCCAGATGACGTCATCACTCAGTTAACTGAGCCATTGCTGAGATGGATGGATGCAGTCCTCCAAGCTTGTGGGAGTCATACATGATATTAACTATTTTTTGCAAGGCACCATGACTTTATGTTTTGATATACTGTATCATGTTTGTGTATTCAAAATAAAGTATATGTATATATATCCAAGCAAAATCTGACCCTTCTATCTTAATTAAACGATAAAATTCAGTGAATGCTACAAAACTTTATTTTGGTATAATGCAATGTCCTTAATGAGGGCATTGCCTTTCATACAAGCCATTTCTGATTTCAATTGATCAACTAAAAGTCAAGTTGTTATTGATTGTTCCTACAACTTGGATAAGTGACAAGACTTTTTCAGGGACTGTAGTGCTATCCATGATACGAAAAAGGGACTACAGACACAAATGGTTGACTGTGGTGGTATGCGAGACGTTTGTGGATCAGCTCCTGATAAATTGTCTTCTGATGGTGGGTATCATAAAAACTATCTACACGTTTTTCTATAATGCTAACCATGCTCTAAGCTAATCTCAAATTACTACAGGAGATCAACAAGGGAGCATGTGGATTCTTCAGTTTTGTTTTGCAGTTATTCTGCATATTCTGCAGAAGTTGAACAGTGAAGAATGTTTCTGGCAACGGATATACCTTACAGAAATTCCAATCAAATGCATACAAGAATATAGAGAATCAATCCACAAACATCTCACATACCACCACAGAGAAACGTTTATGACTGTAGTTTCTTTTTCATATCATGGATAGCACTAAATGCACTCAGTGCATCAGCCAGAGAAGACAAAGGTATGAACTTATCATTTACTGTCCCCTTACAACCATGTAGGATGCAGTTTTCCTGAGATGGCTGAGGTGGGGGCTGATTTTTCTTCTTCTTTGAACTCTCTTCCATTCCTCGTCATCTTGTTGTTTCTTTGGCATTTTGCTATCAGAAACTAGCATACTATCAGAAAGTCATTACATTCTATCAGAAAGTCATTACATTCATTACAACAGCAATACAACAATATTGTATACACACATACACACCCCACACACACACACACCAACATGAGTTGTGAAATATACAGTTCTACAGTTTTTAGCACTAGTTTGTATTCGAATGTTTCACATTTTGCAAGTTCTAGCAACACTGTTCCGTTTATTTATTTATGTTGACTTTTTTACTTGATGTGTAGGCCTTCAATTCTTGGCAGGGACCTCTTAAATTTATGAGAAAAAGAATGCTTACTTGGCTCTGTTTGCACTTTTTTATTTTATTTTAGGCTTTTCTTTTTTTACTCTGTCGTATCTCGACCACTCGTGATGTGCAGAAGATTGAAGGAGACTTTGTGACACTGGCTTGCTTCAAATGGGTTTATTACAAAAAGCAACACCAGAATCATACAGGCACAGCTGATACCTGGGAAAGACTGCCGATGATGTCTTTCTCCAAGACTTCAGTTTGACCACAGCTTATATAGGATCCGGAGTTGTGTACACAGCTTCTCCTAACATCTGGACAGCAGTAGAACTAGCCTTTGGCTGTGTAAATTAAAAGCACCAATTGTCACTTGTACCATATATTACTTAACAAAGGTTAACAGGTCATCTGCATTCTTGGTGCAAAGGGTCATCTTCAGTCCTCCCATGAACTCATTCCTAAGGTCACATACCTTTGCATTTCATGGATTCACATCAGATACTTCAACTCTGAAGTAAAGGCCTTAAATTAATTTCCCTAGGACTATTTTTATATGGAGCTAGCTGTGCACTCAATAAAACATATCCTGCATTAAAAATTGACAATAAGTATTGTTGAAACCATAAAAATGTGGACATAGGGGAAAGCTATAAGACACAAACTGGACTTCGGTTCGGACCTCTTATTGGTGGAAATTTTATAAGCTGGACCTCGGTGACTTTTAATTGAATACCCCTGTTCTAGATAGAAAGCTCATATTGGGCTTAAATTGAAGCTTATAACCTTGGGAAGTTTTTCATATACATCTGAGGTAGGGAGATGTGTAATAAAATTTTTATTGAAAATAATCACTTTTATTGATAAATTGTCAGGCGGACAGGCATTTTTTGTCTTTTGGGGTATGATGAGAGTGATATTTGAAAATGGAAAAGCAGTAAGCCCTATAATCTTATTCTGCCAGTTTCCCTAAAGGGTCAGGATACTCCATGCACAATTTGATACTTTTCTGACCATTTATACAGTTGCAGTACCTTAATATTTACAATGACATCATTTCGCCAGAAGCTTTTCCCAAAATTGTTTTTTTTTTGGGCCCCTGAGACCAAACGGCCCTGAGTTGTGGTTGGTCCTTATCAACTTGTGGCAGGGGTGCTGCCAGGGCTTTTGGGCCCCATGAAAAGAACTCTTACTTGGCCCCCCATAGCGGGCCATAAGGCGGCAGAAAATTTTGATACTGTTTTACAAAAAAAATTCATTTTAATGATATTTTTGACTATCATTCCTATATTTGTGAAAAGAACAACATGACAGTTACTTGGTAGGGGAAGCATTGAAAATACAATGAAATTCATTTAGATTCAATTATTTGCTGCAAGACTGATACTCTATATTCCAAAACTCCATCTCTTTCTTTAAATACTTGAACATAAAATTCTCTTTAGAATAATTACCAGAAAATACAACACTTAAATACAAAATAACCTCTTCCATTAAAATGAAATGCAATTATAATCTGTGGAGAAAACACCATCAAAAACAAAATGGCCATTTGCCTTTTATGATATATTGTAATTTGAACATGTAGTCCCACATGCAGGTTTAATTTATCTCCAAAACTGTAGGCTCACAGGTTATGGCATGAGATTTGTGGTGAAAAAATAAATATATGAGGCTATGTGGTTGTTGCTGTTTAATCTTCTGATTTCCAGAAAAACTAAACATTTCTCTGATTGGATTGAGAGCAGTTGCCCAGTCTGCATGAACAACAAATATTCTCTGTTCCTCCTGCTTTTTTTATTCATTAAAATCATTGAGAAATAAATACAGACTATAGGCTTTTTTTTAAAATTTCAGAACAATTTTTTTATTCTCTGTTTTTTTTCTCCATAATAATTGATTAATTTAACACACTGCTGCCTTCCTTACTCAGGGCTTGTTCAGGTGGAGCAGGGGGGACTGACAGACAGCTGCCGCTCCTCTTGACGTGTCTGTGGGGGGGAAATGATTGACTATGGGCATAGCAGCTTGCTAAACGTTTGCCTGCATTGGTTAATTAACTAAAACACCAGTGAAATGTCCAGAGTTTTCTTCAGAAATTATTAGCTAAGATGGGGAGAAAAGTAAGCTAGTTCATAAACAAAGTTAGGAATAGACAACAGGCTAATGTTCCAGAACTTTCCATCACATGAACCACTAACAGACCCACCTTGCCTATGGAAGAACTGGGTGACATACTGTCGACCCCTTGCATCCTTCTCCTCGTTACCTTCGCCAAGGAGGTTATGTTTTTGCCAGCGTTGGTTTGTTTGTTTGTTTGTGTTCAAGATAACTTGAAAAGTTATGGACGGATTTGGATAAAATTTTCAGGAAAGGTGTGGAATGGGATAAGGAAAAATGATTAGATTTTGGGAGTGATCCGGATCACCATCCGGATCCAGGAATTTTGGGGTGGACTGAAGCTGCTTGGCTGAGGTCTGTGCTCTCTGAGTGGTTTTCTATTTTTCTTTTCGTTTCTTGCTCCCAGATGTTTGTGGCATCCTGCCGTCTCTGCCTCCACTTGCTGTCTGTGAAAAGTTAAGGCTGTGCAGGCTGTCTGACGGAGCAGGTGGACTGAACCATTTTACGTAAATGGGGGGGGGGGGGGGGGGGGAATGTTTTACAAAACATATAAACTTAGTGTTACCAAAAGATTGTATATAAAATATATGTGTAACTCTAAATTTATAACTGAGTGCAATTTTTTTGTCAGTATTACAATTGTATTAGGGACCTCCCTGAGCCCCTGTCAGTCATGGGCCCCTGTTAAAAGCCACCTTCATCATGAATTTTCCTCAATATTGAAATAGCCTAAATTCACAAAAACATTTGACTTTCATCTTCCTGAAAACTGTTATTTCCATCTGATAAATCCCATTAAAGATGCTGGTGTAGTGTTGATAAACTAATTTCATCAGATATCTTAATACAAACAGTGAAAAGATGTGTGATTCATGTTTTTGTCACTTATCCTGCGAGTAACAGAGACACCAAGTGTCGATCGCCCCAGCGCTCTCTCCCTCTCTCAAACTTTATTTAATGCTTGTAGAGGCAAAATCAACTAAAACTCATAGGAAAACAAGGGTAGCATTTCCTAATAATCATCTCTTTCGGCCCACTGGAACAGGAGGGGACTCATAATTTGAAAAGGATTCAGATTGTGTTAAGTTTATATTAAAAGCCCCATGCAGTAATTTTAAACAATGCAAACAGTAGTGAGATTTCTTATTAAAATACAATAAATTACACTTGTGAAACATTTGTAATTAAAGAAAAAAAAGTCATGTTACTCTCCAGTTAGATAAAGGTCTCAGTCACATTTGAGTAAAATAATCTTATTTTTTATAAATGTCATCATCATCACTGTAATTGCAAGGACCCCCTTGCAATTACACCACGGACCACTAGGGGTCCGCGGACCCCTGGTTGAGAAACACTGCTCTATGCAGTTTATGTCCTCTGTCCCCATTATCAAATCTGGTTTTGATAAGACGTTGATACACAACGATGAAATAAGATATTATTGTTATTGTTATTATTATTATTAATATTATTATCATTATTGTTATTATTATCTTAGCCATCATAGATCCGCTTGATAATTCCAGCTTTGCGTCAAACAGTTTCTACTGGGGAAATTAGCTCATAAATTGGCACAAGACTTGTCTGAGCTCTCAATTGCATACGGTTCATGAAAATTTACCAATAAAAGCAACTCATGCGATAGCAGTCAACAATCAGCTGTGACATTTGTCACAGTGAGAGAGGCGCTAAATTATGCACTTCTGAGGAGCGAGATGTGCCAAATATAGATGACGTTTAATCCTTTGGTCAAAGCTCTCCATATTGAAGACAATCTTGCTAAAAATAAGCATTAATCATTAAGATAAGATCAGCTATGACAATTCTATCTTCGCTTAAAGCTGATCATAGATAATTCTGCGGACTGTTCTATTGCTTATTTGTTCTGGAAATTTCTGAATCGCTCAATGCGCCAGAAATATTACCATAATTAAACTGTGGCAAAAGATGTTTTAGATGAGATTGTGGTAGATAATGCTTGCCAAGAAAAGACATTTTCATTGATAAATATGATGTGTTTTCTGAGGTGTCCAGTCTGTTCCAAGGTGCAATATGTGCCACAGAGAGGACATTTGATCATTTTGTTATTTTGCCTCCATGATGCCATTCAAGGACGAAGATAGTTGTCCAAAATAAGCATAAATCGGCAAGACAAGATAAGTTTGTACAAAAGAGTGTGAAGTAAGACTGAAAGGTGATTTCCAATCTCTTTTTTTTTTTCTGGTGGACGAATGAGCATATATAATGCAGATCACAGACTCCATCATTTTAAATTGCAGTCATGTTTAATTTTACATGGCAAAATCTCTGATGTAGCTGGATTTAGTCATAAACTGGGTTTCTACCGGCTGCCATTTAATTAGTCATACGCTTATTTGGGAATTGATGTTTTCAATTCCCAATTTCACATTTTTGGTCCATCTGAGAGTAAGAAAATGGCAATATGGTGTTGTCTCAGACAAATACGCTTATTTTTGACCAGAATCGTTATTCTATGAAGAACACTTATATCATGTTGATGGCACTTGTGTTTCTGTGCCTAAAGGTCTTTTCGCAGTGATTTACCTTTATTTGGAGACAAGCGTTGTCCTTCTAAACTAATTTCATATTCTTGGTGCATCTGGCACCTCAGAATGACAAAATGGTGTTATCTTAGCGAAATACGCTTATTTTTGACCAGAGTTGTTGTTCTTTGAATACACAGATGTCACGTTCCTGGCACCTCTTGTTTCATTAAGCCAAAATTGTGTTTTCACTGTCTATTTTTAAATTGATCGCTGTTTTTTCACAGTTTTTTTTCAGCCAAAACCAGTTTGTCACTGGTTTTGTAAATTGATAATTAGGTCTACACTGGTTTTGTAAATTGATAATTAGTTAAACACTGGTTTTGTATTGCAAAAACTGTGTTTTCACTAGTGTTGTAAATCAAAAACTGTGTTTACACTGTTTTGGACTTGATTACTAGATGCTGACTGTTGTTGTAAAGGGTTTTCTCTGTTTTTTTTTCTTTTTTTTAAGTAAAAACTGAAACCAAGATTTTACACTGATAGTGTTAACTGTTTTTTCACTGGTTTTGTAAGTGATAACTGATTCTACACTGGTTTTATAAATTGATAATTAGTTCAAAACTGTTTTTTTACAACAGAAACTGGGTTTTCACTGGTGTTGTACAGCCAAAACTGGGTTATCACTGGTTTTGTAAAGTTGTCTACACTGGTTTTGTAAAGTGATGATTGGGTTTTCTCTTGTTTTGAAAAGCCAAAACTGGGTTTTTTTTTTTACTGTTTTTAAACTTAATTACTGGATGTTCACTGGTTTTTCATGGGGCCAAAGTAATGATGTCTATTTCAAAGATAAGGTGAATCAAATATGTTTGAGAAGAGACTCTTAAATGGAAAATTCCAGCCCATATTTGGAAACTTATAGAGAAGCCATTTTGAATCACAGCAGAAAGAACCAGTAGAAACCATTTTGAGTTGGGAATACGGAAGGGAATAATGTAATTAACTACAATAAAAAATTGGACATCATTGGATATGAATGAAGTCCTAGGGAAGGAAGTATTACACAATTAAGCACAAGAATAAATCAAGGTGAATTGTAAGAAAGGGGATGGAACTTTCAAGAAAAAGGGAGCAGCTCTACCCAAAGAAGAAAAAGATGATGCTTTGTGGCTGTTCAGGCAATTGAAGGGTTGGTACTACCTATTCAACTCATCCTTCCTGGTTTGTTAATGTCCGCTGTCTGGAACTTTAATAAACTAGTATTGGGAAGAGCATTTTCTCTGCGTTCTGTTCTTTTTTGAGGACGAAGATTGTAATTTGGAACTTGAAAATTTGGACTTGCTTCAGTTTAGTTTTGGCAGCCATGTTCAGGGCAGATTTTTACGGGTCAGTCTTTGTCTTTGAGGGACACCGCAGGATCAGGAAGTACCTGGCCCTTTGGCTCACTGGCCATTTGATTGTGAGAACCGCAGCCACTGTCATGAAAAAAGGTCTGGTTTCTCTGGCGAGCTCAGAGAAGTCGGATCTCGATTTTGCTGTGGGGCCTTCACTCATCGTCTTCTTTCCCTGAGGAAAGAGGATACAGGGCAATCAGTGTCGCAAAATGATCATACAGCTTAAAATTGGACATTAGGAATATACTTTCATCTGGTTGATGCATTCAAAATTGCATGTTCTGATGTACCTGGATTTATGTAGCCCTAAATGGGTTTTTACTGGCTGTATTTACTTGCTTTGTCACTTGATTCTTACAGTCATTGTATAAATGCAAATCAGTCCTTGCAGAATTTACTGGTGGCATGTTTTCCTAATCCTGGACATTTCGTGATTTCTTTTAATAACTGACTTCGCGGTTTTGAATTGTCTTTATTGGGTTTTGATGTTTTTTTGTTTTTGTTTTTTTTTTAAGTCAAAACTACGCTATCATAATTGCATATGCTTTTCATTCATTGGTACAGTACATCCAATCTGTGATTTTACCAGTTTCTACAAAGAGCCTTTTTTAACTGGGCTTCGGCCCTATATAAACAAAAGTTCTGAGTACATATAATCAGAGATTAGTCTCTGATTTTGTTATTTAGTAAAAACTTTTTTTTCTTTACTATTATAAAGACTATGTCCTTTACTATGTCCTACTTAGTTTAAACCAGTGACATAACTGGATTTTACCTTGTTTTCTTTGGCCACAAGTATATTTTGAATATTGTTGTGTAATCACTCTCCACCACTGGAAAAATAAATCAATAATTAATTTACTTAACACTGGGTTTTCACTGTCTCTCATGAAGTTTTTGGTCGCATTTTCACCAGTTTTTAGAATTTCTTATCTGTATTTACATAGAATGGGTAAGTCCTATAGAGGCTTCCATGTCCTTCTAGTCTATAAAAACTATGAACAGCCGAGAGGGACATAAAGAACTGCGTAGTACTCCTGGCTAAGGCTAAAACGTTTTTGCTCAGAGCTAGCGTGACTGAAATGGAGAAGGAGCACAGCGAGACGCGCCTCAGCAAATTTAAAAAGCCTGCACTGCACTTTCATTCATAATGCAAGATCATACTTATGCCAGATCACAGGAGAAGCAACCCAGCCAACATTTCCATCTGGGCCCCAAATGGGTTTTAACATGGGCATAATGGGCATGGGTTCCATCTGGTTTTGCTCCTGGGTTCCACCAGGGGCCCACCTGTGTTAGCCCAGAGCTGTAATGATAGAAAGAGTTGCGACACTCCCATAAGATGCCGTTGTATGCTTTCTTCCAGTCTACTTCCGGGTTGTGGAGCCTCGAATAGTTCCAAACACCGCTTCTACAGCAACGGACACCGTTCATTTGCATTGTTGGCCGTTGATTAAAAAGCTACCCCTTTCAACTGTCTATTTTTTATCAGAGGCTCGTTATGATGCATATGCTTTGCTTTAGTTGTATATGCACGGCGTAATTATATATATATTTTTTATCTTGGTTGGTTTCCGACTTCCTGCTGCTTTTTAGTTGACTCTTGCTAACTGTGACTGTATGTTGGATAAATTGATTAAATCGCTACCTCTTTTTTTAACCGTATAGCACCTTTCATACAGAAATCACAGCTCTTAAAGTGCTTCACAGGAAATAGGAAAACAATACAAGTTAAGAACAGCAAAATAAAATAGAGAAGAGATGATACACTACACTTAGGAATGTGATGCCCTTTTGAAATGCTAGCAAGTGATGTCCTCTCTGAACATTACTCACATGACACAGTTTTGTTGTTGCTGGCCCCTGTTATTTGCAGGTTTTGACGGCTGACCATGGCCATCCATTTTTTCCGGCGCTCTTGGTCCTTGGGGAAGCCATACATATGGTAACCCTTCTCAGACCAGTTGGAGCATCCACATGCTGCACAGCCAACCATGGTATGACCACTGATCTATAAAATGTTAGGCATAACCAATGAACCGTGACTCAATTGCACATCACAGAGCAGGTGATAACTTTTCTTCAGGCAGACTTTTGACAGTAGGTAAGAGGTCAGAGTTCGTGATTAAAAGAGGATTATCTCTCTTTCTGTCTCTCCCTGAATTTTCAGGGCTGTTTCAGAGAAACATTAAAATATGATTTGAATAATTTGCTCTAAGTGTATCACTACCTGCTGTGCCGACTGTTTTATCTGTTCTCTCCCTATTTGGCTTCATGTGCTTTTTAGTGTCCAGGACACAGATGAAGAAGAGGACGTCTCCTAGTTCCAAACAAAGCTTGACGGGCCATTTAAATGAACTGCATAGCTGCGGTTTCTGGTAATTACTTACTAATATATTCAGTTTTTTAAATTCATCCACTGACTTAGGCAAATTCCAACATGGTACATATTCTATGTGCTTGTGTAGGAACATTATTATTGTGATAATGCTTTTAAAATTGCTGAAAAGGAATTCTTCCTCTGAAAAGGAAGAATGTGGACAGTAAACTAGCTAGCGTTCTTGACTAGCAAACATTGTTTGACACTGAAACCAGGGGCATCACTAGGTTTAAAGGATGGTGGGGGGGGGGGCTTTGCCCCCAGGAGACACACAGGATGTGAGCAAACATAGCGCATGATCACAAAATTTCCCAAACAGCTGACAAAGACTCATAAATGATTTATTATTACTATTTCAGTCTTTTTTTATGTACAGTACAACAAAGTTTAACAATAAGTGTATGTTTAAAACATTAAAGGGATAGTTCAGTATTTTTGAAGTGGGGTTGTCTGAGCTCCATATAGCCACTAAGTACCTTAGATGCAGTAGAACGTTCTCTCCTCTCCCTCAGTAAGCCACAGTCTGTAAAAGTGTGTTACGCAGATATAGCCGCAAACAGGGAAGTATCGTACCAAGAACAAAGGGTATTTTCGCCGCCTACAAGAACTCCCATCAAAAAATAATACCACAGTTTAGGAGTATGCTACCTATGCATGCTTTTAAGTGCATTAACATTTTGGAAATATAAAGTTTATCTGGAACTAACCAACTCATGTCACGTATTCCTCCGCACAGCACTTCCGCGAGCCTCTGAATCACTCCACCTCCCTCTCAGCTGTTGCAAACATAACAAACTAGTGGCTTCTAAGGTACTTAAAAAATACTGAACTATCCCTGAACAACAAAAATACTAAATAAGTATTTAGTTTTTTTTTCTTCAGACTAAATTGGAACATTTTGAAGTTTCTAAAATATACTTTAAGTTTACTTTATAAGGTCATTTTAAGTTTACAAAAGTACACTTTCAAGTATACAATAAATACACTTATCTATATACTACAAGTGTACTAGGTATATACTTCTAGTCCACATTTTAGATTATTGAAGTATACTTTTATGACCTAAAGAATTCTATTTTCTGCTATTTTACTTGTTATACTTTAAGTATACTTGTAAGTTTGCTAAGTATATTACTTGTCGAATAGTATTTATATACATGAAAAATACTTGAGTATTCTTGAAGTACTAGTGTACTGTATGTACACTAGACTGCGATGTATTTACAAAATCACAGGACAGAATGTTGAGAACAAGTTTGATATATTTAACATCTTTAAATACAGTGCATTTACAAATACCTGTTTAAATCATTTAAGATGTGCATTTCAAAAACAAAGAGCCTCTATGAAATCAAGCCCTTCTTTTTCAAAAATGATAAAGGATAAAGGGCACATTTGCACGTGAAAATGTAAAAATAAGTCTCTCCAAGATCAAGCTCTTCTTTGTCAAAAATGGATTCACAGATCATTGTACAAAGTACTTTAATATATGAGGTTAAAAAAAACAAACTGTTAATGCTGTCTGGCCTGATATGATTAAAACAAAATGTGTTCTTGTTGAAATAGATGACGTTGTGTACATAACACCAGTGCCAAACTCTTATGAAAGGGACTAGAACTTGATCAATAAAGTCAAGTCAAACGTTCCTCTGTCTATGTTTTTAGGTATATAAAGATAATGACATACTGTTTATTGTAAACTTTTAAACTCCAGCACTATGATGGAGTTTATGATCTTGAACATGTACGTTTATAACAGGGTTAATACCTCAAAGCAAATGTGTGAAGTGAAATACAGTTTTATTCTGCTGAATTAAATGTAAGCACCATGACTTGACCTTATTCTGTACCTGGACCAAGACCTACTAATTTTTAGTACTTTGTGGCAAAAAGAAGTAAAAAGTATACTAAAGTACACGTTTTAATATTGAAGTGTAAGTGTACAAGTCTAAGTATTAATGTACTTATTCTTAGACTTTTCTTTATACTCTTCAGTATGAGCCAAGTGTACTTCACTGTACTGTTCTTAAGTATATAAAATATAGAATATAAAAAGTAAACTTCAAGTATACTGCCTCAGTTCTAGTATAAAATACGAATACTCATAGTACACTTGAACAAACTACTTTTGCTAAGGGCTTCTCCTGCCTGACCCTTCAAGATACAATGACACACAATGAATTGAATTAATAACTGATCGACATAGAGGCTAACACCATGTCTTTCGCATACAACACAATAATTGTTGTATATTTTAAAGTCACATTAGTAACATTTGGGCACATTTGTGTCTAACACGGTTGTAAATTCAAGCCCTGAAAAATATTTCTAAATTACTTGAATTAAAATAATATCAAGGTACTCTTGAAAAATATTTGGTGAGGCTAATTTGGCTATCTCGATTTTCTTCACTTTCTAATCATTGCACTCCTAAATAAAAGCTCAAGTTGAATATGTCTTACAAGGTGCGTCTTAACTGAAATGTTTCATATTTCATATTATTCATATTGAGGTCCATAAAAATCCAAGACTGTCTGCATCACAAATGTCTCTATCCCGTGAAACCGTTAGACTTACCTTTCCAGTGGAGGTCTCTCCCCTCTCACTCCCTGTGCTCCTCTGCCCTGACTCCTACAGATCAATAGGGATGGTGGAGTGATATTGTTAGTGTATTATTAATAATATGATCATAATCACATGTGAATGAGCTCAGCTCCTGTTTCACAGTGTGCATCCATGCGTAAAGTGAGAAACACAGCTGATGCTCCAGAAGAAAGTCACCCCAAAATAGAAAATGGTAAAAAGACTGCACTCTTAACTCTATAAACAGCCAGGACCTTCACAATGCATTTCAGACTCACTAGCTAGCTATGTAGCAGCGTTCTTTTAGAGCTAGAATGTAACTTTTGTCCGTAAAAACAACAAAAGCAAGACGTGCGTAGAGATGTCTTGTGTGCAAGCTAGGTTTTTATTTGTCAAACAGGGAGCATATGGTTAATTAAAACATGGATCAACTGCTGTTATAGCTGAGGGCTGAAGATAATTGTTACTTCTAGAAGTGATGAATACTTACTTTTTTGAAAAACTCTCTTATATCCATTCTTGATTGATGGCTTAATGCTGCTGCAGTCGACTCTGTGTGCAGGTACACACACGCTGCATGAACCGAGAGTGCAAGCAATGTTGCTGGGAAAACGTGGACTGGATTTTGAGTGATGTGGGCGTTCTCCATATGAACAAGTGGAATGGACTGGATAAATTTATCCTTTATATTTTTTTAAATATTTTTTAAAGCCGAAAAAACGCATATAAATCTATTTTGCTCCCTGACCACGTGACGTATTGATGTCAAACCATCTGTGCAACATAGATACTCATATTCCTCACATGCCACAAGACTTCTTTTTCAAATTTATCCTTTGTATATTTTTCAAATATTTTTTTAAAGCCGAAAAAACGCATATAAATCTATTTTGCTCCCTGACCACGTGACGTATTGATGTCAAACCATCTGTGCAACATAGATACTCTTCTTCCTCACATGCCACAAGACTTCTTTTTCAAATATATCCTTTGTATATTTCTCAAATATTTTTAAAGCCAAAAAAATGCATATAAATCTATTATTCTCCCTGACCATGTGACTTATTGATGTCAAACCATCTGTGCAACATAGATACTCTTCTTCCTCACATGCCACAAGACTTCTTTTTCAAATATATCCTTTGTATATTTTTCAAATATTTTTAAAGCCAAAAAAATGCATATAAATCTATTATTCTCCCTGACCATGTGACTTATTGATGTCAAACCATCTGTGCAACATAGATACTCGTATTACTCACATGCCACAAGATTTCTTTTTGAAAGAAATTCCTTTGTTTATTTTTCAAATATTTTTAAAGCTAAAAAAAAGGCTTATAAATCTATTATTCTCCCTGACCACCTGACTTATTGATGTCAAACCCACTGTGCAATATAGATGGCCTACTAATACTCTTCACATGTCACAAGACTTACAATTTTTTGGGGATTTTTAAAGAATATGATGCCTTTATGCTCCCCTTCCATTTGACCCATGTTGATTTCAGAAGCCCATGAAATGAAAACAAATATCCAGGCCTGCATTTTTGTTGCAGAGGACAGCAGACTATAAACCATACAGCAGTCTGCTTCACTATCTATGCCACCAAATCCTGTGTAATGTAACTGCAATAATATGGTCTAACAGACTCACTTAGAGCTGAACCTTGTCTTTCTTCTTTCGATTGAATCAAGCTTAGGTGATACAGATTTTTTCATAAAGATCTGATCCAGCATGCTGAAATGATCTTTCTTCAAACTTATTTCATAAGTTTCAGGTTGTAATTTTTTTTTTTTTTAAGGATCTATAAAACATCTGAGTGACTCTTGTTAAAATGTAAATAAAACATTTTTGCTACACAATCTTCCAGAGACTGAAATTCAGATAATACACACACATACACAACATCACAAGGAATATCATAAAGACATTTTAATCAAACAGACATCTTTGTTTGGCTTCTTGTTCCCTTGTATCCTGGAGCCTGTTGGTGGGAAAGAAATTTCTTAATTTCTTAGATGTCCTCCATTTATAGGATTTTAATATTTGTTAACTCAAAATAAAGGATAAACATGTTCATTTTAATTACTTCACACACCTTTTTCTTTTTTTCTTGACACACAATGCAGTGCCATGGCAAGTCAGGGTCTGGCCCAATATTTTGGCACCCAGTGACACAGAAGTCACGGTACCATCGGCTGCATGTATCACACTGGGTCTAGAAAACAAATCAGTTGAACATTAGTTACAATTTCATTTTTTAAGGCATGTAGGTGAAATTAATTTCTGCTTTAGTGGTCTGAAATAAAACAAAAGTCTTTATTCTTATCTTAAAACTGTCTATATATTATCGGTATTGTGAGTAACAAATGAGAGAAAGAGAGAGAGAGAGAGAGATGTTTGAGTCTATGCAAACATCAAATATAATGCTACAATAAAACAAAATTGTATTACCCAGTCTATGACAATAGTTTCTGTGTTATTTTTTGGGATGTCTTTCAGTCCACAGATCGAACAAAAGTTTTCTCTTGGTTCTAGAATAGAAAAAGCCACGAGTTAACTTTACTATGCAGGCTTAATTGTTTTATGTACATAATATGGATTCTGACAGCAATATGCAGAGCGTCTAGGATGGAAGACAAATACGTTTGCAAAATTCAGTGATATCCGTTTGATCACTTGAAGATGATAAGATTCCAAATCCTACATCCCGACTTGGTCAAACTACTACTTTAAACTTAATTATACAAGAAAGTTTTATTACCAGAGGAAGCCAGAATTGTTTCCGCCATTTCAGTCCTCATTTTTGTGATTGCTCCTGCTGTTGTTTGGAAATGAAATGATGCAGGGACATTTGGAAACATTTCAACAGTTTCTTTGGTCATCTAAGGAAATAAAGAGGTGTGTCTTAATAGCACATTTAGAAAATTTGGGTACAAGACTTTTTTATTACATAATTAAAAAAAAAATACAAAAGTCAATTTAAAGTTGATGAATAGACATGAATATGCCCCCATAAAGTGGTTTCACCTGGAGAAAAATGCCCATATGGCCTTTTTGTCTCCAGGTGAAACTACTCAATTGTTGTGTTTTCATTTCTAGTCATCAGCTTTGTTGTGCTAGTTATAAAATGTTGATTGGAAAAAAAAGGTAGTTAAATTTCAAGAACAAGTTGTAATTTGTTGTTAAATATCTGGAAAAATATTGGAAAAAGTCAGATTTTGTCTTTTAAGTCTTAAATTTTTCAAAAAGTTGAATTTGACTGCAACATGAAAGTTGACTTTTTCACCCTCACTTTTTATCAACACACTGTTAGAGAAAATGTACAATTGTTAACCCAGTGTCTTGGTCTGTAAGCTGTCTCCAATGTAAATCAAGGGCCTTGAATGCAAATTTTTCCAAAGCCTGGTAACTACACCCCCTGTAAGTCCTTTACCTATCAATAGACCTCTTAACACTTAAAGCTCAGGCCCTGCTTACACGACTCTGTTTCCACCAGAAACGGAAAACTTTGTCCTTTGCGTTTTCAAAACCGCTCCGCGTTCACATGGATATGCTGCCAAAACGATCTGCGTTCACACAAGTCCACGGGGACGACTGAAAACGATGTAGTGGCCATGCCAGGCCAGTAGTTGGCGATGTAGTGTTGTGGTGAAGCAGCGGCGTGAAAACAAGCACATGCGCACTGATGCTTTCCGGTTTAGGCAGACTTTGAAGGAGAAGAAGAAGAAGAGGACCATATGTACAAACAACAACAAAGGCGAGTGGATGTACGAAGACGCAGGAGTTTCTTGTCTGGACAGATGACGAAGTTGGGCTGTTACTGGACGTGACGCTGAACTACAGAGCCACCAAATGCCAGGAGAATGTTGACTGGGAGTCGTGCCAGTCAAAATACTCTGACAAACCAACCTCGAGGCCCATTACCGCCACCAACTGGACTGGAATGGGTTAACTGGATGTTTTGGCTGCACGCGCAGCCTTTATCTGAAAGAGTGTGGAGTGCGCATGCAGTGACGTCAGCGTTTCACCCTGAAACTCTCCGCCTTTCGTCTACACGGAGCTGCACGGAGGAGCGTTTTGAAAACTATCCGCCTTGGACCCTGGTTTCAAAAGTTTGCGGATTCAGGCGCTCCGGGCACCGTTCTCATATAAACAGGAGGCTAAAACGCAATCAGACCTTTTCGTTTCAGTCTGTTTTCGTCGCCGTGTAAACACGGCCTCAGACTGAGGCTCATCCTTCCTTGCACCTTTGATCAAAGAACTTTGCATGCATATTGGCGTAGGAAATTAAGTCTTATTGTTTGCTATTGTTTAACATGTCTGAATATACTAAAATGTCTGCCTCCTGTCTGCCATTGTTACCATGTCTGAATACACTCAGATGTCGGTCTCCTGTGTACCACTGTTTACCATGTGACCCAACTGTATTTAAACCCTGCCCCTTCCTCAGTCATGGTCGACCCTCAGACACAGACCTGCACTCTGTCTGTCGGTACACCAGCTTGCCGGCTTGCATCAATAAAACTCACTCCACCACAGCAAACCCTAAACTGGACTCGGAGATTTTTCTTCAATAACTCACATCTGCAACCCACTCAAAATGGTCCTGTGACACACTTTTGGGCCCCGACCCACCAGTTGAGAACCATTGTTGTAAGGTAATGTGAGGCAATTGCTGATTGTTGTGTGATACCTGCATCACAAACACTCCACAACTTTTGCTCATTATGCTGGACAGTTCCTGCAGTCCATTTGATACTGCTCCAGTGCTGCCTGCCTCTCAAGTTCTGCCGCATTTTAAATACGTCCTGCAAATTTTAGTTGAGTCATTGCTGCCATACAAGTTTCCAAGTATTTAAAAAAATTAACAGAGGTAGAAATACTTACCGGTAATTCTGTGCTGCCTCTTTTGATATTTTCAAGTCAACGCCTGAATTAGCAGGGTCGATCACAAAAATTTGAGCCGACAGAGCATGGAGGTACTGATCACACATGCAAAGAGAACCATATCAAAACTACATTAAGGACATACACAAAACATCTTGAAGTCCTCGTAGGCCTACATATGTAATCACACTTGAATTATGACATGTTGCATGCCATACTATGCACCATGTTAATTATTACTCACCACAAATCTCCAGTGATTGTTGTGGACATTAACAAAAGATACTGCTCCATCAAACAATCCAAGTCCACCTGTGTAAAAAAATAAAGACCATAAAGAAATGTTCACGAAATTTGCGACAATGCCATGACATTAGTGAAAATTTCAAGATTAAAATGAGGATAAAATATTCAGAAAAATCCATATAATGTTGTATAACAGTTTTGTTTCCTTTTTAAAGTTGAAAAATTTGACAAAATTTTGCACAAAAACAATTGAACTATTTCACAGTAGATGTACACTCAAAAATAAAAAGTATAAAAATGTGTTGTTTTTTTTTTAATTAAAGAAAGAAGATTTTTTTTTAAAAAGTTTAATATTTATTGTTTCTGCAGTACCTGAACTGAAAATATATTCACATCTCTCATCTGGTGTCGGGACATTACATCTCTTTTTCCCTCTTGGATCACACCAGTCACGTAGTGGTCCATCTGAAGTAGACGTTGAGATGTGACACATTTCTTAATGACAGCTCGAATGTAGGAGTCAATTGCCTGCAGGGGTGGAAAAATTGAGCAACTTATATTCACACCAACACTGCAAGCATTTCAAAAAGCTGCTCCCCCCGCGTCTATATATAGGTAGAGCAATTCTGCTGTGTGCAACATGTATGTTATTGCTTACTTACCTCACCATTCAGCAGTTCATGTGGTCTTAACGTTATTAAGTCAGGATGCCTCAATGTAACTGTATAGAGGCGACTTAATGACTGCCACAACCACTTCAGATTGGTCTTGTCCCCACAATATCTGTACCTGTAAGACAAGTAGCATTGCATGTCTTTAGGTGTATTTACTTTAACAAATTGTTCATTTAGTACTGATTGCAACATGTATTGTGTTTACAAATACCTCATCTTTCCATTTGTCTTTGCCTGTTGCCGTCATTTCTTGTTTTGTTGTGCCACTCTGTTTGTCCTTTACTCTTTTGTCTTTTTGTGACATCATTTCCCCTTCTTTTGCATTTCTGCTCTGTTTGTACTTTTCTTTAGACTCTGTTTGTGACACTATGTCAACTTCTTTTGTTCTGCCATTCTGTTTCTCATTTAGTCTTGTCGGTGTTGTGCTTTCTTCCTCTTGTTTTCCGTCCCTCTGTTCTTCCTTTTCTGTCTTTGTTTGTGTCATACATTTTCCTTCTTTTGCGCTCCTGTCTTGCCTTTTTGGTTTTGGCTCTTTTTTAGGTGCAGCATAGTTTTGGATTTGTCTTTTTCTCTTGAGGATCCCTGCTTTGCCCATCTCTCTTCAGCAAAATCCACTGAGTATTTGGGACAGACTGGTCTGAAGAGGAGTTCCTCTGGAAGTTGGTCCCTGATGATGTGTTCAGTGGATCTTCCTTTCAGGGAACAGTACATTTTTCTGACAAAGTCAGCTGGCCTTAGGTTCTTTTTCTTCTGGAGAATGTTATTTTTTACGGTCCCAAACCAGTTTTCAATGTGTCAGATGTGACAATTGGTGTCTCTCGTTTGGTCTTGCTCTTCCTCCTCTCTGTTTTTGTCTGTGGCATACCTCTGTAGGTTACCCAACATATCACCACTCCATACAGGGTAAATGGCCATGTAATTGTCAAGGAGCACCTTGATGATGTTGGGGCAATGATACTGGTTTGCATCACCTTCCTGCTCTGCATCTCCAGCAGTTACGACCTCTTGATATATTTTCTTGAATTCTCTCGAGTAAGGAGAGCTGCCAACAAGTGTTTTGACAGACCTGCCAATTTCCTCATCCTCCCATCTATCCACCTCTGCCTCCACATGTTCCTCAAGCTCAGGGATGTTTTGCTTTGAGATTAGTGCCCTCAGAAAGTCAATACTGCATTGCACGTCATCATTTAAATGCTCAGCCAGCAAAGCATTGCAGAAGTGGTGAAATATGTGACATGCAGTCATCCAGTTGACTGTATTCTGTAGTCTTGCAAAAACAAATGTTGCAAACTCCCTGAGGGACTTGTCGTTGGTCCTCTTACCAATGCTGCAATTTACTGCCTTAATGATGTAGGCAGAGCACAAATGGAGCACTGTAAAGGATTTTATATCTGGCCAATTATGTGGCCTTTGGATGATGGAAAATGTTCTCTTCAGGTATGTTTCTATGCTCTCTTTGTTGAATGCCAGTAGAACAGCCTGAATTAATGCCCAGCTGTAATCCGTCTCCACCTTGTGCATTTTGAGTGAGGTATACTTCGACAATTTCAAAAGAAACTGCATCAACCAGAAAGCAAGGGGAGGTACACTGTGCTCATTGGAGACCATCTCGGTGACTGGGAGTGAGGGGGCGCATCTCTACCGTGTCCTGGCAAGACCACAGCATAATAAAGGACTCTTCACTTGTCTTCAGAAAGCTTCGACACGATGCCCCCGGTGGCATCTAGGTACAAGGACACAGGCTCCTTCCTCCTCAAGTAGTGCACCAAGATGCTTAGTCCTGTCTCTGTGTACAGGTGAACACCCAATGGGCTCACCTGCAAGTGATGAACATATCCTGGCATTCTGTAATAGCTGCTGTCACATTCCCTTATGTCTTGCACGAGATGCATTTCTAGAAGTACATTGTCATGCAGTCTTGTGCTTTTCTGAACCTCAGCAGCGATTACTCTCAAGATGTTTTTATTTAGACTTTTTGTAAGGTTTCCTGCTACAAGTTGTGGAACTGGAGTGGTATGCAGTCTCCTGTAGTATTCATCACTCACTCCTTTGACCACAGATTTTGCAATTTTGCCCCTGTGAATATTGGTCGCTGGCCTGAACTGCGTCTCGTTCTTCAAATGTTTGATTTCTCCACTTCGGACAACAACCATTCTTATATAGGGCTGAAATTGACTGGGCTTGTTTTTCATTTTAATTGTATATTTTGCCTGGCAGGTGGAGAATTTGCAAGCAGCACATAGAGTTAGTTCCAATGTTGTGCAGAACTGCCAACTTTTCAAAAACCCTTGGAGTGAGATTTGGTGGAGCCAACCACAATTTTGACGCATACATAGATAGGAAGATATTTGACACAAACTGCCTCATTTTGTGTAGGTTTAATCATACTTTTTAGCACTCAAAAGAAACAAAATGGTGTAAATGCTACAAACTCGGATAAAAGATTATAATTTTTTTTTAAATGACTAATTATGTCATTGTTTCTTATAAGTCTATACCTGTCTACAGGTTTGTTTGTGCTCAACAAGCAATTCCAAGACCAATGTTCTACTCACATAAACACCCGTCTGATCACCACTACAGCAGCTTTACAACAACTGAAAGCTCAAAACAAGTTCTAAATCTATAGGAAATACTTAGAAGAATTTGATACTGCATACCAAAGTACATCAAACTAACAGGCATGAAAACAGGTCAAGGGTGAAAAGGTGAGAAGGATACAACCCCTCTAGGGGGGTCCGGGGGCATGCCCCCTCATAAGAAAATTTGGAATATTTCATATTTAAAAACATCAATCTGATGCCTTTTGAGAGAAAAATCAAGCAGAATTACAGGACAGTATGAATGTATAATAAAGTATCTATCTACACATGGTCACAGTATGTTATGTTAGTAATCAGACTGACAGCTTCTCTCATGAAATGAATTAACAATTAATTTTCCACCGGAGGTTTCTTAAGATATCTACGTTATGACACAATGCCTCTTTCAGCAAGCTTCAATTCTTCTAGAGATAAATTGTATTACCTGCAGCCAGAGGTGGGAACAAGTCATTGTTATGCTGTTATGCAAGTCACAAGTATGTCTCAAGTCATTACCCTCAAGCCCCAAGCCAAATCTCAAATCAAGACAAGTAAGTCTCAAGTCCAGTCCTATGTCCCATTGTTGATGTTTTGAGTACTTTTGAGTCTTTCTCATGTCCATTTTGGCTGCTTCTTTCCGGTCTGTCATGTTGTTCATCACTGGATTTGACTTAAATATATTTCAGTCAGTCAACTCACGTTTAAATTGTTTTATTGTAACTGCACAGACATGTTAGATTTGGCACCCAGGCTCCAGACACATCACTCCTTGCAGAAAGGTTTACATGAAGGCATGGAGGAGTGATGAGCAAAACATACAGAACATTTCTTTCAAACATGCCGGCAGACTTCGGACAAAGGCCTTGAAATGTTGCTTAATGTTCTGTATGTGCTTGTTGAACAAGTGGAGTGATAAAGCACTTATGAACTGTTTAGTGTTTTAATACACTCACCTAATCGTGATCTTCAGCGCTCTGTTGTCTGTCTGTGTGTCAGTGCATGTGTGTGTGGAGCCACACTGGACCAAACCACATCGCGGGGGGGGGGGGGGGGGGGGGGGGGGGGGTGTAATCCTTCAATAGTTCAAATACTCAAAATGTGTTTTTAAGTAGCGTGACTTTTATTGTGCTGTCAACAAACGTAACTTTAAAACTGGAATGGTTTTATTTGTGCTTAGAATGCTATTTTTGGTGGGGTCAACTTTACGACGGGGGGGAGACACGACCCCTGCGCCCCCCCCGAATTTGCGCGTGAGCCTGAGAAATCGGAGGTGTGGCGTGAGAGCGTGTGAAACCAATCAAATCTTTGAAAATTATTTGAAAAATATACAAAGGATATATTTTTCAAAAAGAAGTCTTGTGGCATGTGAGGAATATGAGTATCTATGTTGCACAGATGGTTTGACATCAATAAGTCAGGTGGTCAGGGAGCATACTAGATTTATATGCGTTTTTTCGGCTTTAAAAAATATTTTAAAAATATACAAAGGACTTTTTTCAAAAAGAAGTCTTGTGGCATGTGAGGAATATGAGTATCTATGTTGCACAGATGGTTTGACATCAATAAGTCACGTGGTCAGGGAGCATAATAGATTTATATGCGTTTTTTCAGCTTAAAAAATACTTAAAAAATATATAAAGCATAAATTTGAAAAAGAAGTCTTGTGGCATGTGAGGAATATGAGTATCTATGTTGCACAGTTGGTTTGACATCAATAAGTCACGTTGTCAGGTAGGATAATAGATTTATATGCGTTTTTTCCCGTTGAATGTGAAACGACGAATATGAATGTCCAATATCAAACTAACTTAACCCTGGTTACAAACCAAAGGGAAACTGACAGATTTATTATCATATTTATTTGAGTAGTGTAAAGTTATATGATTATTTAATTTAACCTCATATTCTGGCCACTTTATATCGAATTTGCAGGCACTTGTAGAAATTTTTATTTATTTATTTATTTATTTATTTTTGAACCCCTAATTATTTAGGGCCCCCCCCCCCTAAAATAGGCCTAATGACGCCACTGCAAAACAAGTACAAAAAAAAAAAACAGTTAAAAACAAGAAAAAAAAACAGTTACCAAAAATGGTTACAAAAACAAGACAAAACCCAGTCACCACGTATTAATTTGCTTTTAAAAATAATGTTTTCACTTAAAAATACCAGTTAGATGAACTACCGGTGACGTCATGAGAAGAACGACAGGTTAGAGACGAAGTCCCGTCAGAAAAACCTAGAAAACTGTGACAACTATAGATACTTAAAGCCTTCAGATTGGAAACCAACATTTAAACAAGATGTCCTCCTCCTCGAGGAACAAAGGAGGAAAACAGGGGACTTTGAAAGAAACAAGCGATAAAACACCGAGCTCGGACAGCGCTAGCTTAAATGCTACTAGCCACAAGATGTGCGAGACGTGCGAGACCGAGTCCCTTGATCGTAGAGGAAATGAGAAAACTTCGCGAAGAAAATATTCAGGGGCATAAACAAACTGCACAGACCCTTGAACGCCTGGAAAAAGCTATAACGAATATTAAAGAGCAGCTTGGTGACCATTAACAGAGGATTTGCGAGCTGGAAGGAAGAGTGAGCGGAGTGGAAGATGGGGGGGGGCAAGGCAGCAGCGCGCGCTAAGGTATCTGCTTCATAGCGATGAAGAACTCACGGTGGTATGCGACGACCTACAAAACAGGTTTAGAAGAAATAACATAAGAATATTCCAAATACCAGAGATGAGTGAGGTGATAACTGTTGAGGCTGCCCAGACCTGGATATTAAAATTGAAAGAGCACACTGCTCACTCCAGGTCAGACCGACAGGCCCAGAGGCGGCACCCCCCCATCAATCATCGTGAGATTTCTGGAAGCTGCAGTAACAAGCATGGACAGTGATGTTTCAAGACAAAAGGATATTCTTCGATCAAGATTACTCTCCTGAGCTACAAAAGAAGCGAGCCAAAGTCCATGCAGTCATCAAGCAGTTAAAGCAAAAAGGCATACAGGCAAAGTGCCTATATCCAGCGCGACTGAAGTTCAAGATGGACCGGGAGAGAAAAACTTTCCCCTAACTGGCGAGTGCCGTTGACACCCTGAGGGAGTTGGGAGTCCAGGTGCAGTGTGGAGACAAGGAGCGCTTGGAGGAGAGACTGACTGAAGGATGGAGCATCAGCGCAAAGAGGAAGAGAAACAGCATGTTGGCAGCATCAGATCTAAAGGCCATGATGGAGGAGGAGGGAAGCGAATAGTTGGAGCAAGGTATAACCAGTGGCGTCATTATGCATATTTTAGGGTAGCAGAAGCCCCCCTAAAATAGGCCTAAGCCCCCCTAAATAATTTGGGGTTGTTTTATAAAAAAATATTACAAAAAGTGCCTACAAATTCGATATAATATGGCCAGAATATGAGTTTAAATTAGATAATAATATTACTTTGCAGTCTTTTTTACCATATTCTGTTTTGGGGTGACTTTCTTCTGGAGCATCAGCTGTGTTTCTCACTTTACACATGGATGCACACTGTGAAACAGGAGCTGAGCTCATTCACATGTGATTATGATCATATTATTAATAATACACTAACAATATCACTCCACCATCCCTATTGATCTGTAGGAGTCAGGGCAGAGGAGCACAGGGAGTGAGAGGGGAGAGACCTCCACTGGAAAGGTAAGTCTAACGATTTCACAGGACAGAGACATTTGTGATGCAGACAGTCTTGGAATTTTATGGACCTCAATATGAATAATATGAAATATGAAACATTTCAGTCAAGACGCACCTTGTAAGATATATTTAACTTGAGCTTTTATTTAGGATTGCAATGATTAGAAAGTGGAGAAAATCAAGATATATATAGCCAAATTAGCCTCACCAAAAAATTTTCAAGAGTACCTCGATATTAATTTATTTCAAGTAATTTAGAAATATTTTTCAGGGCTTGAATTTACAACACAAATGTGCCCAAATGTTACTATTGTGACTGTAAAATATACAACAATTATTGTGTTGTATGCGAAAGTCATGGTGTTAGCCTCTATGTCGATCAGTTATTAATTCAATTCATTGTGTGTCATTGTATCTTGAAAGGTCAGGCAGGAGAAGCCCTTAGCAAAAGTAGTTAGTTCAAGTGTACTATGAGTATTCTTATTTTATACTAGAACTGAGGCAGTATACTTGAAGTTTGCTTTTCATATTCTATATTTTATATACTTAAGAACAGTACAGTGAAATACACTTGGTTCGTACTGAAGAGTATAAAGAAAAGTCTAAGACTAAGTACATTAATACTTAGACTTGTACACTTATACTTCAATATTAAAACGTGTACTTTAGTATACTTTTTACTTCTTTTTGCCACAAAGTACTAAAAATTAGTAGGTCTTGGTCCAGGTACAGAATAAGGTCAAGTCATGGTGCTTACATTTAATTCAGCAGAATAAAACTGTATTTCACTTCACACATTTGCTTTGAGGTATTAACCCTGTTATAAACTTACATGTTCAAGATTATAAACTCCATCATAGTGCTGGAGTTTAAAAGTTTACAATAAACAGTATGTGCGCTCAATGTCATTTTCTTTATATACCTAAAAACATAAACAGGGGAACATTTGACTTGACTTTATTGATCAAGTTCTAGTCCCTTTCATAAGAGTTTGGCACTGGTGTTATGTACACAACGTCATCTATTTCAACAAGAACACATTTGTTTTAATCATATCAGGCCAGACAGCATTAACAGTTTGTTTTTTTAACCTCATATATTAAAGTACTTTGTACAATGATCTGTGAATCCATTTTTGACAAAGAAGAGCTTGGTCTTGGAGAGACTATTATTTTTACATTTTCACATGCAAATGTGCCCTTTATCCTTTATCATTTTTGAAAAAGAAGGGCTTGATTTCATAGAGGCTCTTAGTTTTTGAAATGCACATCTTAAATGATTTAAACAGGTATTTTAAATGCACTGCAATCTAGTGTACATACAGTACACTAGTACTTCAAGAATACTCAAGTATTTTTCATATATATAATACTCTTCAACAAGTAATATACTTAGCAAACTTGCAAGTATACTTAAAGTATAACAAGTAAAATAGCAAAAAATAGTATTCTTTAGTTCATAAAAGTATACCTAAAGTATATACTTCAGTAATCTAAAATGTGGACTAGAAGTATATACCTAGTACACTTGTAGTATATAGATAAGTGTATTTATTGTATACTCGAAAGTGTACTTCTGTAAACTTAAAATGACCTTATAAAGTCAACTTAAAGTATACTTTTAGAAACTTCAAAATGTTCCAATTTAGTCCGAAGAAGTATTAAGTATTTTTGTTGTTAATGTTTTAAACATACACTTATTCTTAAACTTTGTTGTACTGTACATAAAAAAAGACTGAAATAGTAATAATAAATCATTTATTAGTATTTGTCAGCTGTTTGGGAAATTTTGTGGTCATGCACTATGTTTGCTCACATCCTGTGCGTCTCCTGGGGGCAAAGCCCCCCCTCTCCTTTAAACCTAGTGACGCCCCTGGGTATAACTAACTATCAAACTATCTCACTGTGACTTGAGGTTCGAGGTTATTAAAGCTACATAATTTAATATATTTGGACAATGACTGAAGGCTATTAAAAACTTGATAAAAATCCTGAAGTTGCCACAAAAGTGTTGTTAAATAAAACAAAAGATATGTTCTGACAGAGCACTCTTTATGTCTACGTGAGTGATTCACATCTACTAAGACCTTTAATTACACATTAATGTAATATTGGTCATTATTGCTCAATGTGTGCTATTTACCACAGAGGGGTCAGGTCACCACTCTCTGTCCCATTATCACCGGGGTTCAGACATAGTTACCGACTATGTTCTGTGTCTGGCTGGAAATGTTGAAGTTCTGTTCCATCATGGTTAGAGGCTATCATTACAGTCTTACACAAGGAAGGAAAAGATCCATCACAGTGTTCTAGTTATCATTCTATAAGTCTTTTATGTATGGACTACAATATAATTAACATCTGTTTTGGCAACTAGAATACAAAAATACATTAAGAAATTATTAAATCCGGATCAGACAGGGTTTATTTCAGGTTGCTATGGGACAAATAATATAAGGAGAGTGTTAAACCTGCAGTCACTTATGGCCAAAGATGTACAAACGTAAATGCTTCTCAGCTTAGATGCTGAGAAAGCATTTGACCAGGTAGACTGGCAATTTCTAGAACAAACAGTTATTGAAATGGGATTTGATGAAAAATTTGCTAGTTGGTTCTGGTTGTTAAACAAGAATCCCAAATCGAAAATTACAGTAAATGGGCATTGCTCTGATTTTTTTGATGTAGAAAGAGGAGTAAGACAAGGAGATTCTCTTTCCCCTGCCCTCTTTATTCTTAGCATTGAGCCTCTGGCGGAGGCCATACGGCAGGACATTCTGATTGAAGGGATTGAGGACAGTGGGGGTAAAATTCACAAAATTTCCCTCTTTGCGGATGATGTACTATTCTTTATAAAACATCCTATTACTACAATACCTCGACTCATGAAGCGTATGAAAGACTATGGAGATATCTCTGGATATAAAATTAATCAGAATAAATCAGAAGCAATGATGATATCAGGGATGTGGCCAGATCAACTTAACGAGACAGTATCATTTCACTGGTCAAAACTAGGGTTTAGGTATTTAGGAATCATTATAACACCTCAAACAACAAAACTTTTTGAAGCAAACTATAATAAGATAATTAAACAAATCAGGAGTGATCTGACACGCTGGGAAGTCCTCTCCCTATCTCTGTTTGGCAGAGTCGAAACAGTACAGATGAATCTGTTTCATCTCCTGTTTTTATTTCAGTCACTGCCCATAAGAGTTCCAATTTCCATTTTTAACATCCTAGACAAATTAATCTCCCAATGTATATGGCAATTTATATGGCAACATAAAAGACCCAGACCCTTAAAATACTTCATTTAGCTAAAAACAAAGGAGGTCTGGCATTGCTGAATTTGAAATTTTACTATTGGGCAGCTCAGCTAGCAGCGATTGGAGGTTGGATCAGCAGAGATGAGGAGACAAAGTGGACTCAATAGAACAGGGTGAAGTTAAGGGTGCAACATTATCTGCAACATTATCCATTTGTGGATTTGAAACAGGTCAATAAAATGAAGATTGGAAATCAATGGATAAAACATACTGTAAAGGTCTGGGCAGAAGTTAACAAGATGTTTAAAGATAGTGGATCTATTTCTCGAGCTATGCCCACAGTGGGCAATATTGATTTTACGCCTTTGGTTTTAGATCATGGTTTTAGGAGATGGGCGGCTAAAGGTCTCATTATCTTTACTCAGTTATTTGAAGAAAAACACTTGAAGTCCTTACCCAGCTCCGGGAACAATTTGACCTTCCCTCTAATGATTTTTACAGATATCTGCAAATTAGGCACTATATTATAAATCATAAAGACAAAGAGCGAATTGCAAAACCCCAAATAGTATAGAACAATATTTTATTGAAATTTCGGAAAAACGTCTCCCATTACGTAAACATGTCTCCTACCTCTATAAAACACTTTCATTGGACTTATGTGAAAATACCTATAATATTAAGGAAAAATGGGAACTGGAATCTAATACTATA
>JBAMNC010001831.1:0-101536 GCA_037902135.1 Cetoscarus ocellatus
TACAGGGAGGAGGTGGAAAGGCTGACAGCATGGTGCTCAGTGAACAATCTCACTGTCAACACCTCCAAGACAAAAGAGCTGATAGTCGATTTCAGGAGGAGGAAATCAGACATTCAGCAGACTGTCATAAATGGGGACAGAGTGGAGATGGTCTCAGAGTTCAGATTCCTGGGCACAAACATCCAAGATGATCTGTCCTGAACAGCAACACCACAGCACTGCTGAAAAAAAGCACAGCAGAGACTTTATTTCCTGAGGATACTCAGTAGGAACAACCTGACAGAGAAACTGTTGCTGTCCTTCTACCGCTGCACTGTGGAGTCAGTGCTGAGCTACGGCGTCTCGCTGTGGTTTTCCAGCTGCATGGCAGAAAGGACGGCCCTGCAGAGGGTCATCAACACTGCACAAACCATCATCAGCTGACCTCTCCCATCTCTTGAGGACATCCACAACACATGCTGCCTCAGGAGAGCCCACAGCATCCTCAGAGATCCATCCCACCCTGGTCACCACCTCTTTGAACTGATGCCTTCAGGGAGGCGTTTCAGGACCACCTGAGCAGCAACAAACAGACTGAAAAACAGCTTCTAGCCCAGAGCTGTCATCGCAATAAACTCCTTACAATCCCATTACACTTAAACATTCACAATATACAGCCTTTAGGTGCAATATTCTGGTGTGCTATTTCTGTTTATAGTACAATATCATGTTGTTTTATTTATCTTTTATAGTTACAGTGTCATTTTTATTGCCTCGTTTTATGACTTATACTTTTTTATACTTGAATCTGTGAGAGCTGCTACTTCAGCTTCATTGCACTGGTGCAATAACAGTAAAGAGATTCTAATTATGGTAAAATCTAATAAGTTGATTCTTTCCTCATGTCAGTCTGTGTTTGTGCTCAGAAAGGTGTCAAATGAAGCTCCAGAACAAAGAGCCCATCAGGGCTCAGGTAAAAAGGATCTTTAAACAGGTGTGTTGAAAACACCTGGATCCTCACGGCTCAGCAGCTCCTTCACCTCCAATCAGAGCTGCTGTCTCTGGACCAGACCTGACCCCCTGACTGGACTCTGTCAGGGGCCGGTCTGAACCCTGGACCTGACTGCGGTCACAAAGACAGGGTGAGGGTTCAGTCCTGAACAGGGACCAGCAGCAGACCGGACTCTCTCTGAACAGAGACAGAGGTGGTCTGGGCCTGTTTCAGTCAGCTGCTGGTTTGGTCTGAGTCTTTGTTAGAGGCTGAGCCTCCGTCTGAGTCTCTGTCCTGAAGGTCTCCAGTCCTTAACCCTGATCAGAAGACCTGCTCTCTGGTCTCAGGTGTTCTCTCAGAGGTTCATGACCATTATGAAGACAGGGGTTGATCTGAAGTGATCACCATGTTCAGAGCTTTGAGGTTACAGTAGAGCTCATCTTCTGTTCTGTTAATGACTGACTGATGCTTTAATGGCCTACACAGACTGATCTGACCAGGAGCTCCTGCTCTGACCTCCACATTAACTTCACACCGTCTCCAACAGAAGGTCCATGTGACTCAGTGACAGCCTGAGGGACAAGAAGACACGTGAGTGTCTGAGAAACAGGAAGAGACACACAACCAGGACTTTAGAGAACTAGACCTGCAGCTTCACTGTATGTGTCCAAACACTGAGGTTACAGTTTGAAGAAGAAAAACAGGAGCTCATAATCTAGACCACACTGGATTATTAAACTACACACAGAACTGAAAGACTCAGTTTATATGTTCATTCATTTATGAAGGATTTATGTCAGCAAAAAACAAGAATAATAATAAAACCATAACAATGATAGCTACAGCAACACCGACACTGATGATTAGTGTGATTTTAGTATTATAATTATTATGAGCAGTATTATTGTTTTTATTCTTTCTTTAATTACTGTTACTAGTTAAATTGTTGTGTTTACAATTATCAAAAATACAACAATTATTGCTCTTACTGATAATATTATTGTTCTTAGTATTATAGTTATAATTATTATGATTACAATTACTATTATTAGTTAATTTGCTGTTATGAGTACAATTATCATTGAAAATATAAGAATAACAATAATTATTGTTATTATAATATTTTTTATTATCACCTCGACCAAAGAGATTATGTTTTTGCTGTTTTTTGTCTGTATGTCTGTCTGCCTGTTTTTCTTGTTCCCCGTCTGTACATCTGTCTGTCTGTCTCTATGTACACTACAGGTCAAAGTTTGGAAGCAACTTTAATTTTCTGTTCACAATGTCTTTCTTAAAAAAACAGCATGAGTTGTTTGTAGTCTGGGATGTATTTACTGCATGATCAGACTTTGCTTTCCACCATTTTCCTCACTTTACCTTCAGGTTTACGTTGATGTTAACAGACTCGCTGAATAAATGTCAACAAAAGAAAAGAAGGGCTCAGTCTGAGGGTCCAGAAGATTTGTAACAGTCACAACTTCGGTGCAAAACTAAAAAACATTATTCACTTTAACTCTGTGGCTTTGAGAGTCTGCAGACAAGAATCCCAATAAATCTCATCTGTGTTCAGATCTCTGACAAACTACCACAGAAAAGACAGAAAGAAGAAAATGAGTAACGAAACAAGAGTTCGGATTTGTACATCGAGGAAAGAAGGACACACTGAAGAGAACCTGTGAAACAGCTAAAGGTGTCCAACACAGGAGTTCACTCCACTCTGAAGAGACCAGAAGAAACTGAAGTTATGATGATAGAAAAAGGTCTGGAAGAAAGAGGGCTGCTACAAAAGCAGAGGAGAAACATGTTACTGTCACCAGTTAGAGAGGTCGACCAAAATCAGCCCCACAAATGAGAGAGGAAGTCAACATGACAGGTCTAAACCAAATCTCTGACAGCTGGGAGAAGACGTTTGAGAGAGGCTGGTCTGAAGGGTCGAGGATCTGCAGAATAAACTCTCCTTCATCCACAGAACAAGAAAAAGAGATACGAGAGGGCAAAAGCTCACAGGAACTGGACCTGTGAGGACTGGAAACAAGTTCTCTGGACCGATGAAATCCAGTCTGAAGTATCTGGCAGAGAAGGCAGAGTCTATGTCCACAGACAAACTGGAGAAGGTCTTAAAGCTCCATGTGTAACAGCCACAGTAAAGAGAGGAGGGGGCAGTGCCGTGGTGTGGAGATGATCTGCAGGTGATGGAGGAGGACATCTGTTTGGAGTAAAGGGCTTCATGAAGAAGAACAGGACCAGTCCATCCTCCAGCATCATGCAGGTCCATCTGGACTAAGACCTGTGGGTCCAAAGCTTGTTTGTTAAGATAAAGACCCTAAGCATTCTGCCCAGCTCTGTCAGGGTTACCTGGACAAAAAGAAGAGGAAGGTCTTCTTCAGAAGATGGTTTGGCCCTCAGTCTCCAGACCTCTCTCTCTGAGCTTGTGTGGGATGAACTGGATGGATCAGTCAGAAAAGCTCGTCCCTCAGATCAGAAGCTTCTTCTTGATGAACTCAAAGCTTGAATGTGATTCCTGGACCATCTCTGAACAAACCTGTAGAGCTAATGTCTGGTATCTGCCCTGCTGCTGTTACAGCCAGAGGAGGTCACTGTGAAGAAAGCAAAGTCTGAGCAGGAAACACTCAAACACTGGATAATTAGAGTCAGAGCGTCTTTTCATGACTTACTCTGTACAGAATAATCACATTGACTCTGTTTCTGAGGACAACAATCAAACTAGGATCTGATTTATACTAATGTGATATTGATTCAAACTTTGACCTGGAGTGGAGGTCTGTCTGTCTGTTTGTCCCTCTGTCTGTCCCTCTGTCTGTCTCTCTGTCTGCCAGTCTGTCTATCTGTCTGTCTGTCTGTGTCTGTCCCCCTTTCCCTTCTGTCTGCTTGTCTGCCTGTCTGTCTGTCTGTCTGTCTGTCTGTCTGTCCCCCCCTCAGTCATTCCCCCTATCTGTCTGTCTGTCCCTCTGTCTGTCAGTCAGTCTGTCAGTGATCAGGATCCCTCAGAGAGCTGAGGACAGATGTACAGTCTTCTCTCAGCTCACAGAGGCAGTGATCAGAATCTGGTGTTGATCTGGACTCAGATGTGGACCCAGGAACATCTAAAGGATTTGTTAACGTGGCCTGATGGACTCTTTTCCACCTTGTTGACAAGAACTCTGCTGTCAGAGCCTCGGGGGGGTGTTGTGATCTGGCAGCACTTGTAGTTAAAGAGTTAATGAAGTGTCCTCAGAGTCAGTGTGAGACAGAGTCTTACCGTGGACGTACACAGAGGTGTTGGAGGAGATCTGATGACAAATGTCCTCCTGAGTAACAACACAGCTGTAGACACCAGACTTGGTCACATTAGTCTGGAGGACCATGTCGTAGGTGCCTCCATCCTTTGACTCCAGAGTTCTTTTAGCATGAAGGACGGTCCCAGAGCTGTCCTTCAACTCCACCTGAAGGTCAGGAGACACTCCATGGACCTCACACTGGAGCAGGGTCCAGGTCTTTGTTGAACTTTTGGGTGATGTTAAATGTGGCTTTGGACACACACCTGTGCAGACAGAAACAGGAACAGGTGATTAAAGTCTGAAGCTCATCAGTAAATGAATGTTCCTCTCCGACCTGTGGCTTTATTTTTATTCCAGACTCACAAAGATTATTAATAAACTTCACTCAAGTCTGATGGTCACTAATTAAACTCTGAAGATCGTCCACGTCATGACGTCTGTATTTTTAACCATCAGGTGAAGGTGACGTGTGACGTATCCGGGCTCACCTGGGATCTCCTCCGCCGTCCTGTCCTTTAATCTAATGGGACGCAGAGGTTGCACGCGACCCGGGACGTACAGGTAGAGCTGAGTGAGCGTGACTCTGACGTGTTTCCTGTCGCGTGTCAGCGTCAGTGCTCTCGTGTCATAGCTCGTTTGAAAGCTCGTGCGCTCGTCTCTCAGTGAAGTTCAGGTGTTGTCGTGAATGAGCCGTGAGTGCCACAGTGCTGCGTCATGACTGAGGGTGACCAGCAGCCGTCAGCAGGTGAGCTGTCCTCTCTGTCCGCCGTTTGGGTGTCAGTGTGGATCACTGATCTCACCTGTGATTCACTAAAGAGCTCATTCATGCTGACAGCAGCCCTCCTGTCACACTGCAGCTGCGCGAGCTCCAGCACAGGTAAGGCTCAGGCAGGAAACTCCAGCTCTGCCTCCATCACATCTCTCACCTGCTCCATCATCATCCTCCACACCTTCATCTCTCATGACGTTTCACAGCCGCATCAACTTCTGACCAATCAGGTTCGGGATCTCTGACATCAGTCACCGGCCCGCGTCACAAACAACCAATCAGCATCTGTCTGCCACCTGAGCTGCCGGACCTCACAGACCTTTAACTTTTTCAGCCAATCAGAGGGCAGGGAAACCCACTTCACTTTGATTGACAGCTGCAGACAGCCAATGAGCTGTCAGGAGGTCACAGGCCTCGGAGTTTGTAGCCAATCAGAGGAGCTGCCTGAAGGGGAGCGTCAGGTGACCGCAGCAGAGGCCCAGTGATAGTGGGACAGACTCAGGACGCAGAAAGTGGAGTTAAAGAGTGAAGAGGCCAGAGTAATCGGTCACAGAAGGACAGATGTGTCTTTAAAAGTTGGTTTAGTCTGAGGGCTGGCAGGAGGAACTCCTGAAGCTCACTCTCAGACACCTCCATCCGCTCTGGATCAGGTTCAGGATCTTCTCTGGGACACTTTGAGGACGTCTGTTGGAGCTCTGTGGACACCTGCTGGACACGCCACGAACTGCAGTCTGTAAAATAGTTGGGAGGCTGTTGAGTCCGTCAGGCTGAGACCTGACTCAGGTGGAGCAGACATGCTGATGCTCATGTCCTGTCCTCTTCAGCCCCTTTAACGTCTCACTTATTCTACCTGAAGCTGCACAATGAAGGAGAAGACACTCAAAGTTTTGATGCCTCCACAATAAATCATCCCTGCAGGCTCTGAACAGGGGATTCAAGAAAAGCTGGGACACTGCATGAGCCCGAGCCACTTGACTTTGAATCAGATAATAATAAATGTGTCTGCCACCAAGGGTCTGACTCAGAGAGACAAAATAAGATCTGCATGAAGACAGGCAGAAATGTCCCTGATGTTACTGAAGCCCAAGGGGTTAAGACGCAGTCTGCAAAGACACAGACAGAGAGGGGTGAGAGGGGCTCTGGGACATTAATATCACATCATTTTCACACAGAAACATCATTTATATCAAACCTTTACACTCCAACAGAGACACAGTCTGAGTCACTAACCAGCCTGATAGGGCACCAGGAGATATGGGACTGTTCTGAGCAGATCCTGATCACCTGGGCTCCACACACCTGTGATGGGGTAATGATCATGTTTGGGGGGTTTGAACCCCTCTGGTCATGACGGTGCTCTAGTGGAGGAGTCTCTATGACCCAGAATATGAGGATAAGGCTGCCTCTGACCTCTGACCTCACCGGCTCTCTGTTCTTTATAGAATTGAACATGTCAGGGGTTTTAAACTATCCCAGGGGTAAAATAATGATAAAAACAAAGCACACATTCATCTTTATTTGAATTCTCCGTCTGATGAAAGCAAACATCAGAAACAGGAGCACAGAGCGGGCTTGGCTCTCTCAGATGGTTTCATCTAACGGTGACAACATCCAGCTACCAGCCCCTTTAAAGTCAGCAGACAACACGGGACAGCTTGGTTTATCTGTGTGAAAACAGATCTAATTACATATAAAATCAGATTAAATGAATTAAAAATGTGGGTCTATAGTTGAAGGTGATTTGAGGTCGTCCCACTCTGAACAGACGTGTCCATCAGCCTGACTGAGCCCATCATTCACTGAAATGTCTCAGAAACTGTCCATCATTATTATAAGAAGCAGCAGAAGATTGATTTAGATGCTGTGAGCGTCTTGTTAGAATAAATGTCCCTTTAGGGAGTTTCCATCTGTACCAATCAAACCTGATGAAGCTCAGTGTGAACTCTGAGGGGAGCTCTGTCCACACCTGCTGGACACTCACTGTACTGCACTTTGAGACACAGATCAGCTTCTTTATTGTCATTGGACAAACGCAAACAACCAGACTGAGTCTGTAGTGCTGACAGTCAGCAGCATGGTCTGCTCCCTCAGCTTCTTCCTGCCTCATGGACATCTACTGTCTGATTTAGAGGGTTTGGACTCTGTCCTGAGGGGACATGCTCCCTGTTATTGGCTCTGTTCTTCACCGTCCTGCTCTAAATCAGGGACTTTGGGACGTCAGGTAAACTGGAACAGCTGACGTAAAGAGTGAAGAATGTCTGTCCTGACAAACAGGCTGAAGGACCTGGAGCTGAGACCTTCCCTCTGAACCCTGAAATCAGAGTCAGACCTGAGAGGGTGAGGCAGCATGGGACCAAGAGGAGACCCTGACAAGAAGACCTTCAGTGAAGGACCAATGCTGAGGCCTGGTTTGGACATAAGGGTGGACATTTGGAGAGTGTTTTAGAGATCAGTGATGTCCAAACATTTATGATGTCACAGTGTACCCACACATCCATGTGTAGATTAAACAGCGTGTTCATGGTTGTTTCTTTAGGCTCATTTCTTGGTGTCCAAAGACCAAACATGGTTTGTTAATGAGGAACAGCAGCTTTCAGGGACATGTCAAAGGTCAAATGTCAAAGGATTTACAGCTCAGCTGGACTCAAAAGAAAGCTGACATCCACATGACTGCAGAAGCACAGAGGTGAAGGCTGAAGAAAGAAATGAAGAGCAGACTTCAGTCTGAAGCCTCCAAAAAATTCCCAAAGTTTCACAAAATCCCATAGGTTAACATTGGGCTGAGTTTTACAAAATCATATCTCTGCCATTTCTTAACGGATTCATGTCCAATTTTACAGGATAGTTTAGGGTCCATGTCTCTATCACCAGGGTAAATTTCATCTAGATCTGATCCAGATTGATGTCACAAAAAAACTTTGAAGTTTGGATATTCATTCATTTCTCCTCAGCTGTTGAGAAGATCATTTTGGGAATTTTAGTTTATGTGCAAACCAACATCAATGTTTTTCAAGCCTATGTGACTACATTTCCCAGCTTCCCTTGCAGTTCCAGCAGAGGAGCTCTCCACATGGACAGACATGAGCGGAGACTCGGCCGTCCAATCAGAGCTCGTGTTGATCCAGAACTGGATCTTTTACAGGAGTTGTGGAAAAGCCACTGCAGTAACTGAGCTGCTTGGTGGAGGTCTGCGCTCTCTGAGTGCTTTTCTAGTTTGTTCTGTGACCATGTTGTTCAAAACACTCACCAACCACCAGCTGAACGTGGCACCATTTATCCTGATTAGGTAAATAGCAGCTGTAGTCTCCGCTGTCGGCCATCTTTGTGTTGGTGATCCTGATGGAGGCGTTGCCGTCCTTCAGCTCGTCTTGAAAATGAAAGACTCGATGTTTAAAATCTTTATGTTGGCCATCGCGCTCATTACCAGAAGGAGCACCTTTCTCATAGAAGAACACCTCCTTATCTTTGTTCCTCCAGTCAAAAGATTCAGACTCCATGTTGGTGCTGACAGAGCACGGTAAGATGGCATCATGACCTTCTCTGACCTTCACCGTCACCGACTCTGAAACAGAAAACAAAGACATTCATCAGTAAAAGTGCAGTTCAGCCTCCAGCTGACCCTGTCCCAACTGTTTTTGGAGGCTGTTTCAGATCCAGAGTGTGTGTGTATCTGTGTACTGTACATATGAAGGTCAAAGGTCAGCCCTTAAACATCAGGGACTTCTCTCTGTGCTGCACTCTTTAATCAGTCCTGATCAGTGCTGACTGACCCTCTGTCTGCTCTCTGATTGGTTCACTGACCAGCCAATCAGAATCAGAGCCCCTCCTCAAAGCAGCTGTTACCAGGGTAACCCAGTCAGAGGACTTCCCTTTCAGCAAACTGACAAACAAACAAATGTACACACAAACATATAAAATAACAAGCATACATCGGCTACTTACTAAGAAACATACAAACAAACATGCAAAAAACAAACACATGAACAAAATAACTTACTAAGAAAAGATACTTAAGAATTAAAAAACAAACATATAGTAAACAAAACAAACTAACAAAAAAGAAAAATACTGACAACCTCAAAACAATCAAACAAATATCCATAAACACAAACCCAAAAAGAAATTTACATATCTCAAAAAAGTGAGTCCACCCCTCACATTGCTGCAAATATTTTATTATATCTTTTCATGGGACAACAGTGAGGAAATGACACTCTGATACAGTGTACAGTAGTGAGTGTCCAGCTTGTATAACAGTGTAAATTTACTGTCCCCTCAAAATAACTCAACACACAGACATTAATGTCTAAACTGCTGGCAACAAAAGTGAATACACCCCTAAGTGAAAGTGTCCAAATTGGGCCCAAAGTGTCAATGTTCTGTGTGGTCACCATTATTTTTCAGCACCGTCTTAACCCTCTTGGGCATGGAGTTCACCAGAGCTTCACATTTTGACACTGGAATCCTTTTCCACCCCCCATGACCACATCATGGAGCTGGTGGATGTCAGAGACCTTGTGCTCCTCCACCTTCCTTCTGAGGACACCCACAGATGCTCAATAGGGTTCAGGTTTGGAGACATGCTTGGCCAGTCCATCACCTTTACCCTCAGCTTCTTTAACAAGGCAGTGGACCCAAAAACACACCCCTGTTTTTTTGTTGTTGACAAATATCACTCGTTTTAATTTTGATGCCTGCAAAATGTTCCACAAAAGCTGGGACAGAGGACACAAGAGACTGAGAAAGTTGAGGAATGCTCAAAAACACCTGTCTGGATCATTCACAGGTGAGCAGGTTAATCAGAGACAGGTGAGTCATGATTGGGTATAAAATGAGCATGATGATGCTGTTTAAGGTGTTCTTGTCTGTCATAGACAGCCCATTAAACCATCAGATAAAGGAAAATGTTAAAAGTCTCTAATAAAAGAATGGTAAAAATTTTGTAAAATTTTGTCACAGACATTAAAAGAATTTAGTTTCCGAATTAAATGAATTCTTTGTTGACCCCGTTTGGCAATAAGCTCTGTGTTAATGTCGAATTTAAGTTGTGAGTCAAACACAGTGCCAAGATTTGTAAGAGTCAACAATTTCAACCTTTTGGTTATGAATGACGCTTTCTACTGGCATATCATTGTTCTGCCTAAAGTCAAGTTAGCTCCTTGGTTTTTAATACATTTAAATCCAAGAAATTATCCTCACACCATTCCACAAAAGCAGGTAAGGCCTGACCATGACCTGAGTCTTGACCTTGAAGAAGACTAGGGAGGACGATGTCATCAGAAAATTTTACTATATAACTGCCTTCCTGTGATGTTCTGTAGCTGTCTGTAGAACATCACAGGAAGGCAGTTATATTGTAAAAATAGAGCAACTAATCCTAATCCCGATTTTATTTTATGAAACAAAACATTTAGTGATGTCGCCTCATTTAAATGTTATTAAAAATATGAGTAAACTTTTCCCCCAGGACTGTACACCCCTAGAGGTTCATCACTGCCCCGCTGCAGCATGGACAGGCTGATCAGAAGAGTTCAGACACTTTAGGACAGGAAGTGACAAGGCCCCCCCCCCCCCCCCCCCCCCCCCCACCACCACCACCACCACGCGCGCGCACATACACACGCGCACGCTCGCACGACTGCATTTTCAGAGGCCTGTGTTTAATCCCTGCAGTGATGCTCTGATCACTGAGAGATGAGCATGATGCTGCTGTCAATTACAGTCAGATTATCATCGATCACACTCAGATTATCATCGATCACAGTCAGATTAACGTCGATAACAGATTATCATCGATCACAGTCAGATTATGATCAATAACAGATTATCATCGATCACAGTCAGATTAACAGTCAGATTATCATGATCACAGTCAGATTATCATCGATCACAGTCAGATTAACAGTCAGATTATCATCGATCACAGTCAGATTATCCTCCATGTCCATGAATCCTGCAGATCAGGAGTGAATCCATCTAAAGGTCCTACCGTGTCCATCCGCAGCCCTCGGAGCTCCGGTGAGGATGAGAGCGAGCAGGAGGAAGAGGTCCATGGTCCTCATCTGCAGCTTGAACATCACTGCAGCAGGATTACAGCGTCTCTGACCCCCACAGCACAGACTGGTCTCAGACTACTTTCGACTTCGTCTCTGAGACATTTCCTGGATCTGACACATCCGCAGATGGAGAAAAAGCTGCGGCTGCATCCCCTTCAGAATAAAAGCATCCTCTGTGTATCAGAAGAACCAACACAGCCTGGAGACCAGAGACCTCTGAGGTGTTTCCTTCAGGCCCTGCAGACATGATCCAGTCCGCTTCAGTCTGTATCATCTTTGACTGAACTCTTTATTCACAGCATGAATCAGCACATCTTCATCACCTTGTTCTTCAGACACACCTTTACCATCTTATCCACATGTAAGAACACAGTTTATCCACTCCTTCAATGATCTGTTACAGTAAAGTTAACTTTTAATTCAATGTTTTCACCTCAGTAACACCAGATTAATAAAAAACAGTTTGCTTCAAAAGCTGAAATAACCAAACATTATATTTTACTTTAGAGAGAATATACTGAATATTAATCACTGTAAGTAGCTGCCCTGAATTTCTAATAATCTGTATGTTATTAAAAAACAAAAAAAACCCTAAAATTAAATCATATTGTTTTTTTTTCCTTTTTCATTCATTCATATATCATCATTTTCATGACACTGACTGGGTAGGCAACCTGCCAGAGCATTTTATATATAAATAATGGTTAATACACCAGTACGTAGAAGCCTTTAAACTGTTTAAAAAAAAATGTTTTTTTATGCTACAACTTAATAATTGTTATCCATTAATTTCCAAATTTTTTGTTTTTACCAAAATCAGAAAAATAAAGCAAGTTTGTATGTCTTGATGAAGATGTCAAATTATAGTTACTTAATATGACATTTTATTAATGTTTATCTTAAATGTATTTTCAGTGGTTGGATGTTCTGCTTGATTAATTTCTGACTCCTCAGTGCAGAACAGTGAGGCTCAGGTTTGGGAATAAAAAGTGAATTCAGTTTAATTTCTTTATTCCTGTTGGTCAAACATGGAGAGCTCTCTGAAAATGAAAGAGTCCTTGAAGCTCTAGATGATGCTGGACGGTCTCTGAGACATGAAGACATGACGTGTCCTCACAGTTTGGTCAGTCTGCTCTGGAGTCACAGCTGCTAAGAAGAACATCCCTGAGGTCTGCAGACATCCAGAGACCCTCAGACTAACCAGGGAGACAAACACTGGACTGCTGAGGACTGAGAGGAGCTCCTCTGGACCAGTCTAAGTCTGAGGTCCTGGGTCAGCGTGGTGGTGTCCATGTCGTCAGAGGAGCTGGAGAACGTTTGGGTGTCAGATTGGAGGAGATCCTCTGTGGTCTGAGGTTCATTTGTGGAAACGCTGTGGGCCCATCAGAGAAAATCAGAGTAAATAAATCAGTGGGATGAATGATGCTCTGGACTGTTGGTGTGGACGACCTGCTGCTGTGGACCTACAAAGGTTCAGCTCCTACATTTACAGATATTTGGTAAATGGTAAATGGACTTGAGCTTATATAGCGCTTTTCTAGTCATTGACTACTCAAAGCTGCTTTACACCACATGTCACACTTACCCATTCACACCCATTCGCTCTCACATTCGCTCACTGGTGGTTCAGAGTTTCTATGTTAGTTATCCATCAGTATCAGCTAACACTTTCACGCCCTTTCATGCCCATTTACACGCCACTGACGCAGCAGTGGGAGCAACTTGGGGTTAAGTGTCTTGCCCAAGGACACATCGCCATGTGTTGCCCCGGAGCTGGGCTTGAACCTGCAACCTCCCGATCACTGACCAAGCGCACTATCCAGCTGCGCCACCGACGCGCCACCGACGCCCCGATATTTGACCTTTAACCCCACTCCATTATCATTACAGTCCCTGATATTAACTTCAGATCAACTAAATTAAACACATGGTAGTTCCTGCAGACAGCACATATATTAGTGTGACCTTGACAAACAATCATGATGACCTGCTGCTGTGGACCTGCTCCACTCCATGAGCTCTATCCTGCATCAACCATCAACAGAAAATCTTCATTTAACATAAATTCAGACTTTAAGACCAGTTAACACACTGCACTGTAGTTTGGCCTAGTGCTGTGCTCATGGTAGATTCATGGTGGGTTTGGAGGGATGTATATGCACATATGTCTAAATGTGTATTTGTGTATATTTGTATTTTACTTGTGTTTATGTATATATGTGTTTTTGTTTATCTTTAAATAAAGAGTATGGCTTCCGCCTGGTCTATTTTAAAGTGTCTTGAGATAACACTTGTTATGAACTGAAGCTATACAAATTAAGATTATTTGATAAAGCACCCCTCAGATTAGACCAAATGAGACCAAGAACTCCCTTTTTTTAAAAAGCCATGCTTTTTTTTTTACATGCTCCGTTTCTTAAAACTTTTGCTCCTTCATACACAATAAGGCAGGGTAACTGTGAACGGAATTGCCCTTCAGGGATTAATAAAGTTGTCTGAATCTGAATCTGAATCTGAATTTGCCCTTTTTTAAAATTTTTCCCCCCTTTTTATTCATGCTGACCTTTTTTTACATGATACCCTCTTGAAAATGATCCACCCTTTTCTTAATGCTCCACTCTTTTTGAATGCTTTGTCATTTAAAAAAACAACTTTTTTTTAAAATTCTCCACCCTTTTCTACGGTGGCCCTGAAGGCCAATGGGAATAAACATTTCAAAAAGCGCAGAAACATTTCATAAAACACAAAAACCTTTTAGAAAACACGAATACATTTCAAAAAACACAAAAACATTTAACAATACGCAAAAACATTTCACAATGCACAAAAACATTTAAGAAAACACGAAAACATTTCACAATACGCAAAAACATTTCACAATACGCAAAAACATTTCACAGAACACAAAAAAACATTTCAGGGATCATGAAATACATTTCAAGACAGTGGTGTGACTGGAGCCGGGCTGTCTTTGGGGTCTGTGAGTGCAACGCGTTTCCTGCGGGTAAGGCGCAGATTTGTCTGCCTTTCTATAAACATTTAGCTGTTTGTCTGGTGGGAAAATTCATGATCATTTTCCCCCAGGACTCACTAGTGCTGGCGGGGCTGTGAGCGCTCCCTCTGCTGCTGCCTGACACGGCCGCCCTGCTCTCTGGTTCGGAAACTAATCATCCATAGTTTTGGTTCACCTGATTCTTTTCAGGGTTTGTGGATTGATTGTCATTTGTCTTTTCTTACAGTGCATGGGCGTCTCTGCTGCTCATCCTGAGCCTTGCAGCTGTTTTGGCTCTTCAGCTCTCTTTGTCTTTGGCTCTTCGTCTGCCGTCTTCTGGTATTTTTGACGGCGGTCACGCCAGCTACGCTTCGGAAAGACCTGGTTGTTGTTTTACTATATTCTTTTAAATAATCAAAACAAATTGATGAAACAAAATTATATAGTAGGCCTACAATGCAGATTTAAAAAGATATAGGCTATATTTATATATACAGCCTATATATATAGGCTATAAAAAAAATCAAAATGTTTTCTGCAAACTCCTCCAGATTCTTGCTGTACGTGACCCCAACTACCTCTGTGGTGATTTTCAAGTTGTTTCACTGTAGCTTTTTCTGATAACCTGATGCTCTGATGTGTGTGTGTGTGTGTGTGTGTGTGTGTGTGTGTGTGTGTGTGTGTGTCTGTCCATATTCCAGGACATCCAGTCATCCCAGCAGCAGCCCATATCAACCGGTCATTTCCCCCTTCTTTGCACCTCTTATCAGTCCATCATCTTCCCGCCCACCAGGCTCACCCTAAACTGCTTTGATTTTTCGTATACCTGCATGTTATCATGTTGTAACAATGAAGATGTGGATCCAGGATCAGGATAAAAAGATGAATGGCAGATCCAGTTATTTAGTCTCTTCATCAGATTTGAAGTTTATTACACAAAAGCACAAGAACACTACTGCCAAGCGGGAAGAGGCTGAACCAAACTGAAATTATCACCAGAACACCAGACAGTGAGCAGGCTGAAAACTAAGGAAACGGGTGTATTTATAGGCGGCCGGGCCCAAGCAGCCACACTGCCCCTGGTGGTAGGGAGTCCAACTCTTGAAATGTATTTCATGATCCCTGAAATGTTTTTTGTGTTCTGTGAAATGTTTTTGCATATTGTGAAATGTATTCGTGTTTTCTTAAATGTTTTTGTGCATCGTGAAATGTTTTTGCGTATTGTGAAATGTATTCATGTTTTCTTAAATGTTTTTGTGCATCGTGAAATGTTTTTGCGTATTGTGAAATGTATTCGTGTTTTCTTAAATGTTTTTGCGCATTGTGAAATGTTTTTACGTATTGTTAAATGTTTTTGTGTTTTCTTAAATGTTTTTGCGCATTGTGAAATGTTTTTGCATATTGTGAAATGTTTTTGCGTATTGTGAAATGTATTCGTGTTTTCTTAAATGTTTTTGCGCATTGTGAAATTTTTTTGGGTATTGTGAAATGTATTCATGTTTTCTCAAATGCTTTTGCACATTGTGAAATGTTTCTGTAATTTGTGAAATGTTTTTGTGTATTGTGAAATGTTTTTGTGTATTGTTAAATTTTTTTGTGTTTTTTGAAATGTATTCGTGTTTTCTAAAAGGTTTTTGTGTTTTGTGAAATGTTTTTGTGTTTTATGAAATGTTTCTGCGCTTTTTGAAATGTTTATTCCCATTGGCCTTCAGGGCCACCGTACTTTTCCACACAATTTGCACTTGTTAATATGTTCTGCCCTTTTGTATATGCCCCACCCTTTTTGAACAATCCACCATTTTCCATCATGTTCCACTCTTTTTAACAGGACCTGCCCTTTTTTTTTTACATACTCCCATCCATATTTACACTATCCATATATTTTTTTGGTACTTTGCCCTTTATTAAACAATTTGCCCTTTTTTTAACGCTTTGCCCTTTATTATACACAAGATCCCTCCTGTTTGATATTCTCTGACTTATATTACATACCCAGCCCCTTCTTTTACATATTCCCCTCTCTCCTAAAGGCTATTGGTCTTTTTTTTTTACAAGCTCACTTTTGTACATCTCCCACCCATTATTACAAACTCCTTCCTTTTTATATGCAATGCCATTCTTTACACTATTTGCTCTATTTCCATGTTTAGCCTTTCTTACATGCTCCAAACATTATTACATTCTCCGCCCTTTCTGAAATGATCCACCCTTATTTCTAGCCATGTCATTTTTTTCATGCTCCGCCGTGATTACCATGTTCAACCCTTTTAACATGCTCCGCCTTTTAAAACATGCCTAGGCACTTTTTTACATGGTTTGTCTCTTTTTTCCAGGCTCCGCCCCAATTTCATAATCCTCCATATACCTATAGGCTCATTTCAGACTCCAAATCAAGACTGTTCAAGACCTCTTCAAGACCCAGACCAGGACAGAGTCAGACTTTAGTGTCTGTCCTGCAGAACAAACACAATCAGCTCAGGTGTGGTGTATCACATGTTTTTATTAACGTGTTAAAGACAAGGCAACTTTCTTTACAGAGCAGCATCCCTCCATACAGGAATTCACAGAGCTTTACAGATGAAAACAGACATCAGGACTTTAAGAGCATGACAGAGCCAGAATCAGCTCTCAAATATAAAACACTGGAGAGCTTCAACAGGAGGAAGAAGATCTGAAAATAAAACAGATTTCCTCAAAGAACAGAGGAGATGGATCAGAGTTAAAGACTGTTCAATGGAAATGGACAGGCTGCTTCATAGTAACCTGATCAAGAATAGAAAGGATTTATGGACAGACGATGCTGCACAGATCAGACTGTCCACGTGTCTCCTGGCTCAGGTTTCTCTCTCATGTTTTCTGAAGCAGCCCTTAAAAAAGAGCCCAAAATGGACGAGGACAGCTGAGTGAAAACCAAACTTTCAGACTTTTTAAGGTTCAAATCAAAATGAAGACTTTCTAGAACTTTGGAAGAACCTGCAGGAACCCTGTTTAATGGCACAGGTCTGAAATCTGTCTGCATCATTGGTAAGATCACTTTAAGACCAGTTCTTCAGGAACATTTGACACAAGATGGACAGAGTGATGTCAGCAGAGGTCAAAGGTCAAGGCCATACTCCTCCAGTCAGACTCACACATTCTTGAAGCTGTCCAGGGACACCTGAGGAGTTTTCAGCCAGCAGTCCACATCAGTTCAGTGTAGTCTGATACAGTAAACCCAGACTGGAGAAAATACTGGACCAGGGTCCTCAATCAAACCTGAACCAGGTCCACATCCAGAGAAAAACCCTGAGCTGAGGTCCAGATCACCATGGTGCTGAACAGAAGTACCGTAAATGTTAGAGAAGCTGTGCTGTTTAAATTGAAGAGGCTCATGATGTTTGGTAGCTTATACCATAAACACTGATCCAAATAAACCCGGGTGCACACCGGAGGGCCAAGTGGTCTGGACTGAGACCAGGGTCTGCTCCGGGGTGATGCCTGTCCCAGAGGAAGTCTGAGTGATGTCAGCTGTTTGGTTGATTTTGACAGCTTTGAGGGGACGTCCCACACTTCTGGACCATCAGCCTGTGTTCAGCTGTAGCTGATTTACTGAGGAACCAAGAGCCAAACTACAGAGAGGAGCAGACTGTGGATTAGTGCAGTCAGAGGCTCCACTGAGGACCAAACAGACTCCTCCTCCTGCTGACACCAGTCTCTGAGTCCATCTGATCAAATGAATAAAGTCAAACACTGACAGAGTCAGTCAGACTGATCCTCATACTGTCAGTAAATGACATTAACCAGCTAATGCTAGCTTGTTCCTCACCAGTGTTTCCATGATGAAGAATCTTTTAGTCCCTCACCAAACAGCAGAACCATTGGTCCAAACAAAACAACTATTAACTGTAAATCTTTAGCCTTTAACCAGCTCATATTCTGCCTTCATCAGGTTCATATCTTTATTTTTAGACAGAGTTTGTTCTCTATAATGTTCAAAAACCTTCTAGTTTAACATGCTGAGGACCCCTGATCCTCCTCTATTCTCTCTCTGTCTGAGACTCTGTTGGAGCTCCTGTCCCTTTAAGGTCCCCCTCCCCACGTGGGCCCAGTCCAGTCTGCTCTGTAGTGATTGGTTGGCTCAGCACTGCCCAGAGCCATGTTGTCAACAACTCTGCATTCATTCTAACGTCTCTGCTCTGCTCTGGGCTTTGGACCACGAGCCAATGGGCTCAGACTGACAGTGTAACAGTGGGAGAGCGTCACACTGGTCAGTGTAGAAGAAAAGAAAAGTACCAAAGAAGTCTGGAGGCCTGGATCAGTGACTGACCTTTACCAGCTCTGACAGAGGAAGAGGCTTCATATCATCCAGACTGAAGTGACCTGGACTGCTCAGTAGAAACATGATTCAAGTCAAACAGGAGGAGCCTCACGCTCACAGCCCTCTGCTCTTATCTCTGAGTTATGGGGGGGTTCATTGATGCTGACTCGTCTGCTGCGTGGTAACTGCTGTCTTTAGATGGACCTGCAGGACAGAGAGGACAAAACAAAGTCAAGGACAAGACTGTTCAGGCTCCAGGATCAACGGCACGTCCAAGGGCATCAATATTTTGGTGATTCATCTTTATTCTGTCACACAGTTCTGTAAAGACAGATTATTGTGCAGAGTCACAGGAATAACCTGACGTCAGGGGTTCAAGTCCAGGATGCTAATGCTAAAGGCTGCTAAAGCTCGGCCAATGAGGTGGGAGAGTTTCAGTCAGAGATGTTTTTATACTGAAAACTGTCCCTGAAAAACCACTTTAATGACAGACATGACTGATAATCCAGAATCTGACTGATACTGTAGTTCCCTGACTTTACTCTGTGCTCTCTCCTCACAGCTCTCTGTTCTTTACTGTGATTGGTGCATCTTCATCCACTTGGCCTCCTGCTGTTTGCTTCTGTTGCATCTACTGACTGACTGACAGCACTGATGGAGGTGTTGGTATCAAATCTGACTCTTTGAGCAGGAGCACAGGAGTCAGATCAGAGAATAGCTGCACACATGCACTGCTGCAGAGCGTCCTGCTCTGTCCTGATGGTCCATGTGTGAATGCAGACAGCCTCATGAGTGGACTCTGACTGCAGCAGACTTTGTCCTGCAGCCCCTCAATAAAAGTCTCTGTGAAGAAGGGCTGAGCTGGAGGAGGGTGGAGCAGACGGGGGGGTGATGAAGACTCTGTTCACTTCAGCTGAGCTTCTCAGGACCATGATGTTGACCTCTGACCTTAGAGTCTCTGTGTCTACGACTAATGTGGTCATGATGTGAATTATATATATATTTATATACACTGGCGCCATCCCTGAGGGGGGACGGGGTATATCTGCTGATCACAGTATACAAATACTGTGATCAGCGGTTGAAATCTTGGTGGCTGTGACAGAATGCCTGTGCAGCAGCCCAACAGCTGCCCGCCTCCTACTCCTTCCACCAATCATGCCATAGATTAGGTGGCAACATTCCAGACATTCCAGTGGTTGGCAGAGAGGAGAGTGATTGACAGGTTGACCCTGCAAATTTTGAATTCCCGCTGTGCCACTGTTTACCTCAGCATTAGCTTAGTTTTGCCAGACACTATGCAGTAGAGTAAATTAAATGAATGGATAAGTGGGTTATTTGTACCACAACTGCCAATATAAAGGCAGTTATGTCATCACAAAACCAGAGAGTGTATTGACTATGCCCACAGTCTCTGAACTCACTGGTGCCGAACCCCCGAGTGGCTGTGCCACCTGAAATGAGGAAGTCCAAGCCGGCGGCTGTGGCAGTCCGAGCCCTGGTCCCACTCGTCAGAGAAGGGAAGTGAGGAAAACAACATCAGCCATCAAAGGCTTCAGAGACAGGTGGCTGACAACTTACAGTTCGCTTACATTTGACAACGGAAAGCGTTTTGTAAAGTGTGCCAGACATGTGAGGAACGGAAACTGTTCACATTTTCCACAAGGAGAGAAGACGCCTTCATTACAGATTGATTTCAGAACTTCAGGAAAGGCCCAGAGAAATTCCGAGCACAAGAAAAGTCTCAGTGCCACCGAGAAGCCGTCACTAAGTATGCAAGTTTGAGCATGGGATGAATTTTCTTCACAGTATGTCCGATCAAAAAGCAAAAGAATATGGTTCAAGCCAGAGAACTTTATGCACATACAGCTGAGATCACTTGATAATGAGGAACTCTCGGGCTGGCTAAAAAGAAAAATTTAAGTACTTATCACATGAGATTCAAAACGAGATCATCAAAATGCTGGCTTATGATGTTCTGAGACAGATCATTGTGGACATCAAGGAGGCAAAACTGTTCTCTGTGATTGTGGATGAGACCGCTGACGTCACACAGCAGGAGCAGATGAGTGTTTTTCTGAGGTATGTTGATCAGGACTTCAACAGTATTAAGGATTTTGTTGGATTATACCAAATAGAGTCAACCTCTGCTGACATGCTGTTTTCAGTTCTGAATGATGCACTACTTAGACTGGGGTTGTTATGGTCTGACTGCAGAGGGCAATGTTATGATGGGGCTGCAAATCTGTCTGGGCGCACAGCTGGCTCACAAGCACGCGTTAAAAACAATCAAGAGGAGACAATGTATGTGCACTGTAATGCCCATGTTGGGATCTATACTCCATGTGGGCCTGAGGACAAAGGAGAGGCCTACATGGAACTTTAAAAGCCTGACCTAGAGTTTTTCCGACCGTTAGGGAAAGGCGCCACAACCCCCAGTTTTCCCCACCTAGGTGTGAATTTCAGTTCAAATCAAAACTCTGCACGGACATTGGCCCCAGCCAGGTAAACTCGCTGGGATCCCCGATGACATCACTCAGGCCATAAAGGAAGGACACAGTTTCTTCTCAGGGCCTTTTCCAGGCGCCTCTGTACAGTAGGGAGCTCTCGCAGGCTCTCTCCATGACCCGGCTGCCAAAAGGAAGCAATACCAAACGTTTGGCTCTCTCTCTTTTCTGTCTTTACATCTTAAACCTAGGTCACAGTCTCCAACTCGCTGGACGAGCACACAGACTGCTGTTCGTTTCGTTTTGTTTTCCCCTTTTTATCCTTTGGACCCGACGCAGATCGTTGCGGAATCAGCTGATCGCACGTCTGTGAGGACAAGCGCCAACTTTGTTAGAAGCCTAACAAAGCATCTCGTCCTCCGTCTATGGTTTTCCTCCGCTGCCACTGGACCAACCATCACCTCGCCACCGTCAGAAGGACGCAAGGTGGACCGCCTGAATCCAGCTGAGGAGCTCACCGCGGACCCAGAGCACAACAGGAGCGCACAGCTGACCCACCGCGCAGCAGCGGACGCAGCGCGCCACGAACACTCAGAGCGGACTCTTTTTTTATTCCATCGCTTCTTCGCCGAAACTCCGGAGGACCGGAGCAACAAAAGTAAGAGGCTTATGTCTGGGCAGAGACAATTAGTTTAGCGTGTAGTTTATCTTTTGTGCTTATGAGACCTGTTTTGATTTGTGCTGCATTCTCTTTCTTGATTGTCGATCGTCTACCGTAGATCAATACATAAGCAGAATATCACTGGTTAAAGGACCAATACCAGACCAGTTAAACTTCGGCTTACTGGCTCTGCTATTGTGTAGTGATATTCTAATTATCAGTTGTAGGTGACGATCTTTCTCGGGGTCTCTCTCTCTCTTTCTCTTCCTTTCTATTTTCTGAACACACACACACACATATACACCTCCCTCACACCACACAGACATTAAAGGTGCCGTCCAGTGAGCGCCTAATTTTGAATGAGGTCGCCTCAATAACACGTGGGGCTCAAAGACCTCCCCCATTGTCCCCAATTGTTCCCCTTTTGTTCACGTGTTGAGTCGCCATCTTGGCTCGATCGAAGATAGACACGCCAATCTGTCGCCATTTTGGTTCAAGACACGCTCTCACGTGACCTCTTCGCCTCTCTCTCTCTCTCTCTCCTCTCCTTGCTCCACCTTCACATACACACACACACACACACACACACACACACACACGTGCTGCATCACTGGTGATTGCTTTTATTGCTGGTTGGTTGTTGATTATTGCTGGTGATACTGTTGGTTGCTGCTGCTGCAGTCATTGCATTCATTGATGTTGTTGTTACACCTTTATTAGTTGTAGTTAGTAATTAATGTTTTGCTTTATTAGTTAAATTATAATAGTTTTGTAATAATGTTATCTTAAATAATTATTACTTTAAATAAATCCTATTATAATTTAATCTGTCATTGTTTGTGGTTATTGTGATTATACAATTGTGATACTTGCTGGAGTCAAAACAGTCAGCGCTCGAACTTTACCCTTTTCCCACACCTTCTGAGACTTTATTCTGGTTTTGTCAATTTGGTTATCGGTCCCTGGTAGCAGGGTGGTGCCCCGCAAGATATTGATTATGATCAATATTTATAATTTTTAATAATTAATTTTGATTAATTATTAATATTAATAAATAATTTTATTATTATTAATATTAATAGCCAATAGCCAAATTGCCCCTACTAGCGCACAACACCCACAACATGAACCTTGCCTTTCAAGATGCTGTTGCAGAGGTAAAAAAATGCAGAGACATGATGAATACAGTTAAAGATTTAAATCAACATGATCAGAGAGTCACCAAAAAACTGGCATGGTTTGATTCCTTCCGCAGGCCTGCAGGTGGGAATAGCTTACTTCCACTCAGCCCCACTCGCCGGACAATGCGAGTCAGCAGTGTGAAGTCTGTGCTTGAGAACTACAAGAGCTTGGTGAGTTACCTGAATAACGGTGACATAGGTCAAAAAAGCAGTGGTTTCCTGAGACAGGAAATTTTTCATTTTATTATACACTGCAGCTTTTTGTGGATGTTATGGCTCCCATGGAACAGGTTAACTCAGCCATCCAGTCACCAAAGTTGTCACTGATGTTAAGAAGCATATCGAAGTCCTGATGATGAGTTTAGGATCAAAGTGTAAGGATGTGTCCTTCAACTCATTCTATCAAAGACTTGTACAGAGCACACAGGGCGTTCACGCTGTAGGTGACCTCCCAAGACACCCAGGCCTGCTCCGCACAGATTTCATGACAGAGCAACCACGACACACACAGAGACTCTGAAGCAAAGGAGCTTTTCAGAGGTTATATTTCAAGGTGCTTGACCACTGCATTGCCTGCTTGAATGTTAGATTCACATCAGAGGCTTGAGAAAATGGCATTTTGGCTTGGGAAAGCACCGCTCTCTGCACAGATGTTGACATGGGCTGTTTGGAGCTGCAGCTGGACATGCTTGGTGACATCTGCAGGACGCGCCATCTCACCATTCGCTCCATGCACGATCTGAGGGAGTTTTTAGAGCTGAAGTGGGATTAAAGGAGCTGTTCACTGAGCCCGTGAAAGCCATCAAACTTTTTTACACACTCCCAGTAACAACATGCACAGCAGAGAGGTCCTTTAGTGGTTTACGCAGACTCAAGACCTATCTGCGGAGGACCATGACTGCTTACAGACTTAATCACTTGGCCATCCTCCACATGCACAAAGGACGCACGGATCTGATAGATTTTTTGAAAAAATAGTTACAAATCAGTTTATCACTGCATGTGACCAGAGGAGGAATTTGTTTTCAACTTTTTAGCGTTGCTCCACAGTATGCTAAACATGAGTTTGAATAGTCTAACAATATTTCCACTTGTTCAGCCCTGTTTGCTGCTTACATTGCCTGATATTTGGTTTAAGCTTAATAACAGACAAATTAATTTGTATTGGGCCTATGTTGACTTGTTCTGCCTTAGATATTATATACAGCCTAACAAAATTAATGATACTAAGTTATCTGAATGGAAATATGAATCAGCCAGTCTTCTTTTTCATGCCCTGATATTGCCACCCATTGGTATTATTTGGTAATGTAGCCTTCCAGGACATCAACAAATGTTTTTACATGTATCATGCTAGCCCTCTGCTGTTAGCCCTCTGCTAACAGCAGAGGGAAGTGGACCAGATGTAAGAGCTCAAGATTTTCTTCAGTGTTAAAGTTACTCTCAGAGTGTCTGTGTCTATGGCTAATGTGGTCATGTTGTGAATTTAAAGGTCCCATATTATGCAAAATCCACTTTTTTAAGTCTTTTGAACACAATTTTGGGTCTTTGGCCTTTCTCCCAGCCCACAAAATGTTATCTTTTATAACAAAACCTGTATTTAGTAGGCTGCATGAGTGTAAAATCATGTCCTTCAGTGAGCTGTTGAGTCTGTGGATATACTGTTACGTAACAGTATATTTTTATTTGCATAAACTAATCTGACTGGTCCACCTGAGTATCTCCACTCCCACCCTGCTGCAGAGATTCCTCTGTGAAGAGCAGCCATGTTGTTTTCACTCTTAGTGAGAGATCTGTGTTCAGCATGTCTAAGCTCAAAAGCTACCACTGCTCGGTTGTTGGCTGTAAACAGCCACATATTTCTTTACATATAGGCTACCAGCCTCAGAGGACCAAGTGGATTAATTTTATTTTTGAAGGGAATGAGCAGCTACAGTCGGCTAAAACCTGTATGTGTGTGTGTCAGTCACTTCACGTCCGACTGCTTCTTCAACTTCAGTCAATTCAACTCAGGACTGGGAACTAGACTTTTCCTGAATCCAGGCTCAGCACCAACTGTCTGCCACCAAACCTCGGACCATGGACATGTGAGTATTTTAATGCTGTGTGGTATTTATTTAGCTTATTGCTACGAGCTAATGCTAACAGCAGAGGGAAGTGGACCAGATGTAAGAGCTCAAGATTTTCTTCAGTGTTAAAGTTACTCTGACAGCCTGCAGTGTAAACTTAGATGTATGGATATTCCTACATTAGTCAAGAGGAGTTTAACAGTTGGAGGAATATAATTATTCCTCATACACCCCCTCCTCTCATCCCTCCCTCAGTGTTAGCTTTAGGAGGCTAAGTTTAGCCTGCAGTTAGCCTGTTGTTTTAGCCTGTGATGTTTGGAGGAAACGATCTTCTCTGTTTTCTATCCATCAGGACTTTACAGTCGTGTTTGTTCAGGACTGTAATGTGAAGTCCCTGTTGTGTGTTACTGTGCTGTCTGCTGTTAAATGTATAGAGATCTGAGTACGAGGCAAACTGCTCTGCACTCACTGAAGCATGTAATCAGTAAATTATCTCTGATGGTCTCAAAACTCATTTTTATGTCAAAACTGTGGACGAGGGAAACGATCGGTGAAGGCTGTGTTTCTCTGGTCATGTAAACATCAATACTAACAACAGAGGAAACTATGTAACACGTAACGCTAATGTCGGCTCAAATCAGTGTATCTGCAGATGTGATCGTTGTCACCGGCGTTTGTGGCCACAGTGTCGTTTTGACCACATTAATTTAATCTGATTTTTGTAAGTTTAAAGACTCAGAAATGCCCCCAGGATGCTGTCATACGAGCTGTGTGACTGTGTGGAGTTTAGCTGTGAGGAAAAGTTACAGCCACATAACACTACAGCACGTTAGTATGTTAGGAGGAACTGAGGCAGTCAAATAAGATCTGTGAGATGATTATCCTCCTGATTTATTTACTAAAAACATATAGGCTTAGACATTTGGTTATGTATCACTTAATGAGACATTTGTAAGTGAAAACACACCAACCCCTGAAAGGCTGTTGTATCATATTTGATATACTTTATGACACCTCTGTCTGATCAATATGATCAACAAATACCTAAAAAAAACATGAATACAAGCAGATAAATGATAAAAATAAAAGTACTCAAGTGAATTTTCAGTTGCCAGAAACACCTTATGTATCTAATGAGATTCAAAAACTGTATTTTACATTTCATGGATTTTTTTTTTGTTTATTTCAGTACAAAGTGAAACAAACATTTAACCTCCACAAAATAATAACATTTTATGGCTATAATTTGTCTTTTCTTGCTTTAAAAGGTTAAACATTTTTCTGTCTTGTGTCTATGCTGGTCGATCTCAGGCAACATCTTCTGATGGTGAATCCTGTTTAAAGTCAGCTTCCTAAAATCCAAGATGAGAGACTGCACAGCAAAGCCAGTGAAAGCAGAGCCAACTTTCTGTAAAATGCACATGCCTTTATTAAAAATCCACAAATTTAAAAACATTGGCAAATAGGCATAATATGAAAAGGAAAACATAAAGAAAACTTCAATAAAAATGCTTTTAACATGGCATTGAGAATAAATAATAAATAATAAATAAGAAAATTGTGTAAATAAAAAACGATGAAAAAAAGTTTAACAAAACTGAGCTATTTTGATTTTAGTGCAATTTCCTTTTGTAATCAAACATTTTTGTTTTTTTGCATTTCAGATTATGTTAGAGGCACCGTTGGACCTTGTCTTTGAGGAGGTTTTCCAGGACCCTGCCTCATAGCTGAAGGAGCTGCAGAAAATACCAGACCCAGAAGACCTCTCTGCTCAATATGACAGACCTGACAAGGTGGATGTGATAGCCAGCTACGTGTCAAGGTTCAACCAAGGAGAGCTCTGAACCCTTCATACTGGTCTTCTGCATCAGGAAACTCCGCTCTTATCTGCAGCACCACGCAGGCAGGCAGCACCACCCTGATTCTTCAGCCCAGAAGCTCCAACACCAGCTCACAGAGGGTCTGAAGGCCTGGTATCTGAAACAGCTGGACATGATGTGCAGATTTTGTCAGAACTGAAGGGTTACTTTCATTGGTATTTTTATGTATATATTTATTTCTTATATATTTGTTATTATGGTTTTACAGTGTCTGTTTAAAATTCCTTTTCTTTTTTCATTTCTTTTTTACCTCCTTTATTAAAAAAAAATGCCTGCAGTACATTTGATGTTTTTATATGTACAAATATTTTTCACAATAAAAAGTTTACATGAACTGTTTAGTGTGTTTTCAGTGTTCCTTATGTTACATGTTATGTTAATAAGTAAAGAACAAAAAAGATAAACTGTAAAAATGTAAGATGGAGGAAACAGTGATGTACTTTTAATCTGTACTATTTTGTGTAACAGTAATGGGAGCGTTTATGTCAAAATACTTCTGCATTATTCCTCTTAGATGTAAAGGCCCATAGTCATATCTATAAATATTGAATACATTTTGCACTGAAACAACACATTCAAGCATAGAGGTCCGAGTCCAGGATGGTCCACCATGCAGGATGGTGGGTCTGGGAGTTCCTGTAGTCTTCCTCTGACCTAGTTAATTAAAAAGGGTAAGTAAGTGACATCATAGTACAAAAAGGTAATGTACGAAATTATTATTTTGTACTCAGTTTTCACAATACCTTTGGTATCTCCATGCAACAGACATTTTCAGGCTCAAGGTGTTTTTGCACAGTTGCCACAGGAGCACCTCTGTAGGAGAAGAGTGAAAACAGGATGTTCAGTAAAATTTTTATATAAAGGAAAAGTACTAGTTAAGCAATCATGATGTCTTGTTTTTGTTTAAGACAATCTAATGCTAATACACACAGGGCTGTGTAATAATAAACAATATTGCAAGTACAGAGGTGTTTAAGACAGCTATTGTGTGGCATACATAAAAGATATGGTTCAGAGAAAATTGCTTAGAATTACAGGTTATGACAAACATTTGCTCAGTGGCAGCTCGTTACTGCCATGCACTATATGGCTCTATTAAATGCTGTATTCTGATGGGTCAGTCACATAACTAATGTTATTTCTGTAAAACACTGTGGCCCTGAAGAACCCAGACATTATTTACATTTCACAACAACAAAGAAGTCCCCTTCCCTCTGTCTTACTTCACTATCAGTAGCAACGACCCGTTTAGTGTTACATATCAATAAAAGTTTATTCCGTCTCACGTCGGGGTTTATATGTCTCTGTAGTAACCTGCTCACTCTACATTATCCCTTACTAAACACTATTTAACGCCAGTCTAAGTTTTGGTTAGCACGGCATGAACACAAACTACACAGTCAGGGAGCTACATGCTTCACATCAACAACAACACACGGAGGGGGAGGGAGGAGCAAGAACGGCAGAACAACTTTAATTTGTCTACATATTAGCATTGAAGAAACAAACTTTACATACAGACCTCTGAGAAACCTCCTGGTTTAACCTTGGCTCTCGACTTTCTTCTGGTGCCTCTTCATATTCGGGGTCTGGCTCGGGCTCAAACATGAACGGCTGAACCACAGTTTGTTGTCCTGCAGCCATTTTCTCTCAGGGCCCAGTCGTCACGGTTACGCGACGCCGTCCTCCCCCTCAGCAGACCATGAGGAAGAGCTGGGCGTATCAGCAGTGGCTCATTAACATATTAAGGTCCCCGCCCACTAAATCAGACCATTCTGAGCAGAGGGGCTATGTGGGCCTGGAAACAATGCTGCTGTGCTTTATTTATTGGCTTTTTGGACCAAAGCATGTTACTAACGATTCATGAAGACATCAAGGACCCATGTTAAACTGCAGAAAAGGAGCATAATATGGGACCTTTAACCTACAGGCTGATAAAATTAAAGATTAATAGATTACTTTAAACTTACCTCTCCGACTGCGTTTTCTTAACCAACAAGCACCAACTCCAAGAACAAGCACCGCTCCCACAACAAATCCAAGACATATCAGCCCCACAACAGCTCCAATAGCCACGTTGCTGAGTGTTGAGTCTGTAAACAGAGCAGAGAGAAAAAGCCACAGGAAGAATAAATGACAGCACAGCTTCATGTCCTCCAAACAGGAAACAGTTCAAATGTTCACTTTAATCAATGTGATGAAAACTGATCAGACTTCAGTCCAACAGATGAAGGAGCTTCATCATGGAGCAGATTTATCACTGGATGATGATTTAGATATTTGATTCAGACCTCCATCATCAAACAGGGATGAAGATGAGGGAGAGGAGAGAAGAGAGGAGAACAGGGAGCAGCATGATCAGACTGATCCAACGTGGGGTGGATCAGTGAAGATGCTCACAGACAAAAACAGACTGCAGCACAGACATCAACCTGCACACAGCTGCCAAACTTCAGCAGACTGTTGGAGCTCCAGGCTGAAAAAGCTCTTTGAAAAGAAGACCTTGAAAATGGAAGATGGTGAAGCAAATGAGGGCCATGAAGAGGTCCATCATCTTCTCCAGGAGAGGACCACAGGGGGATCAAACCAGCAGCCAGGGAGGCACAGATGGACTTTCCATGGATTCACCTTCAGGGCCACACAGACAGAGATTATACAAGCAGAAGGTCACAGGGAGGTCCAAGAAAGAGCCAATATCCAGTGAGCAGCAGGTCTCCAGCTGAAAATGTGTGTCTGATGGGAGAGGTGAGTGGAGGATGGTCAGGGTGGTTAGAGAGGAACCAGAGAGAGAGACAGGAGCTTTGAGATCTGGTGACAAAGCAGCTCTTCAGTCAGGGAGAGCCCACCTGAACAGGACCATCAGGAGACCAGGAGGGTCCTCAGACCACAGTGGAGGGGGGTTAAAGTCCCTAACAGACCTCAGGTCCTGACCACGTTTGTCCATGTCCTCAAAGAGTGTGGACCAGCTCATGTCCTCACAGACTGATCCAACAGCTCCAGACCGCCGTGCCCTCCTGCTCAGAGACAGCCAGCAGGATGGACCTGGACCTGTCTCAGTGAGCGCCCTCCTGAAGCACCCCCTTGGTCTAAAGTCCTCTGAGACACCAGCCAGAGGCCCAAGTCTGGATCTGAAGATCAGGTCCAGCTGACGTGTGCCGTCTGACTTGTCGACCCTCTCTTTAAAACACCAGGTCAGAGCTGAACAGAAGTCAGAGTCAGGTGACTGTGGAGTGGAGATGCAGCCACAGTCCTGCTCATCAGAGCTCTGGAGCTGCTCTGGCTTCTGCTGAGACCTGCTCCATCTGTGGACCCCGTCTTCAGTCCACAGTGCTCTGCAGGATCTGCTCAGAGCTCCTGGTTTATCTCCTCAGCCTTCACAGATGATCTAAAAGACGGGATCTTCTCCTGAGCTGCTGCATGTAGAAACAGCAGGCTCACCTCTGTCCTGGTCTGTCTCAGAGTCCTTCAGTAAAATCATCAAACTCAACAAGAAGTTCTTCAGGACATGTGAGGGGACGGCCTGAACACTGGACCCCATCAGCCAAAGTCCAGTCAGCTGCTTCAGCAAAGTGGGGACATGTCCTGAGAGAGTGGAGCTTCATTCAGAAGAAGTCATGTGACTGTATCAACAGCAGCTTCAGACCAAATGTGATCTGACAGAGAAAAACACTTTCTGAGCTCAAACCAGGTTTTTCTGAAAACTCCACATTCAACAGTTTCCAGCCTTGACAGCCTCTGAGTGGATCAGGGAGGAAGATGCTGGAATGATCATGTGACTCCTACTCCTCTCCTGATTGGAGGACAAAGGAGACGTCACAACCGTCCCCGCTCTCCCCTAACTTGAAGGGTCCATTGTCTCCAGCATCAGCTTAGAGGAGACAAACTGTGTGAGGACATAAACACATGTTCTCCAGCAGGAACAGTCCCTGAGCTGATCCAGAGCTCCACTTGGACCAGACTGAGTCCTTCAGTGAGGCCGGAGAACATCAGTGATTCAAGCCCTCTGACCTGTTTCCACTGAAGCTCCTGTTCAGCTCTCACTCAGCTGTAAGTCCTGCGTTTGTCTCTCAGACTGACTGAGCAGACTTTGGACAGTCAGACCGTAGAGAACAGCTGAATAAAACAGTCCCTGTGTGTTTTCAGACCACATGTGGGATGGTTTTGACATTCAGTCCTTTCTTTCATTCTGATACAGACGTGCTGCTGATTTGACAGACCTCAGCCTCTAAATGAAGCCTCTCTGTCATTTCTAGATCTTTCTCAGAGTTAAACGTGATGAAGATAACTCTGGATCTGTCTGGATCTTTGCTCTTTTCTTCTGTTGCTCTAATGTTTCCTGTTTCTGCAGATTCATCTCAGCTGAAGAGTCTAAAGTCTTCACCTGGAGGACCAGGAACAGAAGAAGACCTGTGGGTTAGCTAGCTGCTCTGGTTAATCCCTGCAGGTCCTGATCAGCTGTGATGAGCCTGGCTCTGAGCTCAGGGTTAGTTTAGACTGTCTGTCCTGTTTCAGGTTTATCTGACAGTCTCCAGGTTTAGACTTTATCTGAATGACTGAGTTCTCTGCTCCAGGGTCAGAGCTGAGCTAGTCACCCCCTCGTCCTGTCCTGCCCTCAGTCCTCCATTTTTATTCAAGTACTACGAGTATACTTATTTTATACTAAAACTGAGGCAGTGTACTTGAAGTTTACTTTTTATATACTATATTTGATATACTTAAGAAGTGTATAGGGAAGTATACTTGGCTTATACTGAAAAGTTTAAGAATAAGAACATTAATACTAAGACTTACGCTTATACTTTAATACTAAAACTTGTACTTTAGTATACTTTAATACTAAAACTTGTACTTTAGTATACTTTTCACATCGTTCTGCCACAAAGTATAAGGTCAAGTCATTGTGCCTCCATTTAATTCAGCAGAATAAAAATGTTTCTCTCTACACACATTTGCTTTGAGGTATTACCCCTGTTATAAACTGACATGTTCAAGATCATTTAGAGCTGGAGTTTAAAAGTTTACAGTAAATAATAGGTGTGCTCAGTTTCACTCAGTTCTCAGTTGGAGACACTATTTTGTTTACATATTACAGCCAAATTCACACTTTTTCCTTCATCATTTTTGACAAAGAAGGACTTGATCTTGGAGAGACTATTATGTTTACATTTTTACATGCAGATGTGCACCTTTTTCTTTCATTTTTTTTAACAAAGAAGAGCTTGATTGCATAGAGGCTCTTTGTTTTATAAATGAACGTCTTTAATGACTGAAGCAGGTATTTGTAAATATACTGTATTTACAAATGTTAAATATATCAAACTTGTTCTCAACATTCTGTCTTGTGATTTTGTAAATACATCGCAGATAGTCGAGTTAACTTTAAGAATACTTAAGTAATACTTCAAGTATATAAATATTATGCTACAAGTAATATGCTAAGAAAACTTACAAGTATACTTAAAGTATATCAACAAAGTGGAAAAACAGCAAAGAAAATAGCATTTTTAGTTGATAAAAGTATACCTAAAGTTTACTTAAATAAACTAATATGTGGACTAGAAGGATATACCTAGTATGCTAGTAGTATATAGATAAGTGTAGTACTGGTTGTATGCTTGAAAGTGTACTTTTGTAAAGTTAAAATGACCTTATAAAGTAAACTTATAAACTTAAAATTGTTCCAATTTAGTCGAGAGAAGTATTAAATTAGTATACTTTCTAGTGCACTACAAGTACATGGTCTGTAGTATACTTTGTATACTTATACTCCAGTATAGTGAATAAAATGAACTTCAAGTACACTCCTTTTTGCTGAGGGCTGCTTTGGTTTGGTCGTCTCTCCTGAGGACGGCTGCTCTCTGTCTCAGGGGGACACGTCTTGGTGGCTGGATGGACTCAGTGAAGGTCACTGTTTAAAGAGTCAGGTTTGGATTTTCAATGATTTTCCAAAATCCTGATTTTTCCCATCTGAATCATGGATAAAGTCCTGACACACCTGCACAGGTCAAAGTGCTGCTGTTGGTCTCTGAGGTCTCTGGACTGTGCTCCTCAGTTTGTCCACAATGCTGCAGTAACATCATGGGACAAACACCACAGAGACCTTGAGCAGTCCTGGGACGTCCCGTCTTATTACAGATATAACTGAACATCTGTCTCTTCAATGGTCTGTGCTCTCCTGCTCAGTTATTTCAGACTGTCACAGAAAAACCTTGAACTGACTGCAGTGGTCCTTGAGCAGGTCTCCAAGACTCACCAGGAGGTCTGAGTCTCTTTTATGAACCTTCATTTGAGGACATCTTCTTTTGAACGGGCCTGACCCAATGAGCCCAAATGCTGCAGTAAAAACAGCTGAAGACGACCACAGCGGGTTGACCTGAACATGTTTGGAGGTCATGTCTGAATAATCAGATTCTGATTTCTTTTGGTTTTTGAAACTTGACTTCATCCTCAGTCTCTGCAGCAGAGCCAAAGCAGCTGAAGGACCTCAGTGGAGCTGGAGTTTGTCTCTCCAAAGTCTACAGTCGTCCTTTATCCTGATTCGGAGAGTTTCATGGTTTAACATCAGGCTCTGATCAGCTTGAATCTGTGGCTCAGTTTTTCCAGACGGCTGCAGTCAAACCACTTGATGGTCAAACTGGTTCTCCAGCACGTCCCAGCACCAGAACGCTGGCCCATGGTAAAAACTCTTTGCTTTGATTTGAGTCACTTTTTACATCTGAATGTTTAACCAGGATTGATAATAATATACACAGACCGGCCACTTCAGTAGGTACACCTGTTCAACTGCCTGTTAAAGAAAAGAGGTCATCAGACAATCACATGGCAGCAACCCAATGCACCATCATGATCAATTTGACCTGCTGAGGTCCAAACTGAGCATCAGAATGAAGAAGTGACTTTAAAGGTGACATGGTTGTTGGTGTGAGACGTCAGGAACTCTGTCTGTCTGTCTGTCTGTCTGTCTGTAACCATGCTGTGTCCTCAGAGTCAGTGTGAGACAGAGTCTTACCGTGGACGTACACAGAGGTGTTGGAGGAGATCTGATGACAAATGTCCTCCTGAGTAACAACACAGCTGTAGACACCAGACTTGGTCACATTAGTCTGGAGGACCATGTCGTAGGTGCCTCCACCCTTTGGCTCCAGAGTTCTTTTAGCATGAAGGACGGTCCCAGAGCTGTCCTTCAACTCCACCTGAAGGTCAGGAGACACTCCATGGACCTCACACTGGAGCAGGGTCCAGGTCTTTGTTGCAAGAGTGGTGAGAAAATTGGCTTTGGACACACACCTGTGCAGACAGAAACAGTAACAGGTTATTTAAGTCATTAACAGCATCATAAATATTCAGGCCTATCCTGTCTCAGAGTCCACTCTTTTGTTACCTCTAGACTGGACTATTGTTATTCTCTTCTTTCAGGTTGTCCCAGTAAGTCTCTTAAGATGCTTCAGCTGGTTCAAAACGTTGCAGCTCTTGTACTGACTAGAACTAGGAGAAGAGACCACATTATTCCTGTATTAGCTTCTCTGCATTGGCTTCAATAAAATCTAGAATAGAATTCAAGATTCTTCTTCTCACCTATAAAGCTCTCAGTGGACAGCCACCAATTTATCTCAAAGAGCTTGTAGTGCCATACAGGGACCAGCTTAGACCTGGACCATCACATAGCTCATATTTAAGCTGCAATTGGCTTAGATTTCTGGGGGACCTGGCACACTGAGCTCCTCCATATCCGTCTCTCTCTGTCTCTCTAACACTCTCTCTCCATATCTGCCTTTGTCCCTTTCTGTTTGCTCCTGTACTCGTCTCTGGTTCTTGTCTTGTAGACCGCCTGCTGCTGGGGAACTACGAAGCTTCAATAACAACAATTACAATTATTTGGTCTTTCCTTTAGTCCCACTCCATTATCACTGATATTAACTTCAGAGAGATCAACTAAATTAAATCCATGGTAGCTCCTGCTAACAGCACACATATATATTAGTTTGACCTTGACAAACAGTCATGGATGACCTGCTGCTGTGGACCTGCTCCACTCCATGTGCTCTATCCTGCATCAACCATCAACAGAAACATCATTTAACATAAATTCATACTTTTAGACCAGTTAAACCATTTTAATAACAGTTCAGCTAGATGCTGTTATATTAATCAACATCATTCATCTACAGATTATATTCATTATAGATATTAATGTTAATATTAGATTGATCTCTCTATCCATGGTTGTTATTGATTATTCATCTATAGTAACTATCTTTACAACCATATTGACATGAGGACCCTCTTGAAAATGAGATGCCAGATCTCAGGGAGCTAACCTCAAATAAATTTATGTTCAACAAAGACAAATATGCTGCTATACAAATAAAGATTGATTGATTGATTGGTTGATTGATTGAATGAAAGATAATAAGTTGATTCTTTCCTCATGTCAGTCTGTGTTTGTGCTCAGAAAGGTGACAAATGAAGCTCCAGAACAAAGAGTCCATCAGGGTTCAGGTAAAAAGGATCTTTAAACAGGTGTGTTGAAAACACCTGGATCCTCACGGCTCAGCAGCTCCTTCACCTCCAATCAGAGCTGCTGCCTCTGAACCAGACCTGACCCCCTGACTGGACTCTATCAGGGGGTCAGGTCTGAACCCTGGACCTGACTGCGGTCACAAAGACAGGGTGAGGGTTCAGTCCTGAACAGGGACCAGCAGCAGCCCGGACTCTCTCTGAACAGAGACAGAGGTGGTCTGGGCCTGTTTCAGTCAGCTGCTGGTTTGGTCTGAGTCTCTGTTAGAGGCTGATCCTCCGTCTGAGTCTCTGTCCTGAAGGTCTCCAGTCCTTAACCCTGATCAGAAGACCTGCTCTCTGGTCTCAGGTGTTCTCTCAGAGGTTCATGACCATTATGAAGACAGGGGTTGATCTGAAGTTATCACCATGTTCAGAGCTCCAGATCTAAAGCTGCACCATTCCAAAGAGATCTTCACTATAAAAGTGTAATTTTTTGTGACGAAAATGAAATCTTTCATTTATGCTGTGTTCCATCTTCATTTACTTGGACCCAGTAACATACATAGCCTAAAACACATGCCGTTTCCAGAGTTGTGAACGTTAGTCTTGTGACTTCGACTTGAGTCAGACTTGAGTCACAGCTTTGAGGACCTTTGACTCGACATGACCACATCTTAAATTTGACTGTACTCGACTTAGACTTGGACACAAATGACTCCCCTTAGCAAAAGTAGTTTACAAGTGTACTACAAGTATACTTATTTCATACGAAAACTGAGGCAGTATACTTCAAGTTAACTTTTCATATACCATATTTTTTTATACTTTAGAATAGTATAGTGAAGAATTCTTGGCTTATACTGAAAAATATAAAGAAAAGTCTAAGACTAAGTACATTAATACTACGACTTACACTTATACTTTAATACTAAAACTTATACTCATGCTTTAGTATACTTTTTACATTGTTCTGCCTCAAAGTACTAATACTTAGTATTTCTTGATCCAGGTACAGAATAAGGTCAAGTCATTGTGCTTCCATTTAATTCAGCAGAATAAAAATGTTTTCTCTACACACATTTGCTTTGAGGTATTACCCCCTGTTGTAAACATACATGTTCAAGATCATATAGTGCTGCAGTTTAACAGCCCTATATGACGTGGGGGTTTGTGCTCAGGCAGCAGGTGTACTTAAAGGGTTAATGAAGTGTCCTCAGAGTCAGTGTGAGACAGAGTCTTACCGTGGACGTACACAGAGGTGTTGGAGGAGATCTGATGACAAATGTCCTCCTGAGTAACAACACAGCTGTAGACACCAGACTTGGTCACATTAGTCTGGAGGACCATGTCGTAGGTGCCTCCACCCTTTGGCTCCAGAGTTCTTTTAGCATGAAGGACGGTCCCAGAGCTGTCCTTCAACTCCACCTGAAGGTCAGGAGACACTCCATGGACCTCACACTGGAGCAGGGTCCAGGTCTGTGTTTCACTGAGTGATGTGAAGAGTGGTGTTGGACACACACCTGTGCAGACAGAAACAGGAACAGGTGATTAAAGTCTGAAGCTCATCAGTAAATGAATGTTCCTCTCCGACCTGTGGCTTTATTTTTATTCCAGACTCACAAAGATTATTAATAAACTTCACTCAAGTCTGATGGTCACTAATTAAACTGTGAAGATCGTCCACGTCATGACGTCTGTATTTTTAACCATCAGGTGAAGGTGACGTGTGACGTATCCGGGCTCACCTGGGATCTCCTCCGCCGTCCTGTCCTTTAAGACGCAGTCTGCAAAGACACAGACAGAGAGGGGTGAGAGGGGCTCTGGGACATTAATATCACATCATTTTCACACAGAAACATCATTTATATCAAACCTTTACACTCCAACAGAGACACAGTCTGAGTCACTAACCAGCCTGATAGGGCACCAGGAGATATGGGACTGTTCTGAGCAGATCCTGATCACCTGGGCTCCACACACCTGTGATGGGGTAATGATCATGTTTGGGGGGTTTGAACCCCTCTGGTCATGACGGTGCTCTAGTGGAGGAGTCTGTATGACCCAAACTATGAGGATAAGGCTGCCTCTGACCTCTGACCTCACCAGCTCTCTGTTCTTTATAGAATTGAACATGTCAGGGGTTTTAAACTATCCCAGGGGTAAAATAATGATAAAAACAAAGCACACATTCATCTTTATTTGAATTCTGCGTCTGATGAAAGCAAACATCAGAAACAGGAGCACAGAGCGGGCTTGGCTCTCTCAGACGGTTTCATCTAACGGTTACAACATCCAGTTACCAGCCCCTTTAAAGTCAGCAGACAACACGGGACAGCTTGGTTTATCTGTGTGAAAACAGATCTAATTACATATAAAATCAGATTAAATGAATTAAAAATGTGGGTCTATAGTTGAAGGTGATTTGAGGTCGTCCCACTCTGAACAGACGTGTCCATCAGCCTGACTGAGCCCATCATTCACTGAAATGTCACAGAAACTGTCCATCATTATTATAAGAAGCAGCAGAAGATTGATTTAGATGCTGTGAGCGTCTTTTTAGAATAAATGTCCCTTTAGGGAGTTTCCATCTGTACCAATCAAACCTGATGAAGCTCAGTGTGAACTCTGAGGGGAGCTCTGTCCACACCTGCTGGACACTCACTGTACTGCACTTTGAGACACAGATCAGCTTCTTTATTGTCATTGGACAAACGCAAACAACCAGACTGAGTCTCTGAGTTGCCCCCTTCACGTCATTATGGGAATTTTTGTCTATTTTCAAACCAACAAAAACATTTTTGTCATTTTTGCCTATGTGATTACACAGCTCTCCACATGTACTGACATGAGTGGAGACTTGGCTGTCCAATCAGAGTGCGTGTTAATCCAGAATTGGATCTTTTACGGCAGCTATCAAACTCTTTTATTAGCACTAGCTCAATTACCCTCTCCCTTTCATGTGCAATACTCCAGCACTTTACTACTCCAGTCGTAGCTTTTAAATTATTTAGAATTTTTTTTATCTCATATGCACTCTTTTTTTACATGTATTTTGTATTTGATCTGCTTTTATTTTTTATGTTGTTACAATGAGTGAATGAATGAATGCAGAGCTGCTGCAACAATTGCAATTTCCTGTGAAGGATTATCAAAGTATCTATCTATCTACAGGAGTTGTAGAAAAGCCACTGCAGTAACTGAGCTGCTTGGTGGAGGTCTGCGCTCTCTGAGTGCTTTTCTAGTTTGTTCTGTGACCATGTTGTTCAAAACACTCACCAACCACCAGCTGAACGTGGCACCATTTATCCTGATTAGGTAAATAGCAGCTGTAGTTTCCGCTGTCGGCCATCTTTCTGTTGGTGATCCTGATGGAGGCGTTGCCGTCCTTCAGCTCGTCTTGAAAATGAAAGACTCGATGTTTAAAATCTTTATGTTGGCCATCACGCTCATTACCAGAAGGAGCGCCTTTCTCATAGAAGAACACCTCCTTATCTTTGTTCCTCCAGTCAAAAGATTCAGACTCCATGTTGGTGCTGATGGAGCACGGTAAGATGGCATCATGACCTTCTCTGACCTTCACCGTCACCGACTCTGAAACAGAAAACAAAGACATTCATCAGTAAAGGTGCAGTTCAGCCTTCAGCTGACCCTGTCCCAACTGTTTTTGGAGGCTGTTTCAGATCCAGAGTGTGTGTGTCTGTGTACTGTACATATGAATATGAAGGTCAAAGGTCAGCCCTTAAACATCAGGGACTTCTCTCTGTGCTGCACTCTTTCATCAGTCCTGATCAGTGCTGACTGACCCTCTGTCTGCTCTCTGATTGGTTCACTGACTAGCCAATCAGAATCAGAGCCCCTCCTCAAAGCAGCTGTTACCAGGTAACCCAGTCAGAGGACTTCCCTTTCAGCAAAATGACAAACAAAAACAAACTAACAAGCAAACAAACATACAAACAAACAAATATACATAGCAACAAAGCAAAAAAAAAACAAAAACATGACAAACCAACAAACAAATAAACACAAAGTAACAAACAAAATAACTAACATACATAGGCTACTTACTAAGAAAATATAAACAAACATGCAAAAACAAACCAACACAAAGCAAGCTAACTAACAAAATAAACATACCAGCTAAAGAACAAACAAAAAAGAAAATACAAGCAAACTTAAAAATAATCAAACAAATATACATTCCAACTGACAAACAAAGAAACAGATAGAAAAACAAACAAACAAGTAAACAACAAAACAAACATAAAAGATAACTGCAAACAAAAAATGAACAAACATACAATCAACAGACTAACAAGCAAACAAACAAAAACCAGACTTAGTAACTAACACATAAGAAATAAACAAAGAAGAAATATATAACCAACAAATACACTAATAAACAAACAAACAAATGAATATACATACTAACTACCAAATAATTGAACATACCAATTAGCTAACAAATAAACAAACAGAAAATGGTAGAATATTGACGATCCTACAAATAAGAATACATACTAATGAATAAACAAACATATGTACTGACAAAAACAATAAAAAAAACCTAATAAACAGCCGAACAAACAGACAACCAAGCATTCAAAGATGCATAAAAACTGACAAACATTCAACAAAACAAACATGAAAACATAATTAAAATATTCAAACAAACAAACACACAAACAACTATACACACAAAATACCTGACCAGCCAATCAGAATCAGAGCCCCTCCTCTAAGCAGTCAGAGGACTTCCCTTTAAGCAAACAAAAACAAACCAACAAACACATAAACGCACAAAGTAACAAACAAAATAAATAACATACATAGGCTATTTACCAAGAAACATACAAACATGCAAAAACAAACACATAAACTAACTTACAACAAAAGATACAAACCAACTAAAAAAACAAACATTTAGTAAATGAACCAAAATAACAAAAAAGAAAAATAAACAGAAACTCAAAATCAAACAAATAAACATACAAACTGACAAGCAAAGAAAAAAAACAAACTACAAACAAGCACAGAAACAACAACAAAACAAACAACGATAACTGCAAACAAAACAATGAACAAACATACAATCATCAAACAAAGAAACAAACAAACATACAAATGAACAAATAAACAAACATATTAACTAACAAACAAAGACATATACAACCAAAAAACATATGTGTCAACCAACAAAAAAACAAACAAAAATATAAAAAAACTGACAAGCAGACAAACAAATATGCATACTCACCAACTAATAACCCAACAAAGAAACAGACAAACAAATAAATAAATTAACAAACATACAAAGAGACATACAAACTAACGAACCATCATACAATAGAAGAAACATAAACATAAACATAAACATAAACATACAAACAAACAAAGAAAAAGTCACTCACATCCAAATATACATACCAACCAACATACAAAGACAAACAAAGAAACATATAAACTAACTTACAAAGAAACAAGAAAGAAACTTACAAACAAATAGACATACTAACTTAAATAAACAAAAAAACTTTCCAACAAACTAACAAATAAATTAAAAACATAAACAAATATACACAATAACTAACTAAAAAACAAATAGACAAAAAAAACATACAAAGACACATACAAACTAACAAATAAACATGCAGCCAAAGAAACATTAAAGCAAAAGAGAAACATAAAAACAAACACAGACCCACACAAAAAATGTACATACCAACCAGCAAACTAGAAAACAAAAAGCAGAACTCTGATCAGATCATACACTCCTGATCAAAATCTTCAGACCGGCTGAACAAGTGAAAGAACTTTCATTTTGCTCTGTTGGATCTGAAGAAGCTTCAAGATGCAAAAAGAAGAAATGAGACAAAAATGTTGAGTAAGGAATTTATTGAAAACAGTAATTTAAATGAAATAATCTGGGCAGAGAATCTTATCTCCAAATCGAGACACAATCACCATGAACATGGAGAGAAGGCTGCTGACTGCTTGATCATCAGCTGCACCAAAAAACTGCTAATCAAAATATTTCTGCAATCAACAATGAACATGGTGAACAATTGACAATGAGAAAATGAATGACTGTTTTAAAAAGTTTTATGATTCACTGTACACTTCAGATCTACCCACTAACCCCACTGACATAGATGATTTTTTTCTTCTTTGAGTATCCCGACCGTAGACACAGGACCAGCTGCTGAATTAGAGAAAGACCTTTCAACCACAGAGATAGTCTCTGCAATTAAGACCATGCAAGGTGGCAAATCACCCATGCCGGATGGCTTTTTCATAGCTTTTTAAAGAAGTTCTCATTTCAGCTCTCTCCTTTGTTACTGTCAGTATTTGAGGAATCATTATCCTCAAAGTCTTTACCTCCAAACATGCGACAAGTAAGCATCTCTCTTCTTAAAATAGATCAAAATCCCCTTAGTTGTAGTTCATACCGTCCTGTTTCTCTTTTACACACGGGTGTCAAGATTCTTGCCAAAATTTTGGCTCTCCGGCTAGAGCACGTTACTCCTACCATGATTTCACCTGATCAGACAGTTTTTATAAAAAAACGTTTTTCCTTTTCCAATGTCAGACACTTATTTAACGTTCTTTATGGTCCCGAGCCAACCGATCTAACCAACACTGAAGTGATGCTCTCATTAGACACTGAAAAAGCGTTTTATCGGTGGGAGTGGGACTGTCTTTTTGAGATCTTGAAACTATTTGGTTTTGGTCCTAAATCTTTATCCTGGATAAAGGTTCTATACACTCTTCAATGACAGCAGTCCAAACCAATAATAACCTGTCCACATATTTTGAACTGCACTGAGGCACGAGGCAGGGTTGTCCTCTTTCACCGCTCCTGTTTCATGTTGCAAAATAACCACTTGCACTAGCCTTGAGACAAAGTCCCCTTATCAAGGGCATTCATCGAGGAGGCTTGGAGGATACAGTTTCGCTTTATGCAGATGATATGTTGTTGTATATATCAGACTCTCTCTCTCAACCCAGTCAGAAGTATTAACTGTACTTAGAGAATTTGAAACAATGTCAGGATACAAAGTAAACTTTCAGAAAAGTGGACTTGTGCCCATCACCCCTGTAAATAAGGTGTACTATGCATCGACTCCCTTTAAAATTAACTTTACTAAGTTTAAGTATCTGGGTACATGGGTTACACAGGATTTTAAAGATTTGTACAAGGCCAATTTTCCACCTCTGTTATCGAGTCTTAAACAGGACCCAGAGAGTTGGGACTTCTTGCTTCTCTCTTTAGGTGGAAGAATTAAGGTGGTCAAGATGAATATACTTCCTGAGTTTCTATTTTTGTTTCAGTGTTTGCTTATCTTTTAAACTACATCTTTTTTCTGTAATCTAAATAATGAAATCTCTTCCTTTATATGGAATGAAAAACAGCCCAGGATAAAGAAAAATATATTGCAGAAACCTCGTACTCAGGGCAGTTTGGCTCTTCCCAATTTTATGCATTATCACTGGGCAGCTAATATCAGAGCTAAGCTGTATTGGATGAGGAACAACCCCTCAAGTCTCAGCTGGACAATTTAGGAAGTATCATCCATTACCTCTTCCTCCTCAGAGGCTTTACTTTGTTCTAAACTTCCATTTAATCAGCCCATTTCAGCACTGACCTCAAATCTTATTGTAGTCCATTCAGTTAAGATATGGAATCAATTCAGACGTTCCTTTAAACTTACTGACCTCTCACTTTCTGCTCCACAGCAAATAACCATGTTTGTCCCGTCGTTAAAGGATAAAGTTTTTGTTACCTGGTCAAATACGGAAATATACAGACTCCACATTTCCACACACAAAATGTGAAGGGAACTCAGGGGATAGGGACTGAACAGCTGTGGAGCCTTAAGAAAACCACTAATCAGTAAGGCTAACTGGAAAAAAGGCTTCAGTTTGCTAGGGAGCATAAGGATTGGACTCTGGAGGACTGGAAGAAGGTCATGTGGTCTGATGAGTCCAGATTTACCCTGTTCCAGAGTGATGGGAGCATCAGGGTAAGAAGAGAGGCAGGTGAAGTGATGCACCCATCATGCCTAGTGCCTACTGTCCAAGCCTGTGGGGGCAGTGCTATGATCTGGGGCTGCTGCAGTTGGTCAGGTCTAGGTTCAGCAACATTATGGCCCAAAGAATGAGGTCAGCTGACTACCTGAATATACTGAATGACCAGGTTATTCCATCAATGGATTTTTTCTTCCCTATTCCAAGATGACAATGCCAGGATTCATGGGGCTCAAATTGTGAAAGAGTGGTTCAGGGAGCATGAGACATCATTTTCACACATGGATTGGCCACCACAGAGTCCAGACCTTAACCCCATTGAGAATCTTTGGGATGTGCTGGAGAAGGCTTTGTGCAGTGGTCAGACTCTCCCATCATCAATACAAGATCTGGATGAAAAATTAATGCAACACTGGATGGAAATAAATCTTGTGACATTGCAGAAGCTTATTGAAACAATGCCACAGTGAATGTGTGCTGTAATCAAAGCTAAAGGCGGTCCAACGAAATATTAGAGTGTGTGACCTTTTTTTTTGGTGGCAACTTTTTTTTGGCCAGGCAGGGTATATATGTGTGTGTATTTAATTTAATTTAATTCAGTTTTATTATTCTTTTTTATTTTTATTTATTATTATTATTTTTATTTTTATTTTTTTTTTATTTATTCATTTATTTTGTCATGACTATATGGATCTTTGTTTGATTGTCTGGTTGAATGTTTGTTGAAGACTCAGTATTCAGGGATAGGGGAATAGGACAGGGTTTCTTTTTTGTCCCCAACTGTCCTAAATTGTTGTTGTTCAATGTTGTTCTTCTGCTATCTTATTTGAAAAATAAAAAAAGACTTTGATCAAAAAAACTGAAATAATATGTTCATCAGCTGATCAGAAGTTTAAGACTGTAGCTCAATAAAGAGAAAAACACTCAAAACAGAAATAAAGAGTCAAAAAGGACTCAGTAATGAGTAGCTGTGCCATTCTTGTTAATCACCTTAAAAATTCATTTCTGGATGCTTGACACCAGTGTTTCCAGGAGGCTAATGGGAATGTTGCTCCAAGTGGTGAAGATGGCTTCACAGAGGGCATCCACTGTCTGGACCTGATGTCCATTTCTGTTAACTTCAATCACCATCCATCCACAAATGTTCTAAGATGGATTTAAATCAGAGGAACAGGATGGTCCAAAAGAGAGACAATATTCTTCTGAAGAAGTCCAGCAGGCATTTTGAACTGCAGCATTGCCCTGTTGAAAAACCCCGTGATGACCACAAAAACGGTGGCTCTCAGTCATGACCACAAAGATAAGGGCCCTCAGTCATGACCACAAAGATAAGGGCCCTCAGTCATGACCACAAAGATGAGGGCCCTCAGTCATGACCACAAAGATGAGGGCCCTCAGTCATGACCACAAAGATGAGGGCCCTCAGTCATGACCACAAAGATAAGGGCCCTCAGTCATGACCACACAGACGAGGGCCCTCAGTCATGACCACAAAGATAAGGGCCCTCAGTCATGACCACAAAGATAAGGGCCCTCAGTCATGAAGCTCTGTTGTTCCACTGAAGGATAAAGCCCCCTGGATCATGATTTTTTGTCCCATAGCCCTCAGGATCTTTGAAGAAGTTTAAAATGACCGTCTTACTGTGTCCCACCTCAGCAGCAATGGCGCTGTGAGAGGCCTTGCTTCTGCAGCTCAACAATCCACTGTGTTCAAAGAGGGAAAGCTTTTCTGCCTTTGCCATCAGGAGGTCATGACAGAGTGAATACCTGACAGAAAATGACATGAATCTACATTGTTTTTAGCAGATTTTGACTTTTAAAGGCTGTGGTCTTAAACTGTTGATCAGCTGATGAACAGCCTGTTTCACTTTAACGGTTGTTTGCAGTAAATTGCTTACTCAGATTTTTTTTGTCTCACTCCTATTTCTTCTTTTTGCATTTTGAAGATCTACTTAGAACCTTCTTAAGATCCAACAGAGCTAAATGTAAATTCTTGACATTTTTCAACTGGTCTTTAGATTTTGATCAGATCATATCTCTGCACCCAGATCAGCCAAACCAGACTGACAGCGTCTCTGCCTGGTGAGCGTGGGCCAAAGGGGAGTGCCACAGAAAACAACAACTGAAAGTCACTTTTGGTCTCACCCAGGCAGTTACAAACCCTTGACACAATGAAGTAGGGATGTTGTGTAGAGGGTGAATAAAAACACAAGATTATGATTTCAAACCCTATTGGACCGATATTGAATTAAATACATGACAAAGACATGTTTAATGTTCAACCTGATAAACTTAAGTGTTTTTTATATCACTCATTTTAAATCTGATGCCTGTAAAAAACAGCTGTGACAGAGGGACTGGGAAAGTTGATGAATGCTGAAAAACACCTGTCTGTAACATCCACAGGTGAGCAGGTTAATCAGGAACAGGTGAGTGTTTGATTGGTTGTTTAAGGAGAGTAGGTGAGTATCCTGCATAACTTTAGCAGCATCATTCTATAAAGGATATCAGCACGTGGGCTCTGGTCCAGGCTCTGGTGGTCTCACCCATGGACTCCTGCACCCCCTACCAGCAGGCCTCCCTACATGCACCTTTAAACTCTGCAGATGATCCAGAATGCAGCAGCACGTCTGCTCTGTAACCAGCCAGAACAGCACAATCTCTCTTCACTGACTCCCAGGTGCAGCTCAGATCAGAGTCAAAGCTCTACTTCTGGCTCCTGTTTACCCAGAATCCCTCAGCCAGGTCTACACTCCCTCTGGCCCCCACGCTCTGCCAGTGACAGACGTCTGGTGCTCCATCTCAGCAGCTTCAACACCACCAGCTGGACTCTTCTGTTGTTCCCAAGAGGTGGAGGAATCACCAAACTCCATCTGAATGTCATGGTCTCAGAAATGTTTTAGTTTATCTTAGTTTATAATATCAAATCCTGTTATTTTATTTCTTTTGAAAGGGCCCTTTGACAGTAAATTTTAAAGATAGGACACAAACCCTTTGACATAAAAACACCTGAATTAACTGAATACTTCCCAGGATTAGGATCAGAGTAACTAATCCTAATCCCAACTTTATTTTATCAAACAAAACATTTAGTGATGTCTCCTCATTTAAATGTCATTGATAAAAATATCAGTAAACTTTTCCTTCAGGATTGTACACCCCTAGAGGTTCATCACTGCCCCGCTGCAGCATGGACAGGCTGATCAGAAGAGTTCGGACACTTTAGGACAGGAAGTGACAACGCCCTACACCCCCCACCCCCCACCACACACACACACACACACACACCCCACACACATGCACGCACGCACGCCTGCAGTTTCAGAGGCCTGCTGTGATGCTCTGGTCACTGAGAGATGAGCTCCACATGATGACGAGGTTCAGTCAGACCATCATCCACGTTTATAACAGTCAGATTAACAGTCAGATTATAATCGATCACAGTCAGATTATCATCGATCACAGTCAGATTATCAGTCAGATTATGATCAATAACAGATTAACATCGATCACAGTCAGATTAACAGTCAGATTATCATCGATCACAGTCAGATTATCCTCCATGTCCATGAATCCTGCAGATCAGGAGTGAATCCATCTAAAGGTCCTACCGTGTCCATCCGCAGCCCTCGGAGCTCCGGTGAGGATGAGAGCGAGCAGGAGGAAGAGGTCCATGGTCCTCATCTGCAGCTTGAACATCACTGCAGCAGGATTACAGCGTCTCTGACCCCCACAGCACAGACTGGTCTCAGACTACTTTCGACTTCGTCTCTGAGACATTTCCTGGATCTGACACATCCGCAGACGGAGAAAAAGCTGCGGCTGCATCCCCTTCAGAATAAAAGCATCCTCTGTGTATCACAAGAACCAACACAGCCTGGAGACCAGAGACCTCTGAGGTGTTTCCTTCAGGCCCTGCAGACATGATCCAGTCCGCTTCAGTCTGTATCATCTTTGACTGAACTCTTTATTCACATCATGAATCAGCACATCTTCATCACCTTGTTCTTCAGACACACCTTTACCATCTTATCCACATGTAAGAACACAGTTTATCCACTCCTTCAATAATCTGTTACAGTAAATTAACTTTTAATTCAATGTTTTCACCTCAGTAACACCAGATTAATAAAAACAGTTTGCTTTAAAAGCTGATATAACCAAAAATCTATTTTTTTTAGAGAGGATATAGTAAATGTGAATCACTTTAAGTAGCTGCCCTGAATTTCTAATAATCTGTATGTTATTAAAATACAAAACCAACCTAAAATTACATAATCTATATTGTTCCACTTTTTCATTCATTTATCACTACTGTCATGACACTGATTGGAAAGGCAACCTTCCATGGATGATATATATATATATATATATATATATATAATCCATGGAAGGTTGCCTTTCCAATCAGTGTCATGACAGTAGTGATAAATGAATGAAAAAGTGAAACAATATATATTATGTAATTTTATATTTATATATATTTATACATATATACATATATATACTGTATATGTATGTATACAGTATATGTATGTATGTATATAATGGTGAATACATCTGACATTTTTATCAGTGCTAAAAAGTAATTATTGCTATCTTTGACCACAATTTAGAAAAAATAGTAAAACCAATTTTTATGTCTTGATGAGGATGTCAAATTATATTTTTTAAATGATATTTTAAATTACTATTTATCCTAAATCTAGTTTGAGTGTTTGGATGTTCTGCTTGATTAATTTCTGACTCCTCAGTGAACAAATGAGGCTCAGGTTTGGGAATAAAAAGCTGAATTCAGTTTAAAGTCTTTATTCCTGTTCAAAATAGTAAAATGTGGAGAGCTCTCTGAAAATAAAAGAGTCCTTCATGATACAAGAGATACGAGGAAGTTTATTTGTTACTGAGCAACAGGTTGGGGACAGAACAAGCTCAGTAAAGCCTGTGTTTGATCCGCAGATGTTTGCCCTTCTTTAAAGAGAAACACTCTGACCACAGACTTTAGACTTCAGACCAGGTCTGAGGAGGTTCACAGTGCAGTTAATGTCTGTGTCCTCCTGTCAGGAACCTGCAGCTTTGTACCTGACCTCTCCACTAGATTATCTGAGTTAGAGGTGACACCTGTGCTTCACACCAAAACACTTTGTCATAAAATATGCCCTCAAAGGCTGTAAAAAGTTACCGGCAACAAAATGAGTGTAAATTACTGTAAATGTCTTTACAGTACCGTTATTGATTTACAGCATAATTACTGTATTTTTATTCAATGTATCATTACTGTGTTTCAATCTTCAGCATAATGACTGTATTTTCAAAAACAGCAGAATTACTGTATTTTTATTCAGTGTATCATTACTGTGTTTCAATCTTCAGCATAATGACTGTATTTTCAAAAACAGCAGAATTACTGTATTTTTATTCAGTGTATCATTACTGTGTTTCAATCTTCAGCATAATGACTGTATTTTCAAAAACAGCAGAATTACTGTATTTTTATTCAGTTTATCATTACTGTGTTTCAATCTTCAGCATAATGACTATTTTCAAAAACAGCAGAATTACTGTAGTTTTATTTGTAATATCATTGCGATATATTATTCCACAACTTATCTAATGCATTTTAAATGACAGTGAATTTGCCGTGTTATAATTTATTTTGCTTTATCTTTAACTATTTAAATAATCATGTACAGCAATAATTAATTTTCGAAAATAAATTAAGATCACATACATACTTTAATTGTATAAAATACTTTACTCAAGCATTTCACCCAAAAATGTGAAATATTTGCTTCAGACATCTTGCCTGCTATTGGCCAGTCCTCCTGGGCAAAATGGATTTGTGGTAGTGACTATTTTTTTTCTCTTGATAAATCAGTCAGTCAATCAATCAATATTTATTTATTTAGCACCAGTTCATAACAAATGTTGTCTCAAGACACTTTATACTGAAGCAGGCAGAAGCCATGTTGGTCCTTTGCTTTCAGTTAATTACTGCATAGACATTTAACAGTAAGTAACTGAATATAACGGTAAAATACTGTTAACTTAAACTCTGCTTTCCCACAATCCATTGTCATTTAGAGGAATTGACTGTAAAGGCCTTTTACAGTAGGTAGCTGTAGACATTGTGGTAAAATTCTGTTGCTTTTATAAAAATCAGTTATAATGCAGTCTGGAGGAGAATGATTTATCTTATATGTCAGTTCGGATCATTTATTTAAATCATTTCAGCTTATTTAAAACCCAGCCCCAGGCGTCGACTGAACAAACAACCTTTAGATGATTTTATCCTGTAAATACCTCCATGAAGTCAGCCTGGGATAATTCCAGTCACTAGGTGGAGCTAGACAACACATATTCACCTTCACTCAGGTTCATACCTTCATGTCTGATGTCTGTTAAAGTTCATCCTGATGATCAGAAACCTGATTTACTGAGCACATCAATAACCCTTAAATCATTGAATTATTAAAGAAGGACACGTGTTTTATTTTGTTAATGGCTTTTAAAAATCTTCATTTTATTTAGTTTCTGAATTATATTTTAACATTGTTGAACTTTAAATGTGGACTTTAGCCTTGTTTTGACTGTTTCTCATTGTTTCAGATGTTTTTTCTGCTCCGTGTGTTTCTAATCAAAGTCAAAGTCTCACCCCGGCTGATGTCAGACCCCACAGTGACTGTCTGTCTGTCTGCTGTTACAGACTGAGAGCACAGGGGGGCGCTGCAGACCAGTGATCCTCCCAGACTGTGAGGCCGTATGATCAGAGTGAAGGTTGAAGTCACCTGTGTACAGCTTCATGGTTAAAGGCCTGGACTCTCACCGCTGTGGTTGATTGGACCAGACTGAGGTCCAGAACAGGCAGGACTGTGGTCTGGGGTCATGATGTCATTGTTTTAAGGACCAATCAGAATGAAGCAGATCAACAAGTCCTCCTGCAGGCTCTACAGACGTCACGGGGCTGAGGAGGTGGCAGCCAAACAACCTGTACCACATCCACCCAGTCCAAGAGCTTTGTTGGTCACATGACCTTTGACCTTCAGGTCATGAATCATGAAGACCTCGTCATGGACCATCAGCTCATTATTTCACTCAAATATACTTGACTGATGAGTTCATTTACATAAACCAGGGAAAGGTTTCTCTGGTGGAGTATTTCACTGAAAAAATAAAAATCAGACATGGCAGACCCTCAGTCAGGAGGTCAAAGGGCATCACTGGGGATCTCACCCCAGGGAGTGACCCCACCAGGTCTGAGCCCAAGCAGAACAGAAAGATGGAGACCCTGGTGATCTGACCCTGGTGATCAGATCCTGATGTGCAGATCTTGGTGATCAGACTCTGATGATCAGACTCTGGATATCAGACCCTGATGATCAGATCCTGGTGATCAGACCCTGGTGATCAGACCCTGGTGATCTGACCCTGGTGAGCAGACCCTGGTGATCAGATCCTGGTGATCAGACCCTGGTGATCAGACCCTGATGATCAGATCCTGATGATCAGACTCTGATGATCAGACTCTGGATATCAGACCCTGATGATCAGATCCTGGTGATCAGACCCTGGTGATCAGACCCTGATGATCAGATCCTGGTGATCAGACCCTGATGATCAGATCCTGATGATCAGACCCTGGTGATCAGTTTCTGGGCCTGTTGGAGGCCTCGTTCCACTTCAGTTGAATCAGACCCTCTCTCCCTCTCTGTGTGCGGCCATTTAAACCCTCTGACTCGGGGTCTCCTCCTCGTTTGGAGGGTCCGCTCTGCAGAGGAAGTGGTCCATGTCCGCCCACGTCTTTCCCACACGGCTCCTCTTTGGTCGGCGCGGGTCAGCGAGGGTCGGCGCCCCTCTGCCAGCCGCCATCACTCACGGATGAATCGACAGAGAGCGACACGCTGAGAGGCCACACGTGTTCCTCAGATGTGAGCGCTCGCACACGCTCAGATCACACCACAGAGGGATGGCCCTGATCACTTCCTGTTCAGTAAAGACCTGATCAACAAACCATGAAGATGATGGTCCAGATGGTCTTCAGCTCATCCCTCCATCATGAAGGTCCTTCATCCTCAGCCTGCTGGAGGACTTCAGAACGCTGAGTCGTCTTTTCATTCATCAGATCACTGTTTCATCCTCAGTTTAAGGCAGTCAGCTGTTTCAGTCTCAGTCATGCAAGCACTAACTCTGCTTTGTAATGTTTGACCTTCACTGTGACCTTTTGATTGACAGGAGTAAAATCATCATGACCTTTGTTAACCTCTGTATGTTGATTAAGTTGATTTCGATTAAAAAGTTTAGTGTTTTCTTTTGCTTTAATCCAACTGAATTAAATTAGGGTCGCCTTTGTGTCAAGTATTGTAGTTTTATATATTTATATAACATGAGTGAGTACATAACACAGAGCACCTCCTCCTCCTCCTCTTGTCTTACAGATGTTTGGATCCAACACATCAGTGCATCACCACCACAACGAAACTTCATATTCGAACCGTTTAATCTGAGCAGACTCTTGTCCGCTCTCATCACTGCCTTTGTGATCAGGTACAGATGAAGCCACTTCAGTTTTCCTCAAAAACCAGTTGAGTTCCAGTCAAAAACCAGCTACTGGACTAAGAGAGATGAGGGAAGCTTCATCTGAGGTCTGTCTATCAAACATCAGCCTGACGCTCTAGTCCAGTTTTCCTGATTGTAATCATGTTTCAGTGTTTTCCTCACTCAGGCTCTTCCTTCAGAGCAGTGCAGCAGGTCTTCTTCAGACAGTTGTCTCAGATCCTCTGTGGTTCTTCTCTTACCTTCAGACTCCAAACATGTTCCTCTGAGCTCAGACCAGGGGCCTCATTCATAAAACTGTGTACGCCAGAAAGACAGTAAATACAAACACTTTCAGATTTATAAAAGAGTGACACATCCTACGCCTGTTTCCATTTATCCGTTTTTATTTTTTAGTTGTTGGATATGAGGGAACACTTTGCCCCGCCCATATGTGCCTATAAAAGGTCAGGTGAACACCCTTGATGGATTTTCAATGATACCGATTTCATGATGGACTGCGAGGAAAAATGAGCGAAAAAAGAAATTTCACTCATGTGAAGTCGGTATATCAACAGGTGGGCACAGAGTTGGCATCACTAATGCCAGAAAGACAAAAGAGTGAAGCCTGTGTCTGATGCTGTAAATAAGGCTGCCTCAGAGGGTCGGACTGTGGCTGAGGTGAAAAAGGATTGTTTAACATAACAGTGGAGGTGAAAGAGTTTGAGTGACAGGTGAGGGAAAGGGCACACCAGAGCCCCCAGAATGAACAGAATGAAAATATGACGTAACTGACAGCACTTATCTTTCCAGTGGGATGCTCCCTCATGTTCTGCGTCATGTGGCATATTGACGAAAGTTCACCTTTGGGGTGGCCTTTTATTGTGCCAACTGTAAGGAGTGGCAGTGTACTGGTTGTGCCGACTGACCACCACACTGTCACGTGGCATGAGACTCATGGATTGACTGTACTCACTGGGCTCGATAAACTGAAACTAGGGCACTTGATTTGATAAAAGTAAATCAATCTGTACATGGATAAGTAATGTTTTTGGGCATGTTAAGGTAAAGGTCATTTTAACTTACCTTGTGCAGTTTGTGCATTTATATTTTTGTTGACTATAATTATTAAACTTCAAGGGGAAAGTAGTTTGTTTCAGTTGCTCTTCTATTGGTTGTCGTGCTCCTCCCTGGATCAGTTTACCACAGCTGTGCTGGTGTACCTGATCAGGTGCCCCGCACACCTCTGTGTTTGTCCAGCTCAATCACAGACACCGGGTCCTTGGCCCCTGCTGAACTGTCAAAGCTGTCGTTGATGCTGTCTTGTGGATTATTTATAAATGACTTTAATCAGCTTTGGTTATGGTGTTTTTCTGTCATGAAAACTTGCTTTACTTTTAATGAGGGTACACTTAAGCTTGTGAGGCCCAATAGTACTGTTACTGTGGCATCAGGTAATACAAAGAACAAAATCTTGATCTTGCTTCTACTCCTGCTCTCAGGGAATGTTCAACCAAATCCAGGCCTGGCCTTGAATACCATCAGCACTCCTGATGAATTCAGATCTAGGTCAGGACTAGGTATACTACATTTAAAGGAGCCTGGTCCCCAGATTGGATCTTGTTAAAATTTGGGTCCAGTCAACTAATGCAGAGGTCCTTATTCTGTCAGAATCCTGGCTCACTAAAGCCATCACAGATAAAGATAATGCAATTAGTGGGTATAATGTTTTTCAGTGCGATCGCCCAAGGAAAGGTGGTGGGGTGACAATATATATTAAAAATAAATATAATGTTACCCTGCCATCCTCACCTTCAGTCACTAAACAATTTGAAGCCCTTGCCCTGAGGCTGGATTTTGCACATGGCCAGACAATTACAATCATAGGGTGTTATAGACCCCCCTCTGCCTCCATCGATGCTCTTTCCTCTCTTGAGTCGTTTGTGGCTGGATTAAACTCTGTGAGCTTCTTTTGGCCGGCGATCTTAATCTTGACTGGTTGACCTCATCATCAGACAATCTCAAATCGGTCTGTGATTCATTAAATTTGACTCAACTTGTCAATTCTTCAACCCGTCCAAACACTAAAAAGCCATTAAAATCATCTTTAGTCGACTTGATTTAACAAACGTCCCCCACAAGTACACAAACATTGGTGTATTTGTAAATGATCTCAGTGATCACTGTGCCATCGCAGCAATAAGGAATACAAAAATTCTGAGATCCAAGCCACAAATTCTCCTGAAAAGAGATTATAAAACCTTTTGTGTGCAAGCTTTTCTGCACGATTTGGCCATGTTCAAATGGAGCAGAATCTCCTTATTTAATGATGTTGAGTTGGCCTCAAAATACTTTTATGATGAGTTCAGTTGCATCATTAATAAGCATGCTCCCATCTGAAAATTCAGGGTGAAGGGACGAAAAAATCCTTGGTTTTTGTCTGACTTAGGAAATCTCCTCAAGGAGAGGGACATTGCCTGGGCAAGGGCTCGAAAAACCAAATCAGAGGCCGAGTGGCTCAGCTTTCTTCAGCTTAGGAACAAATGTACCTCACTCATTAAAAGAGCTAAATCTGATTTTTATCTGACTGAATCAACAAAAAACTTGAATGATCCCAAAAACTTCTGGCAGGTCATAAAATCAAATAGCCAGGTTCTTTAATTACAGATTCTGGCCCCCTGTCTGATAAGACAGACATTTTAAATTGTTTTAATGATCATTTATTATTATTTTAATTAGGCTCTGGACAGTAAGAAATACTGTGTTGCTCTTTTTATTGATTTGTCAAAAGCCTTTGACACTTTACATAATATTGGTATTTCTATATCTGCCACTTATTGGTTTAGTGATTATTTAACAGAACACAGTGTGAGCAGATGGCTGGATCCACCTCCACTGTTCTGGATGTTACCAAAGGGGTGCCCCAAGGCTCATTTCTGGGACCCATTTTATTTTCAATATATATCAACAGTCTGTGCAATATTGTGTCAAATGCACGTTATCATTTTTATGCAGATGATAGCATTATTTATTGCTGTTCATCCTCACTCACTCAGGCTTTTGAGTTTTTACAAGCTGCTTTTAATGTTGTTCAGTCTCGTCTGAGAACTTTGAAATTGGTTTTAAACACAGAGAAGAATAAGCTCATGGTCTTCTCTAATTCAAGTGAGTTACCAGTGAATATCCTGACTGTTGTAACTCAACTAGGAAACCCAATCGAACTGGTCTCCAATTATAAATACCTGGGTTCTCTTCTGGATGGTGAGCTTTCTTTTAAAGCACACATTGCAAGGTTAGTTGCCAAGCTCAGGGTGAAGATCGGGTTCTACTACAGTAATAGATCCTGTTTTTCACTCAGAGCCCAGAAATTGCTCGTGTCAGCAACATTTCTTCCTTTGATTGATTATGGAGATGTGCTGTACATGGGTGCTTCACTTAAATGTCTCCAGTCCTTGAACACTGTTTATCACAGTGCCTTGAGGTTTGTCACTGGTGATGGCCGCCTCACACATCATTGTGACTTGTATGTCAAATCTGGTTTACCTTCCTTAAGTGCACACAGGTATACACACTGGCTGATGCTGATTTATAAAGCTCTTCTTGGCTTAGTTTCAGCTTATTTATGTACTTTTCTTCAGAGAACTAAAAGCCGCTATGCCTTAAGGTCCTGTGATGTCCTTCATCTCTCTGTTCCTGGCTTCAGAACTGACTTGGGGGAGAGAGCGTTCAGTTTTGCTGCCCCCACGGTGAGGAACTCTTAACAGACTGAGCTGAGGCTCATGGAGCTGCTCTACCTCCTGTTTGTTTCATATTCATCACATCACTTCATCCGCTGGTGTGCAGCAGCAGCATTTCTCAAACATAGACAAATAGACAAGCAGGCACCTAAGAGACAAATGAGACACAGACAGGTGAGGCACAGGTGAGACATCTGAGATACAGGTAAGAAAACCTGTATCTCAAGACTCTCAAGACAGAAGAGAGACAGGAATGACACAGCTGAGATCGATGAGACACAGATGAAGCACATGTGGGACAGAGAGGAGCAGCAGAGACACATAAGACACATTGGACACAGGTAAAACATACTACAGATAAATGAGACAGATGAGAAAGCACACAAGACAGGTGAGACAGACAGTCACAGATTAGACACAGGTGAAACAAATGAGACACAGGTGAGACATATCTGACACATGAAAAAGGAGAGACATAGGTGAGACAGATGATACACAGGTAAAACAGACAGGCACAGGTGAGATGGACAGGTTCAGATGAGACAGGTGAAACACAGATGAGAATAATGAGACACAGGTGAGACAGATGAGGCACAGGTGAGACAGATAAGAAAAAGGTGAGACAGATATCTCACATGTAACAGGAGAGACGCAGGTGAGACTTACAAAACAGAGATAAAGCACAGGTAAGACGGATAGGCACAGGTCAGACAAGTGAAGTACAAGTGAGTGAGATGGGCACATGTAAGACAGAAGTGACACAGGTGAGACAGATGAAGTCAGCCCTGAGGGGACCAGAAGATAAACCAGAACCAGAAAAAAGGACCACAAATCAATGAAATAAAGAAGCACCAACAAAAACCGGAGCTCTGTGAGGCCAGACTCTGACACACTGGTGCGCTGCTCTGAAAACAAAATCATCAGGTGGGCTGCCCCAGCCCTGACATGATGGTCCTATCAGATCTAAGGTCCTGGTCCTGGTCCTGGTCCTGTGTGGGAGCATCAGGCTCCTCCTGTAGAATTGTAATAATAAAAACCACGAGGCTGTGGATCTCTGGAGCCTCTTTTGGAGAGAACAACATGTCATCATCCCAGAGGGGGTCATGCTTCAGCTAAAAGAAAGGAAACCAGCTGTGGGGCCCGAGGAGCCAGGCTGTGTCTGCAGACAGGTGTGGACACATAGCAGACACATAAAAATTTAGATGACCAACTGACTTAAACAAAAATACTTAAGTCCAGGATAAGGCCCACACTCCAGGTAATCAGAGCAAATCAAATAAACCAAGCAGAACCAATTAAAGTGAAATTGAATCAAACTAAATAAACTAAAACAACAAATAAACTAAATAACCGCCCGCCCCCCCCCCCCCCCCCCCAAAAAAAAAAAAAAAAAAAATCAAAAGAAACAAATAAAACAAAGTCAACCAAAATTGGATTAAAAATCAAATAAACTATATAAAATGACTCATCCACATAAGGACACCTGGTCAGCCTGCTCCTTCATCCATACCTTCACTCACACTCCATGATCATCCTGCAGCTCCAACATCGTCTTCATCAGACATCATCTTCACATCATCATCTCTGACATCTGCAGGACCCTGCTGTGGTTCAAACACTATCAAGAGGTCCACCATGATGGAGGTCTGGACTGTGTCGTAGGAGCTAACGAGTGATCTCATTGGTCAGAGGTGGACCTTCTGAAGGTGAAGGTGAAGCTGAGCTCTGCTTGGACATCAGGTCTCTGCTGTGTCAGCATTAATTAACTTTAGGCCAAAACAAACTGAAGCTTGTTGACATGTCTGTGGTCAGACATGAAGAAGGACTTTGAAATGGGAAGTCTGAACAGAACCAGGTCTCTGTGGTCTCCTTCAGTCTTCTTGGATGTCTCCTGCTGTCTGAAGATGGACCCTGGTGTCTCAGGATGTCTCAGACTGTCCCCTGCTGTCTCTGTTAGTGTTGGACTGGTGGACTGGATGGACTTGGCAGCAGATGGATGGTCCTGACTCTGTGCACTGGACTGTCAGCACGTACCCACACACCAATTAGGCCTCAGACCGCTCATTATACGAGTAATTAGGTTACACAACGCAGTGACACACAGAGGGACCTGCTGATGTCATGGAGATCTCCTCACCAGGACAGAAGACCAGCTATGTGTCCACACCAGTGTCTCCTCTGATTAAGCACACACACTCTTCTGTGTATGACACCATGACCAGGTGTCCCAGTTCTTCAGGTCTGTCCAGATTAAAGTCTGAAGGAACATAAACTGAGTCAGAGATCACTCTGAGGGAACATCTGAGACCATCACAGAACTGTGATTCATCTATGAGGAGAAGAAGTGACCAGAGATCACTCTGAGGGAACATCTGAGACCATCACAGAGCTGTGATTGAGCTATGAGGAGAAGAAGAGACCAGAGATCACTCTGAGGAAACATCTGAGACCATCACAGAGCTGTGATTGAGCTATGAGGAGAAGAAGAGACCAGAGATCACTCTGAGGAAACATCTGAGAGCAGAAGAGACCAGAGATCACTCTGAGGAAACATCTGAGACCATCACAGAGCTGTGATTGAGCTATGAGGAGAAGAAGAGACCAGAGATCACTCTGAGGAAACATCTGAGACCATCACAGAGCTGTGATTGAGCTATGAGGAGAAGAAGAGACCAGAGATCACTCTGAGGAAACATCTGAGAGAAGAGACCAGAGATCACTCTGAGGAAACATCTGAGACCATCACAGAGCTGTGATTGAGCTATGAGGAGAAGAAGAGACCAGAGATCACTCTGAGGAAACATCTGACACTTGGAGACCATCACAAAGAGTCGGGGGTTTGATTCCCTGCTGTCACACTCTTGTGTGTCATGGAGACTCTGATCACCTTCAGTCACATCCCTTTCAGCACCTGAAGGTGAAAACAGGATGGTGCACCAACAGGAGAAAATCTTAGGGTATTCTGGAGCTGTTATTTTGACCATCACGTTTATCTGTGTTTTTTATCCTAGATGTAAAGGTGACTAATCAGGCTTTAAAGGACATTAAATATCACACTGACTGGTTTTATTAAAGGGGAGGAATAATCGTTTGAAATTATGTATAAAGTGTTTATTGAGGGGTGTAGAAGGGCCCTCTTGAACATGAGCTGCTGAATCTCAAAGACTTTACCTGATGATTAATTTACATCCAATAGAGACAGAAATGAAGAGGACACATGTACGGTCCAGGTGTCCAAGGGGTTATCTCTGACATGAATTCTTATTTCAGTCCCCTTGTCTCTGCATGCCTCACTCCAACATAACATCAGGGGACGGCTGTTCAGTCTGCATCTGATCTGGACCTCCTGATCTGGACCCCCTGATCTGGACCTCCTGCTGCTAAACAGAAGGATAATTCTGACCCCTATGACTATAATCAATGTGACAAGGAGCTGAGCTCATGTGGACTCATGTTGGGTTTAGAATAAATGACAAATACATTAATTAATTAAAAAAAAAAAATCAGAAAAAACAACAATAGAAATATTTATAAAAAGAAGAGTATGGCATTGATCTGCTCTTTTGGAAAGTGTCTACAGATAACATGTTATGGGGCCAAACAGATAAAGATTGATTGACTGACAGATTAGTTGATTGATTGATTGATTAATTGATTGCTTGATTGATTGATTAATGCTCATAAGATCAGTCCTGATTAAAGTGAACAGGGACTATCTTCTGCTGAGGAGGGATCCATGTGCCGGCCTGCAGAGAGTGTTTCATCAGAGTGTAAAAATAGACTGTGTGTGTGTTTCTGTTCTTCCACTGTGTGAGTCAACAAAGGGGGCGGAGCCTCTTCAGTGTGTGGTCACACGCCCCAAAATCAGCCACACCCCTCAAACATGTCCTTATGTGACCCGACAACCTGGATCCACACAGACAGTTACTCACATCAGCAGGAGTACTGGAGTAAAGTACTGCAGTTACTCTGATCACAGTTTGAAGGGCCTCACATGTCACACACATGGAGTTAGCGTGTTCTCATCTGCATTTTTCAGACATGCTACTGACTGACAGTCTCACCTGAACATCACACCTGTGGGACAGGAGACTTTGAGAAGGACCTGCAGCTCTGCCATCAGATATGCTGAGATCTGACCCCACCCTGACCCCAAACACTCGCAGAACATGATCAGAGTCTGCTGCATAGCTGGATCCACTCAGAGGTCACATCTCTGATGACATGGCTCAGGTCATATCTGAAATACCACCATCGGCACACAAGTTGACAGACCACCTCCACACCAGCATAAAAGGCGGACCCCGGTCCAAGTCCAGACCCAGGCTGGTTTTGTTCATGCTCCTGATATACACAGCGGTTCCTGCAGTGCCACTTAACTCCATAAAACACAGCATCTCTGGGGTTTACTGCAGCCACGTTTACTGCCGGGAAGATCACTGACCAATGAACACGTGACGCCCACATGTATGACACCCCAATACTCAGTAAACAGCTTTTAAGACCTGATATCATACAGCTGATAAAACCATGTCCACAGTCAGCAGGTCTGTGCCTGAAGTTAGAGAGATGACAAACTGAGATTATTCTAACTGCATTCGTCTGTGCAGAGAGGACGAGACGTCTCTGCAGCGTGCAGGTCAACGTCCTGACTCTGCTCTGAGGGGGATCCTTTGACCTTTGACCTCAAGGAGGTCCTGCCTTCTTGTATTTCAACTGAAGACCCTTGGCCATCACTGTTCAAACTTCTAGGGGTCAAAGCCTGAGGGAAGAAACCACCTGAAGAAAACCCAACCAACACCCGGGAGAACATGTAAACTCTACACTGAGGGACCAAACTGCCCGAGAGTGGAACCAGCAACCTTCTTAAGCTGCATTCACACCGAACGAGACTTGGTGACCGAGATCGCGTTGCCCCCCCAAGTCCTGTGGCCTGTCCATAGCTCATTTTGTCACTGTCACCGTCACTCAGTGATGTCACGCCCTCTCGAGTTTCACCCTGTGACCATATCACATCATATAATAGGATGTATCAGCTGACTTTATTCCAACTGTATCCTTCAACTCACCTACCAACCAAAAAACACTGCAGCTGATGGCCCTGCAGCAGCATCGTCTGTGAGTTCTCTGCGGTCCCATCTAGGCGGAGCGAATGTTCTCACCAACTAATGTTCCCACATGGACATAGATTGTCGCTCTGTGAACTTGAAAAAAACTTGTCACAGGTGTCAACCTGCATCCACACAGCACTGATTGGTTGCCGTGGCACAGCCACAAACGACATCTCCTGAGAGGTTAAAATTTTTCAACTCTGGCGACCAAGCTCCACGATCTGCTCGTGCATCCAAAGAAACCCCAGAGTTCCCATCTGCAGCAGCAGGGACGCCGCCACATGACTCTCATGATGTGACCAAGTCGCTCAGATCACGTCCATCGCATCACGTGAGATCTGGTCGCTCTTGATCGCAGATGTACATTAACTTTGCATGGAGAGTGGTCACAGAGGTCGCCCAAGTCACATTCGGTGTGAACTAGACTTGTAGCTCTCGAGACCGGTCTTGGTTTCGAGACCGGTCTCGAGACCATTTTTTGTGGTCTTGGTCTTGTCACGGCCTCGACAGTCTTTGGTCTCGGTCTTGTCTCGGGCTCGGGTCTCTCGGTCTCGCAATGTCTCGGACTGGCTGAGCGGTCTCGAAGGGATTTGTAACCTTTAATATCCAGGCAGGCACAGTTTTTTTGTGAGTTATCATGCATTCTTACATGTGCGGTATGTGCTTTCAATTTAGGAAAAATAAGGTAGACAAAACTGTGTGACCACCCCCCTCCTGATTGTACACTGTGTTGAGCCCGTAAACGCCGGCCTGCGGCTTCGTTTGAAAAACCGTTCAGTCCGACTGTCACATTCTCTGCTGTCTGATTCAGCCACGGTCCGCTCTGTGGAGTACAGGCCTGATATTTTCCATTTAAAGCGTGCCTGTTACCATTGTTGTCTGTCAGTAATGTCATTTTGCAGTGCAGCCGATGTTCATGTGAACATTTGATCTAAATGCTTCCTTAACCGCTTAGCTTCTTTGGGCGCGTGCTCTTCTGTGTGCCGGTGAGCGTAAAGACGCAGACAGACGCGCATCGCAGGAACAGTGAGGGATCATCAGTCACTGTGTGTGATTTTATAATTCTAACGGTGTCTTGATAGCTCATGTGCTCGGTTTAAGTGAACACAAAGACTTAAAAATGACGAGTCAGCCTTTTGATGAATCAAAACTCAACACTCTTCATCAGTCCAGCTCTGAGCCGCTGTTTTCACTCACTCACTGTTTTCTTAATGATAAATTCATCCTGAAGTTTCCTGCATCACGTACTGTCCATGATATAAGAACAATCTTTGAAGGATCAAGCTCCAAATACAATCTACTAGTACAGCAGTTCTCAACCAGTGGGTGGAGGCCCATAAGGGGGTCTCAGAGCTGATTTCAGTGGACAGTGTTCACTCATTTATTACCATTCATTAGACTTTCATTGAGGTGCAGGGTGGTGTTGGAGGCTTGTTGGAGGTCTTGAGCTGAACTAGTCTTGGTCTTGACTTGGTCTGTCTTGGTCTTGGTCTCGTCTTGGTCTTGATACTCTCTGGTCTTGGTACTGTCTTGGTCTCGGCTTAGGCAGTCTTGACTACAAGTCTAGTGTGAACGCACCTTCAGTGTGAGCCACAAACTTGACCTGCTGCCCCCTGTGCAGCCCCATACACCACATTATTAATAAATGATCTGACCATATCATCTTCACAGGAGGACATCATCAGTGTGCTTGAATAAATAAGTTGCCCATCAGTGGTTGTGGAAACACTCAAACAGCAGGTAAAGTTGAAGATTTAAACCCGAGTTAATATGAGCTCTATAAACTGTCTTTGGTGGTACACTGTGAAGTGATGGGAGCTCATTTTAAAGAAGTCTATCCTTTGGTCTTGTGCTCCTGATGTTGGTTTGGTCCTTTGGTTTAAGGCTTCAGTTCTCAGTTTCCTTTGGTTGAGCTCTTTTTCTTTTTTGTTTTATATTTGTGATGTCACTCTGTGTGTGCTATGACCTTTGAAATCTTTTCTTGCCATTTCTGCTCTTCACAGGCAGACATCATGACTGTTCTGATAGTCTCCCCGTTTTATTCTGCAGCCCCTCCTTCCCCCTCCCATCAGACATTGTTTGAACAACCAATTAGTGCCGACCTCAGAGCACCAATCAGAGCCTCCTGTGGCCCCGGCCCCTCAGATAAGAGTGTTTCCAAAGGGGAGGGACAAAGAGCTGCACCTGATCCACTACAAAGACAGAATTTGACATTTGTTATTCCAATTAAACCAAATACTTGATTAAAAGACATGATGTTATCAATGAAACACACGGACCTTTCATGTGTTATAAAGTTAGTTTGAGGTTATTTCTTAGGTTATTTGAATGTAATTCATGAGGTTATTTTTAAAATCTTACATTGGTTATTTCAAGGTTATTGTTTATGGCTGTTTTAAGGTTATATGTCAGCATTTTTGAAGGTTATTTGAGGTCATATTTTCAGGGTTATAAAGTTGTTCAAAGGTCATTTCAAAGGTCATTTTAGAGGTTATTAAAGGAATCCTCAAACTGACAGGACAAAGGAAGAAAGCATGTTTTTGAGGACGCAGCACACTGTGGCAGCATGTTTGAGCTCAGAGGGACCTTCAGCTCCGAGGACGTTTGTCACGCTCTGAGGGGAATGAAGAACATTTCCAGGTTTAAAATAGTCCGTGTGGAGCCGACTGTTAGACTTAAAAAGCTGTTTAATGCTCAGCATGCTCGCCCTGATGTCTGTAATTGTAGTTAAAGCCACTCGGAGCGCAGAAATGTGACGTGCTCCACATTTAGCTCCCTGTCATTACACCAAAGGACCTCAAATTCATGCTTTCACTTTCCTGCTTATAAAACATGCCGCCCACGCAAATACACAGGCACACATTTAGATTTAACAACATGCTCCACGCTGAAGTCGCCTCTTGTTTTAGACTCAGAGGCTTCTGAGAGGCTGTGACACATCATACATATGTTCATAAAGGCACCAGAAGGTCACCAAATCCTGCAGCTGAACATGGACCATGAGCTGAATCATACATTTTTCATAGTTTTATAAAGACACAGTTAAGGTCCTTACCATCCTACTGCTGAACATGGACCATGAGCTGAATCATACATTTTTCATGGTTTTATAAAGACACAGTTAAGGTCCTTACATCCTACTGCTGAACATGGACCATGAGCTGAATCATACATTTTCATGGTTTTATAAAGACTCAGTTAAGGTCCTTACCATCCTACTGCTGAACATGGACCATGAGCTGAATCATACCTGCTGCTGTAAGCTCTACAGCCCACCTGAGTCTCAGTCTCCACCGAAAACACAACTGTTTCTTTGCATGCTCACATCCTCTCTCACCTTCAGCAGTATTTCAGCATGTCAGGTCTCAGGTTTAGAGTCTGGGGGTCACGGTCCGGGGTAGACCACATCAGGAGGTTGATCCAGAGGCTAGAGAGATGCTGATCTACTCCTGAGTGCTGCTTAAGGGGAAGTCTGAGACTCCTTGTGGATCATTCGGCCAGGATGACTATGAGAGGAATGTGTATATCAAATGTGAGAGGAGTTTTGTGTCAAGATTTGACATAAAAAAGAGATTTTAACATTAATTCTGTCCTAAGCTCAAATGTTTATGGAGCTTTGTGTCAAGATAATGACATAAAATAGAGATATAAACATTAATCTTGTGATTAATGTTTATATGCCCCCTCTCTGCTCTCATCTCCGTGGTCCGAGGAGACACGCCATGGCAACCGCACACCTGATTCCTGTTCACCTAATCAACGCTCACTTTAAGAAGGGCTCGTGGACTCCTTCACATTGCCGGTGGACTTCCACTCCTTACATGGTTTGCTGAGGCCGCTTTTCCCTCCGCTAAGCTTGTTCTAGCTTTAAGCCTTTTTTCTCCGTTCTGGAGTTTTTTGCCTTTTGTGATTTTTAAGTCTGCGTGCTTTTGGATCAACTGAGATACTTACCTTCTTCTCTTGTCTTCACAGTCTTCTCCACGAGACCCGACCACCGTCTCACCTGTATATATTGGATCACTGAAACGTTCACTGCCTTGGATTGTGTTGTTAATAAAATCATTGTTAACTCTGCTCTGCCTCCATCCTTGAAGCTTTTGGGTCCAACTTTAAAAACAAACCTAACAAATCCTGTCCTAAAGTCAAACGTTTTAGGAGCCTTGTGTTGAGATAATGACACAAAATGAAGATTTAAACATTAATCCTGTCCTAAAGTCAAATGTTTTAGGAGCCTTGTGTTGAAATAGTGACACAAAATGAAGATTTAAACATTAATCCTGTCCTAAAGTCAAATGTTTTAGGAGCATTGTGTTGAGATAATGACACAAAATGAAGATTTAAACATTAATCCTCACTTAAAGGCAAATGTTGAATGAACTTTATATGGAGATGTTAGATAAAATAAATATCTGAATATTAATTCCTTTCAAAGTCAGAGAAACTTTGTGTGAAGACGGTTGTCACATAACAAAGATTAAAACATGACTTTAATCTCTCAGTCAATATTAAACCTTTTATGTTTGACAGTTTATCTGTCCTCTGAGGACACGCAGCAGCAGACAGAGACATTCCTGTCCCGTCACACTCTGTCTTTGGTTAGAGGACTTCATGAACCGTCACACACCGTTAAAGTTTAGCTCCATTTCACCCTCTTGCATAACAGCAAGGACGCATGTTGACCCCCCCCTCCCCCCCCCAGGCTGCAGACTGTAACACAACACAACAATAAACTGTGACAGGAGATCAAAATAACAATGGATGGATGGATGGGAAGGTGTGGAATGTTAGTTGGACAGATAGATGGATGGACAATCAGACAGATGGATGGTGGTTGGACTGATTGATAGATGGACAAACAGTGAGATGAATGGATGGTCAGATGTTAATTAAAGAAGGAAGTATGGACGGACAGACATGAATGAATGGTTGAATGGATACATGGGTGGATAAATAGTTCAACACAGAGATCGATGAATAAACAGATGGCTGGATGGATGGATGGATAAATAGTTTAACACAGAGATCGATGGCTAAACAGATGGTTGGATGGATGGATAAATAGTTTCACCCAGAGATTGATGGATAAACGGATGGTTGGATGGACTGATAGACTGATGGACTGATGGACAGTCAAATGGGTGGGCAGATGAGTGAACAGACATGTTGGATGGATGATTTGGATTGATGAGAGGATGGATGTTGGATGTCAAATGGCCAATGGACAGTTGATGGGAATAACATGGATAGAGGGATGTTAAGTGAATGGACAAATGGACAAACAAAGGGAAAGACAGATGGATGGACCAACAGAGAGGTGGATGGTTTGTTAGAAAAACTAATAGATGGATAAATGGATGGATGGATGGATGGATGGATGGAATGTTGGCCGGGTGGAGAATCAGTCAGAGAAAAAGGACAGACAGTTAAATGGACGAACTGATGGATGGATGGATGGATGAAAAATGGATGGCTGGATTGGTGTTTGACAAGTGGCCAGACAGAGAGTTACATGGATGGACATGGAGGGGGAAGGGACAGATGGACTGATGGTTGGATGGATGATGGATGCAAGGATAGATTAATGGATGGATGGACAGATGAACAGATGGATAGATGGATGAACAGTCAGACAATAAGACGGACAGACAGTGACAGGGATAAATGGATTGCTGCAAGGATGGGCAGAAGGATTAACGGACAGATGGATGGATGATTGTTTCAATGGACAGATGGACAGACAGATGGATGAATGGATAGATGGAATATGGATAGACTGTCATGAATGAGGGACGGATGATGGATGGTCATTTATTCAGTCAGGTCCAGGTTTCATCTCTTTGATTTCCTGGCTGTGGTGTGAATAGAAATAAAGCTCTGAGCTGAGCTCCTGCTGCTCTGTGATTGGTCTGATGATGACCGTATGGTTATGATTTGGTGTTATAATAATGATGATTGATTGTTTGATTGGTGATAACTGTCTCCTGGTATTAGTGGCCCTGCAGGTTTGTTCTGTGAAGATGGCGTCCTCAGTGGTCAGATCTCCAGCTCTCTGGTCTCCATGGTTGGTCAGACTCTGCTGAGCCTCCTGCAGCTGTCTGTGTGTACTCTGTGAGGAACAGGCCGGTCCTCAGCTTAATGGAGTCATTAGTGTGTGAGGATCAACATGAGGAGCACATCCATCCTCCTGCTGTCCTCGAGACTAATGTCTGTAAGCCGCGCTCGCCAACAGCCTGTTAGCAACAAAGGCTAACAGCCCATAATTAGCAGGAAATGAAGCGTGTGTGATTAATGGGTCAGGACGTCCCCGAGCAGACCACAGAGACCGGGAGGGAGTGAGAGGAGCCTGCAGATCTGACTGATGATAACTCAGAGGAGCACAGAAGTTACTTTAGCTCAGATAAAAACAAAAGCAAAAACCTCAGCAGGCTGCAGACATGAGCAGAGAGGAGAGGAGACTGAGGACATTGACAGCTGAGAGGAACAGAGAAGAAACCAGAGAGCTTTGACGGATCAAAACCTTTAAAACAACAAGAGATGAACAAAGTCTCTGAGCCAATCAGCAGCCAGAGTCTGCAGACATGATCGGCTGTGGCCAATGTCTGTGGAGAGGCTGAGAGAGAGGAAGTTAAGATGTCTGAGGTCTTTAACAGACGGCACTGGACCATCTACAACCAAGACAGGTAGAAATATGAAATAGACTGATGATCCCAGTCCTCAGCTTCTGTCAGAGGGAGGACCTGGTTTCTGGACTCTCTTTGTGATTTCTGGGTCATATCTTGATGGATTTCAGAATATGAAGTACACAGAGCGATTTAAAAGGTCTTACAGTGCTACTGACATCAGCTCTTGTTACCTGTAAATGTTAAGGGCCTGCAGGACGTGCTCTGAACCTGAGGCTGAGAGCCTCCTGAGGGAAAACGCTCCCTGGCTGCACAGGCCCTAAATCAGGGTAAATATGGCTCTGTGCTCATTGTTTCCTGTCTGTTTCGCTCACAGTAAAAATTTACTTCTCTGGATCAGTGGTTTCCAAAGCATTTCCTACCAAAGACACACCTAAAATCAAGACCGAATCCAAGGGCACAGCATTTTAGATACCCAAAAATATCCTGCTCACACATTTTTTCAGTATCTCAAAAGTCTTTACATGTCTTTAAGTGCCCACTGATACACAAGTCAATCTGACAAACTGTTGCTTTATTCATAAAGTTTTTATCTACAACAGCTATCTTAAAACTCCATTTGGAACTTCTGTGACTCACATAAACACACCCTCAAACTTTAAAAGTCACCTTTTTAACATTTGGGGTGTACAATTCATCTATGTCTCCTGGTCAGGGTCTCTCCTGGTCTTTGGTCCCTCCTGGTCTTGCAGTGGGATCCTCTTGCTCTGTGCTGCTGTGAACTCGTCCAGGCATTTGATCCTGAATGATTAGCATTGATGCTAATAACAGACTGACCCACTCCACCTATCACACTTTATCACTATACCATGTGAACTTCAGCTGACCTTCACTTCACCTCCAGCCGGCTCAAAATTAGACTGATGGTGGTGTTCACAAAGAGATTCATGAGGGTCTGGATGTGTTAAAATATGGAGGAAACGGTGTTGCTCTTTTGAGACAGTGGATAAAAAACAAACCAAAACAAAGCAGATTGAGTGAGTGCTTTATTTACTCTTTTATTTATATATATGTATATATATATGTATACATATATATCTACAATGAAAATAAAAACACTGATAATGATATGACCACATATCAGTCATCTCCCAGGTGTGTTTGTTATTTTTACTGAGAGCGTAAAGGTATTTTTTTTACCTGAGCTGTCAGCTGAGAAGCAGCTAGTAAACAGTTACCAGGGACTTTGACTGTACTCTAAACAGCTGTTCCCTGTGTCCACAGTGTAAATAATCTAGAGCGTAGGTCTGCTTGTTTTTCATTGTTTAAATGGAAACACATGAAGTTACTGTGTCTATTGAAGACACGATTGCCGCCCCAGCTGTGTGTCTGATACGTGTCCTTTTCTCCTGAGCTTGTTTTGGACACAGAACCTTCTTACCAACATTTGAGAGCACCTTGGCACTCCTACCTCCTGCAGCGTGGTGGAAATCTCTGCAAGGGTTTTGCCATACTGAAAAAAGTCCTGTACAAGCTCTAAGTAATTCTCCAGTCCAGCCATGACACTAAAGCCCGTTTCTTTCTCTTGACGTGACAGAATACACAAAAGTTATAAATTAAGTTCCTCAGTTCATTATACCAGGTTACTTTGTTCAGTTGTCTGACAGAATACACAAAAGTCAGTCCTTTTATTTAGATTTGGTTTCTATTGTCGTTATTAGCATAGTTGGCATTGGGGTAATCCAAAAGTAATTGAAAGTATAATCAAGATACATTACTTTAATATTATGGTACTTGTAACTGTATCAGAATAAAAGTAACCATCCCAACCCTGCTGATAAAGCTCAAACAGAGGAGGAACCAGTGTGAGAACATGGAGGACTCATGAGCTGCCTCCAAACCACACAGGCTGCAGATACAGAAGGTCCTGCAGAGGGTCAAAGCTGGTGTCCTCCTGTTGGTGGAGGACATCTGACTGGATGGAGAGAAGTTCTGAGGTCTTGAGGGTCCTGGATGTTGATGGTGTAACTGTCGAGGGGCGGTCTTCCTCCCTGAGGTTTATAAACAGGGTCCAGTGTTTGACTGTTGTCATGGTCTGGGTCGTCATTGTTGTCCCAGTGACGGTGAGGGGCAGGGGCTAACCTTCTGTTTGGCCGTGATGATGATGATGATGATGATGATACTGTGTGAGCTGTTGTTGTGCAGCATGAAGCTCCCCGCCCTCGTGGGTGTATTTGCAGACGTCAGAGATGTTTTCCATGGTCAGCTGCCCAGTGACCTCCCAGAGCGTGTGACTCCCCCCTCCAGCACTGAGACTATGAGGCCCCCCCCCACCATAAACATGCAGGAGGTCACAGAGGGGTGGACCACACGGTGCTCCACCTTCAGCTCCTCCAGTTAATGTGCTGTTACATGACATCAGAATGATTTGTTTTCTGTTTTCATTTGTTTGTTTGTTTGTTTTTCTCTGAGTTTGGAAAGACCTCAGGAGACATCTGTCCTCACGTTTGTCCTCTGGCTCCATCAGACTGAGGTTTAGTTTGTTCCTGGCTCCTGAATGTTCCCTGCAGTGACTCAGTGGTTTTCCTCTGGCCTTGATCATGATTCAGGTCTGGACCTGTATGGGGGTCTCGTACCTGCTGCTCTTGTTTCATGAAGGTTTCCTCTCAGGGCTTCACGTGAAGATCATGCCCATCGGGTTCATCCTGCTCACCATTACACCCTCTCGTTCTCTCCTCACACAGCGTCCCACAATTCCAATGAAGCTGGAACATTAAATAAAACATAAATAAAAACAGAATAGTTATTTGCAAATCATCCCCACCTTTAAATAAACTACAAATACAACATATTTAATGTTCAAACTGATCAACTTTTTTTTTCCAAATATTCTCTCATTTTGAATGTGATGCCTGCAACACTTTCCAGAAAGGCTGAGACAGGGACAACAAAAGACTGGAAAAGTTAAGGAATGAAAAAACACACCTGTTTGGAACATTCAGCAGGTGAACAGGTAAATTGGAAACAGTTGAGTGTTATGACTGGCATCAAAGGAGCATCCCTGAGAGGACGGGGCGAGGTCCCAACTTTGCGAACAAAAAGTGAGCAAAAAGTCCAACTGCTGAAGAACAACCTCTCTCAACATACAATAGAATTCATGGATTTTATCACCTACAGACCATAATATATGAAAAGATTCAGAAAAATCTATGCATGTACGCAGTAAGGCCTAAACCAACATTGAATGCCTGTGACCTCTGATCCCTCAGGCAGCTCTGCATTGTAAAGCAGCATCACTCAGTAAAGGATATCAGCACGTGGGCTCAGGAACACTTCAGAAAACCATTGTCAGTGAACACAGTTCATCTCTACATCTACAAGGTCAAGGTCAAACTCTACCATGCAAAGACAAAACCAAATAACAACAACACCCAGAAACACCGCCGGCTTCTCTGGGCCAAGCTCATCTGAGATGGACTGAGGCAAAGTGGAAAAGTCTGCTAGACTGACCTGCTGCAGGCCACACCTGTCTCCGCTGAACAGGGACTAGACTGACCTGCTGCAGTCCACACCTGTCTCCTCTGAACAGGGACTAGACTGACCTGCTGCAGTCCACACCTGTCTCCTCTGAACAGGGACTAGACTGACCTGCTGCAGTCCACACCTGTCTCCTCTGAACAGGGACTAGACTGACCTGCTGCAGTCCACACCTGTCTCCACTGAACAGGGACTAGACTGACCTGCTGCAGTCCACATCTGTCTCCACTGAACATGTGTGGACCATTACGAAGAGCAAAATACAACAACAGAGACCACAGACTGTTGAGCAGCTGAAGCCAAAAATGAAGTAAGAATGTGAAAGTATTTCACCTCCAGAGCTTCTGCAGTCAGTGTACTCAGTTCACTTACTGAGTGTTTTTAAAGGAAAGGTGATGTGGTAAACATGCCCCTGTCCCAACATTTTTGGAACATGTTGCTGGTATCATAGTTAAACTGAGTGAATATTGAAAAAAAAAAAAACAATCAAGTTTATCAGTTTGAACATTAAATATCTTGTCTTTGTGGTGTATTCATTTGAATACACATCATTCCTCTCCAGATTATTTTCATTATAGATATTAATGTTAATGTTAGATTGATCTCTCTATCCATGGTTGTTATTGATTATTCATCCATAATAAATACATTTACAACCATATAGACACGAGGACACTCTTGAAATGAAATGCCACATCTCAATGGACTTACCTTTAATACATTTATATTCAACAAATATGGTGCTATACAAATAAAGATTGATTGATTGATTGATTGATTGATTAACTGACTGATTAATTGATTGATTGAATATTGGTCCAAAAGGATTTGCAATAACTGTGTTCTGTTTTTTCATGTTTTACACTACGTCCTTACTTCATTGGAAAGAGGTTTGTATACATTTATTGAGTCCAATGTTACAACACCATCTTTATTCAGAGTGAAGAAATGAGTAACTAGGGCTGGTGTCTCAAGCATTTCAGGAAAGCAAGAATCAATCAACTAATCAATTAACAAACCATAATTAACCAAAACACCAACCGAATGAACAAACAAACAAACAAAACAAAAACAAAAGACTGTGTGACTATGAAATCATCAACCCCATGAAGTAAAGAGGGAGTTTAGTAAAAAATCTCATGATCTTTGGCTCCGTCTTCGACAACATTAAGGAGAAGAACATTTATTCACAGGACATGGACCTCAACAGCAGCTCTGAGGGGAAAAGGGGGTCCAATCTGAGACCTGTAAGGTGTACCTAATAAAGTGGCCAGTGCTTGTATATGTATTTATTTGAAGGGGTGCATGAATCCGTCCTCTGTGTCATGAATCAGCCCTGTTAGTGTGTCCCGGTGGATCAGCTGATGAGGCTGAGGTTTGAGGTGGTAGTGTTTCTGCTCCAGCTGATCTCTTTCTCACAGATATATCAGGACACTCGGTTAAACATAGACCCACTGTCAGAGTGTCAGTGGGTGCATGGCCTCATCATCACGCTCTGAGCTCACATTACAAACCCACACAGAGCTCAGGGGTTATCAGCGGGCAGAACATCACACACACTGCTGCACCTTCGGCTCTGAGCGTCTCAGCTGCTGCAGGTCTGGCTGAAGTCTCATGAATGTGAGGAGATGCTGGTGTGTCATAAAGTCCTCCTCACTCTCAGCCCTGAGATCTTCAACCAGCTTTCCCTTCCTCTCTCCTTCACACCCGTCCCTCACAGCAGGGCCTTCTCCTGCAGTCTGTCTGTCTGTCCCTGGAGCTCCCAGATCCTTCTGCCTCTTCACATAACCCCAGACTGTGGGGGCCACCCCATCACCTCCAGGACTCTTTGTCCTCCTTTACTCTGGAGATAGTCCTTATGACATTGACTGGATGTTTGGGTCGTTGTCTTGCTGCAGAATAAGTTTAGTGCCTCCCTGATGTCCTGCATGATGGATCAGTACCTGCTTGTATCTCTCAGGACACCATAATCCAGACCAGATCCGTGACTCCTTCTGCAGAAACACAGCCCCAAACCTGCATGACCCTCCTCTGTAGTTCACTGTTGCCTGCAGACACTCATTAGTGTCCAGAACTTCAGAGAACAAACTGCCTTCTGTTGCAGACACATATATTTGGCTCTCTCTGATTGTTTATGGATAAAGACACAACCATATTTTCAATGATAGGTTTAATTGACTATTACTAGCATTAGCATTAGCCCAGGAAGTGCTTTTGTTGCATATGTTAGTTTAGGCTTAATAAAATAACTTTCAGATTTATAAAACTGACATTTAGAGTTTGTTGCCATGGTCAACTACACAGTAGAAGATAATCATGTTTGAACTTGTTGGTTAAAGTTCACCACAAACGTTCATTTAGTTACATGCTGTACAGCGTTGTTTGTGACGTCCGTTTTAGTATTTAAAATAAAGATGTAAATAGAAACAGGCCTGTTGGTGATCCCAGGTCTCTGGTGGTCAGACGTTGGTTAAATCAGGTCAGTGCTGTAACAATGACCTTCAGCAGGAGTCGGTGAAACTGATCCAGAGTTTATTCAGCCTTCATCAGCTGTTACGCTCTGACCTGTGACTCAGCACAGACTCAGTATAAACACTTAAACTCTGGATCATCCTTGGACCATCACTGCATGAACATCAGGACAGACCAAGAGTCGGGGTCAAAGGATCCTGAATGAAGGACTCCCCTCCAGCTGCTTTGTTCTGATCAGATGATTGAAGGACTCTGTTTCTGAAAACACAGCTTTTTCTGTTTTGTCCTTCTGTCCACATGAAAACAGCACTTCACTGAAAACTCATACTCAACCTCCCAGGTGCTGGTGGCCCAGTTTACAGGATCACACAGAGCCTTCAGGTGACTGCATCATCCCTGCTCTGGAGTAAAGTCAGCTGACGTGTCCTAACAGAAGACTCAGATATCCAGAAACAATGATCTAGCTATTTTGAGTAGTTGCATCAGGCAGATCCTCCTTGTGGTGAGCTCCAGCTGAATGCCACTGGTGCAGTGGCTGCAGACCCGCCTGTAAGCTGTGATCCTTCAACCCTTGAGGAAACTAAAGTGTTAGTGAACCAGCTGAGGGTCAGGAAGGCACCAGCCTGAGATGCTCAAGGCTGCAGTGAAACCTTCCTTCTGTGACTGCATGCTTTCGTCTGCTCTGTATGGAGAACAGGCATCATCCAAACTGTCCATACTGTCTGAAAGGGAAAGGGGGATGTGCACGAGTGTAACAACTACAGGGGAGTTACTCTCTGAGCCGGGCAATGTACTCACTCTGGTTCTTTTGAACAGGTTCCAGAATCAGCACCACCAGGGTTTTACTCTCAAGAGGTCCACCATAGACCGCATCCTGGTGCCTCAGGTCCTCATTGAGGGCTGCCTGGAATTCAGTAGAGGGTTGCATGCAGCCGATATTGATCTCTGAAGGATCTCAGTGAGTCAGGATGTCCTTTGGGGGGTTCTGGAGCTCTGTGGGATCCCACATGTGCTCGACATTGTTTGCACTACATTCTGGTCCAGAGAGCACTGTGAAGCGTGGTGGCTCCATCTCTGACTTCTGCCCAGTTGGTTCTGGGGTGGGCCAGGGGTGTGTCTTGGCTCCTACGTTTTTCAGTGCTTGTACAGCAAACTGTGAAGTGTCATTCAGCGAAGTTAGAATCACTGATCTGGACTTGCTGATGATGCTGTGATCTTTGTGGAGACAGTGGATATCCTTGTGGGGTCTCTTGAATTGCTGAGTGAGGAGGCTGAACCGCTGGGACTGGGTTAAAATGAAGATCAAGGCATTCTGGGACACCTTGGATGCTGCCATCGAGTGTGTGCCTGTGGTTGGAGAATGTGGAGGTTGTGGAGCAGTTCTTTTACCTTTGCAGTGTCATTCATCGATCTGATAACTATGAGGATGGGATCAATCCCAGACTTGGTCTCACTGATGAGCCGATGAGTTCACTGGACACCCACAGTACCTGAGCTCAGGGGAGAGAGTCAGAGTCTGTGGTCCTACTGGTCTTTTTATACACTTCTGAGGCCTGGACACTGAGTAGTGGCCAGAGACTTGGCTGGACTTTTTCGTGACACCTCTTTGGGTATCACGTGTCTAATGCACACATGCTCAGGAGGGTGGAGAGGTGAAAGGTCAACTGCTTCCACGGGCACCTGGCGAACTTTTCTGAACCTGATCCTGCTCACTGCATGTTGGGTGTGGCTGAAGTTGTGGACATGAATGTTTACTTCCTTGTCAATTAAAAAATGATCAGAAATGATCGCACTACTGTCCCTAGATGTTTTTTAGGACTTATTGGCAGTTAGTTAGCAACCATCTCTTTATAAGCACAATAATGCTTTAAAACTCAAAAGCAGGAAACATCTGATGTAATTTATTATTTCAGTTATACATTAAAATCTTTTGTGCTGGTGTTCATCACATTCTTTACTTCAGGCCTTCTTCCTAAAACGGTATTTTAAAATCCCAGTTACTTTCAGCCTCAGGTACCAGGAAGTGCTAAATGCTTACTCACTCCATGTTGTGGGGCTCTTTGTCACCACTCTGACGTCCCCATGTTTAAAGGTTATTTCTCACACAGGTAGTTACATGCAGCCTCAGGTCTTTGTTCGCCCTCCAGTGGTGTCCTCCAGTAACACAGTGTACAGGTGAGTGTCTGTCAGCTCTGTTACTGTGTGTTTGTCACCTGGTCTGCTGCTCTTACATAAACCTGCCCCCCTCTGCTGTAACAGCAGCAGGTGTTTCAGTCTCTGTTTGTGGAGTTCAGATATCAAACATCACCGACTGTTATCCTCACAGTTGACCCCCAGAGACCCTCAGAGGACCTCAGGACAGAAACAAAGAGGTGGAGACAGGCCTGGTCCAGCAGACATGTAATGCTGAAGTGACAGAACCATGCAGTTTCTGGAGGGTCCACTAGAGGCAGTCTGCAGGGAACCTGAAGGAGGCTGATGAGCAGGAATGGAGCACAGGAGACTGAATGAACCGTGAGGAGACGATGGACAAAGTGTTTTTTCTTTTTTAGGAGTCACAAAACTGTCTCTGCAGCACTGTGTTCTTTCTCTGATGGTGAATCTGTGCAGTGAATAGAAAAACAAACACGCTGGATGAGTCTGTCAGAGCCTTGAGCTGAAACTGCTTCTGACTGGCCTCATCAGCATCCTCATCAGAGAGGACGAACATCTTCTTCTGCCCTGCAAACACACGTCATGAAACAGTCTACACCATGGATGGGCAACTTTGATCACTAAGATGGCCTCATTCGTTTATCTTCTGTGCCAGACGTTTTCATGGTCCATTTGTGTCACATTTGTTTTATTTATATGTGTGTTTAAATTGACCAGGGCCCACACTGAAGGAACAGGAGGCCGCATTTGGTCCTCAGGCCACCAGTTGTCCACCTCTGTTTGATTCCCATAAACATAAGACAGGCTGAACTGAGGTAGATAAACCAACTGTCTGCAGACTTTATGAGTGGAGGGGTGGTCTTCAGCAGGGGTCAGTCCTCACTGGGTCAGCACCAAACCAATCAGGATGAAGACATCCCAGACCGCCTCCAGTCTGAGGTATCTGATGTCTAACATCATCAGGGACATCAACAACAAACATCTAGGATGACCACTTGGTATCTGAGTGACCAAACAGGACGGTGACCATGTTACTGTGAGGAGCCAGTGGGTCATGTGACTCCTCAGTGATGTGATTGGACGGTCAGGGTGTGATGATGTAAACCAGGCTCTACACAGTTTGTAACATCAAATCAAGACTTCATTGAGACCTGATCTGAGACAAAGACCCATGTGTCCTGGTGGAGAACAAACTGAACCCTACAGAGGGAGTCTGATGTTTAATTGGAGCTTCAGAGCAGACAGTGCAGAGCTGTTTTCTCAGGGCCAGTCTCTCTCTCAGCTGATGAAGGCCACTCTCAGCCTGTGGAGAAGCACTTTCCTCCCTGTCGAATTTTGTTCATAATTCAACCTCCACTTCAGACTGCTTTAATCAGTATGTGATTTTTTGTTGTTTGACTTGACTCTCTTGATTAAAATGGTGCACTTCTTTCATAGTTATTTAAACTGAGCCAGTCTGCATCTGTCTTGGGTTTTGGAGCCCTACCACAAGCAGCATCTCTTTCTCTAAGAGATTTGGTTCTTAAACCATGTTCAGTGTACCACACTGAACATGGACCACAGAAAGCTAAGGAGAGAGTTGTCTCAGGAGATTAGAAAGAAAATTATAGACAAGCATGTTAAAGGTAAAGGCTATAAGACCATCTCCAAGCAGCTTGATGTTCCTGTGACTACAGCTGCACATATTATTCAGAAGTTTAAGGTCCACGGGACTGTAGCCAACCTCCCTGGACGTGGCTGCAAGAGGGAAAAATGACAAACTGAAGAGACGGATAATACGAATGGTAACCAAAGAGCCCAGAACAACTTCCAAAGAGATTAGAGGTGAACTCCAAGGTCAAAGTACATCAGTATCAGATCACACCATCCATCACTGTTTGAGCCAAAGTGGACTTAATGGAGGACACCACTGCTGAAATAAATCATTAAAAAGTGAGACTGTAATTTGCCAGAATACATATTGACAGACCACAAAGCTTCTGGGAGAATGTCCTTTGGACAGATGAGACAAAACTGGAGCTTTTTGGTAAGTCACATCAGCTCTATGTTCACAGACACAAAAATGAAGCATACAAAGAAAAGAGCACTGTACCTACTGTGAAACATGGAGGAGGCTCAGTTATGTTCTGGGGCTGCTTTGCTGCATCTGGCACAGGGTGTCTTGAATCTGTGCAGGGTTCAATGAAATCTCAAGACTATCAGGGCATTCTGGAGCCAAATGTGCTGCCCAGTGTCAGAAAGCTTGGTCTCAGTCACAGGTCATGGGTCCTCCAACAGGATAATGACCCAAACACACAGCTAAAAACACCAAGAATGGCTCAGAACAAAACATTGGACTATTCTGAAGTGTCCCTCTATGAGCCCTGATCTAAATCCTATTGAACATTTGTGGAAGGAGCTGAAACATGCAGTCTGGAGAAGACACCCTTCAGACCTGAGACAGCTGGAGCAGTTTGCTCATGAGGAGTGGGACCAAAATACCTGTGGACAGGTGCAGAAGTCTCACTGAGAGTTACAGAAATCACCTGATTGCAGTGATTGTCCTCAAAAGGTTGTGCAACAAAATATTGAGTTAAGGGTACCATCATTTTTGTCCAGGCCAGTCTCATTATTTTGTCTTTTAAAATGATTCTGTTGAGCCACAATTCAAAAGCAATGTCTGATTTTTATTAGTTAATTTTCAGTAAATTTTTATTTATTCTTACTTTTGTCAGTTTCAAGTTATTTCAGTGACCATTGTGGGTTTTCTTTTTCTTTCTTTAACGGAAGGATACCAACAGTTTTGTCCACATGTGTATGTCTATCTATGTACATATGTGTGTGTGTATATATATATATATATATATATATATATATATGTATATTCACAGTATATCACTGCGCCCTGAGGTTTTTCCTGGAGCAGGTGAATACCATGGCTGACTCTGTATGAGGCTCCTCCTGGTTTCATTCTGTTTTATTTTTATACTTTTCTTCAACAATCTAAAAATCGCTCTGCGTGCTTTCTGATGTTCTCCTTTTTCTGTTCCTGGTGTCAGAACTGAACTGGGCCACGAGCATTCAGTTCTGCTTCTTCTTCTGCAGAAATTCTCCCCAGACTGAACTGAAACTGTCAGAACTTGTTTCACTTAAAGCTTTCTGTTCTGTGTTAGGGGACAGACAGCATGAGAGCGATGAACAGTCCTTGTGGTTATTTTATTGTGACTAAACTCCTGCACTTTAAATGCTAACATAATTCTCACAATGTTTAATTATTGTCTGCTTGAACTTATTGTTTATGATCTGTATAACTGATTATGACGTGTGCTGCTGAGCTCTTGTGCAGGTCTTCTTTGACACCCTGAAAGACTGAATTAGTTAAGATTAGTTGATCAGTTAAGATTAAATTAAATGACTTACTTCCATGCATCAGTCAAGCTGATGAATATTGTTTTAATAACAGGATGTCAGGATGTGTATTACACTCAGGAGTGTGAGACACAGACTTGAGCTGCATGCACATGAATAAAGGACAGAGTTTACTGATCATCATCAGGAGGCTGTCCATGGCTTTATTTATCCTTTTTTCTGAAGAAGTCTCTTAAATAATCCACATACATATATGATGCAGAGGGCCTTAGTCAGTGTCCCATCTGAACTGTAAGAGCTCTGATGAATAAAGTTAACTTTAAAGACTTCTTATGGTCTTAAATATTTAACATCTGGATTAATGCTCTCACAGGAAGATCTGCAGGGATCCTGCCCAGGCTCCGCCTCCTCCGCTCTGCTGTGCTGTGATTGGTCAGTCAGGGTGATGAAATAAACAGGCTCCATAGTCTCATCCCTGCTGTGATTGGTCAGTCAGGGTGATGAAATAAACCTGCTCTGTCTCCTCAGCTGTGCTGTGATTGGTCGGTCTGGGTGATGAAATAAACCTGCTCTGTCTCCTCAGCTGTGCTGTGATTGGTCCAGCAGGGTGATGAAATAAACCTGCTCTGTCTCCTCAGCTGTGCTGTGATTGGTCCATCAGGGTGATGAAATAAACCTGCTCTGTCTCCTCAGCCGTGCTGTGATTGGTCGGTGATGATGATGTAAACGGCGTCTCCTCAGAGTAATGATCTCTGTGTTTACTCCTGTCGGGCGTGCCGTCAGTGTGCGTCACTGAGTCATGAGACTCTCAGACGGTCGTCCCTCCCTGATGGTTTGGATCCACATCTCTGCTCTGGAGGATCTTCTCTGTCTTTATCCTCCAGCACCCCCCCCCCCCCCCCCCCCCCCCCCCCCACACACACACACACACACACACAGAATCCATGATGTAATAGATGGATGCTGATGGATGCTGATGGATGACAGACATACAACCCTTTTCTCTCTGAGGCCTGTAAAGGGGGCAGTGTCCTTCTCCCGCTCAGACTCTTTGGATGAAGCCCTGACGTATCCCAGCATGCCCTCTGTCTGCCTGACTTCCTGGTTAGCGTGAGAACCTGCTCAGATGTTCCTCAGACACGCTCAGTCTTGCTGATCCAGCGTGTCATTGTTCTGGTGTATTTCCCTCCTCAGCAGATCAGATGAAATTAAAGTGAATGCCGACTCAGCTTTCTGCAGAATTGAACCCTTTATGGTGAAACGGGCAGATGCTCTGAGGAAACGGCATCAGACATTATTACATAATTATGAAACATATTTGATTTATTAGATATTATGAGGTATTATTAGGTATTATTATATACATTCAATATTTTAGACACATTTGATGTACCAGATATTATTTTAGATTTTATAAATATTTTAGATTTTATCAGATACATTTAAAATATGATATATTTTATAAATGTCAGTTATATTAGGTATTAAACCCACGAATCAGTGTTTGGTTTGAATCTGAATAAACCAAATTAAACTGTTTTTACCTCAGTGCAGCACGGGCATCTAGACCCTGAGGAGCCCCGTCCATCAGTCCGAGGGGACTCAGTAAACTTGGGGTGAAAATAAGGTTGAATAGCCTTGACCTTTGACCTCTAACATCCTCAGTGCATGCAGGGAGTCCAGTGGTAGCAGAGCTTCATCATGTCAGAGAGGCTTCAGACTAATACTGCTGTCCACAGCTGTCCGTCTGTCTGTCTGTTTACTCAGAACGTTCTCTTGAGATTTCATGAGTGTTCATTCAAGAAAGACCGGATTAGTTTTTGGTGGTGATTCAAGTCTGGATCCAGGACCGTTTGTGGGATTCATTCACCTCTGCGAGGTGAGACAGTTTTCAACATTTGGATAAGAACTTGGCTCATAATTTCAGAGTAACCAAGAAGATGGTGCAGATGAACATCATGTTTGTCCATCCTAAACCATATTTAAGTTTGGATCCGCATCAAGATCCAGATCTGATCCGGATCATAAAAATCAGTTTTTAAAGGCATGTCTGGAGTGATTTGTCAGGACAGGGGTGTGACCAAATTTGGGCATGTGCCCCCTGGAATTTCGTTTGGCGACCCCATGTGCCAATCAAAACTCTGCACTGTGATTGGCTACTTGCCATATTAGAGGTTGGGTTTCTGTGTAAATCAAAGTGGGCTTTGAACCAGCAGGGTGTTTTTTATTTTTTGTTCATGTTTAGAATGTAAAATTGTAATTTGTTATAACTTAAATCTTTACTTCTGTCTTTAAAGAAACAGATGAATGGGTTACCTATGACTTATTTTGGTCGATTATAGGGCTGGGCAGCACAGCTATTTAATCTGTTAATTTGATGTTTTCATTGTGGGAAATTTTAAGAGTGAAATTGACGTTTTTTTCCCCTTGACTTAATCACTGTCTTATTTAGCCATGTGTGTGAATTCTCTGTGAAAATAGTGACATTTTGTTGTTGAGTGGCTGAGCCAGCCGAAGTCCAAACTATATAATGCGCCGTTGATTAAAAAGTTACTTTCACAGTCATTTTAAAGCCGAATCGCCCGGCCCTGGGGGGGCGGGGGATATTAACAATGTTTTGTGAGTGGATACAACAGATAAAATAAGTATTGATTTGTGTGTTTGACGTCAGAGTTGATAAAGAAATGAGTGATGGATGTATTTAAAGAAGTCTGAACTTCAGTCTTAGAGTCACTTGGCCTGCACAGACTAACAGTGCAGAGGTCAAAGGTCAGACTCCTGAAGAAACAGCTGACCTCACTTCGTAGACTTTAAAGCAACACTATGTAACTTTTACACCTTAACTGTTTTCAAGTCAGTCTAATAGTGGGGAGTCTGTAAATAAAGCCAAGTGTCTCTCTCTCTCTCTCTCTGTGCAGCTGGGAGATCTCCCCTGGCACTATGTAAATGTTAACTGTGAGCCGTGGTCGATCAACCGACATCCTGCAAGAAGTACGAACTGCTTTACGGCTCGAACGTGAGTTCAGCGTTATGAAAACATGGCCGAAATGTAAAAGTAATTCACATATACGTGTTCACGGTTAATGAAAGCTGAGGCTATGATATAAAAGAGGACTGTAACGGATGAGGAAAGAGGAGGAAAAACCAAGCAAGAAGCCGGACCAGAGAGAAGACTGAATGGGCTTTTAGAGTTAGCTTGAACTTCAGGAATCAACAGGCTGAAGTCAGACTCTGAGCTGTTCTGCTGCTGTCAGAGGGTGAGTAAAGAAGTCTGTAAACGTTTTTTTCTTCATTTAAGCTGCTGGGGTTTTATTCTGTCCCTTTACTGTTCGTCAAAAATCAGCAGCGATATGGCATCAACGCTGACACAGCTGAACATTAGAAATACACAGTTACTGTAAGCATGTGTGTTAGCCTCACATGCTAGTGTTATGAGTTAGAATTGATTTGATTTAGTATCTGATAGTATTATTATGATTAGTATTATGATTAATGTATATAACAGTAAATTAGAGGGAGAGTTTTGGCAGTTTTATTTTGCACATTAGCGAACACTGAAGTATTGACACATGAGAATATTCTTCAATCATGTCTGATATCCTGCATATTTGCTCTGATTAAAAACATTTCTATGTGCTTCGATAACTTCCTATTCAATGTCCTAGTGCTAAGTTTTTCTCTGTTGCCTGTCAGGCATTTTTATATTTGCCAATTTGATCCTAACCTCTGTTGTATTATTTTAGCCTTACATTCAGTTTTATTATCTCCTAAATGTTTCTGTTTTTGGCACTAAATCATTGTACAATGGTAAGTAGTTTTATTTTGCACAATGGCAAACACTAAGACATGCACAGGAAAATATTGCTTTTTAATCATGTGAGTAAATATCCAGAATATTTGATCTAAATGAAAATATTTGTCTGTGCTTAAATTAACAACGTAACACTGAATACTCCAGTGCCAAGTTTTCTATTTGCTTTTCAGTGTATTTATCCTGTTTCCTAATAACTTTTGATATTCAATGTCCTGCACCAACTGGCTCAGGAGATCTGACTCGCCTTTTGTGGACAAATAAAGTTTTTTTAATTGAATTGAGATGGTTTGCTGTTTTATTCTTCACAATAACGGACACTTCAACCTTGATATATGTGAAAACAACTTTAATAATATAATTTCAAATGAGTTACACAATATTAAATCTGTGAGTATTGCATATCACTACAGAAACACATTAGAAGGTCTCCTCTGGTCAGTTGGCTCTCACTCTGACTAAAACACTGCTGCTGCTCAGGGGCTCACACATGGGCTCCTCTGATTCTTCTCATCAGACCTCCACGACACTCCCGATCCTCTAACTGCTCCTCAGACCTCTCCTGATCCTCTAACTTCTCCTCTCCTCTAAGCTGTCTCCTCTGACCTCCACAACTCTCCTGATCCTCTAACTGCTCCTCAGACCTTCTCGTCTTTTCTGATCCTCTAACTTCTCCTCAGACCTTCTCGTCTCTTCTGATCCTCTAAATTCTCCTCAGACCTCCAGGACTCTCCTGATCCTCTAACTTCTCCTCCGACCTTCTCGTCTTTTCTGATCCTCTAACTTCTCCTCAGACCTCTCCTGATCCTCTAACTTCTCATCAGACCTCCACAACTCTCCTGATCCTCTAACTTCTCCTCAGACCTCCACAACTCTCCTGATCCTCTAACTTCTCCTCAGACCTCTCCTGATCCTCTAACTTCTCCTCTGACCTCCACGACTCTCCTGATCCTCTAACTTCTCCTCAGACCTTCTCGTCTCTCCTGATCCTCTAACTTCTCCTCAGCCTCCACGACTCTCCTGATCCTCTAACTTCTCCTCCTCGACTCTCCTGATCCTCTAACTTCTCCTCAGACCTCTCCTGATCCTCTAACTTCTCATCAGACCTCTCCTGATCCTCTAACTTCTCCTCAGACCTTCTCGTCTCTCCTGATCCTCTATTCAGAAAGAGGAAATCACAAAATTGAACAGACATAACGTCACAACATGAATTTTCACCAGCTGCCTTCACTGTCTAACTCGTGTTTCTCTACAGATGATGGTCTATACCTGCTGTGTCGTGTTGCTCTGCTCCGTCATTATCAGCGTTTTCTTTGTCTCACTTTTAGCAGCTTTACCGAGAGCATAACGTCATCCTACCACAGTCATGTCTTTGATGGCCCTCAGCTTAGCTTAGAGAGTTTGTAACACGTAAAGTTTTCTCTACCAGTGAGTAACAAACGAGTCCCTCCACAGCCGACCTCAGGACCAAATATTAAAGAAGTGTTTGCTTGAGGAGCTCCACGGGTCTCACCTACACGTTCTCGCTCTGGCGGCTTAAGTTTCTTGCCATCAGCTGACTCGTCCTCTCCCCGTCATACTCTAACGGTCCAGGGGTTCAGGCTCAGCTCAGTCTGAGGAACATTCAGGACCTTCTGTGGTTGGTCCAAATCCTGACTCAGTTCTGCTCCAATCAGATCAGATCATTTCTCTGAGGGACACGGTGATCTTCTCGATGGTCCGTCTGTCCTGAAGGATCTCCTCTCACTGACAGGCCCCAGTGCATTATGGGTCAGGACCAGAGTAGCATACTTGGCCCAGACCCTCTGGTTGTAAATGGAGGATCATAAAAACAAAACGCATACACTCACTGGCCACTTTATTAGGTACACATCAGTAGGCCCAGGATGGACCTCCTCCACCTTCAGAGCTCCTTCATTCTTGCTGTCATAGATTCAACAAGTGATGGCTGTGGGTTTAAACCATGCTCAGGTGGGACTAAGGGGGCCCAAAGTGTACCAAGAAAATGTCCCCATGCTGCAGACCAGCAGCAGCAGCCTGAACCGCTGATCCAAGGCAGGATGGAGCCATGCTCTATGATGTTCACACCAAACTCTGAGCCTACATCTGAATGTGGAGGAGAGATCCAGACTCATCAGACCAGGAGACACTTCTACAGTCTCCTGATAGACAACAGCTTCAGTTTCCTGTTCACCGCTGACAGGAGAGGCACCTGGTGTGGTCTTCAGCTGCTGTGGTCCATCTGCTTCAACCCTGGACGTGTAGAGTGATCAGAAATGGTCTTCTGCAGACCTCTTTCATACGGAGTGGATATTTGAGTTCCTGTTGCCTTTCTATCATTTCAACACTCAACCATTCTCCTCTGACCTCTGACCTCTGACATCAACATTTCCCAGACAACTGCTGCTCAAATGGATATTTACTCTTCTTCAGACCATTCCCTGTAAAGAGATGATTATGTGTGGAGATCCCAGTTGATCAGCAGTTTCTGACAGACCAACATCATGCCACGTTCAGAGTCTCTTGAATCTCCTTCCTCTCCATCCTGATGCTCTGTTTGAACTTCAGCAGGTCGTCTGGACCATGTCTGCATGCTCATATGCACTGAGTTGCTGTTATGTCATTGAAGTACATCGATTACATTAAACTGATTGTAGGTTTGTTTGCTGGATTGTTTGTTTGATTGTCAGTTTGTTTGTGTGACTGTTAGCACGTTAGCACATATGTTCTGTCCTGGTCTGGAGCAGCTCATCTCCATCTGGCACATTTTCCTCACAGCTCATCAGAATAACTCCCAGCATGCATTGTGTGCCTCAGCCAGCACACCCTGTCTGAGGTGGTCTGGTTTTATCTCTGGACCTTCAGCTTCATCTCTTTATCTCCATCCAGCTGCGAACGTCTCCCAGACACAGAACTTTCAGCCTGATCCATGCTCAGAGGGTGACGTGACCGATCTATTGGTCTGAGGTAGACCTCCTGGGGGTCTAAGACGACTTCAGGAGGGACCTGGACTGAGAGAGTAAACCAGAATATACTTGTTCTATGAAGATGGTGGTGTGTCTGGAGTAATCACAGAGCATTCAGCCTTCAGCTTCAGGTCAAACTAACCTGTGAGGTTATTGTTGTTGAGGATTGTTGACTCTGAGTTTATACTCTTATTCAGAGAGTTCATTTTCAGGGATTTAACTCTACAATCAGGTTTTACCTACACCCCCCCCCCACCCACCCACCCACCCCCACCCCCACCCTGCACTTCAGTGGAAAATCTAAATGTGGACCAGGGATCAGGTTGGTGGAAAATTCCAGTTTAGTGCATGTGTGTAAACCAGAGAGGAACCTCTGATACTCACTGATCATGTTTCCTTGTTCCTCATTCTGTCTGAATCACTCACTTCAGAGGAAACATCTCACACCCTGCTGTCTGCTCGGGCTCACAGAGCTGTTGGAGAACCATCTGTGAGTTAGTCTGAGAGAACCTGACTGGACCTTCTCCAGGACCGGCCTGAGGACTTCAGGAGGACCTGATGTTTGAGTCATCATTGATGCTGAGAGGCTTTGCACACCTCCCCATAGGTCTGTGATCAGCTAAAACCATGAGACAGTGAGTCTGAACTCAGGACACTGAGGGCCCCATGAGGGCCACTCTGATCTTCACAGTCTGAGGGCCACTCTGATCCTCACAGTCTGAGGGCCACACTGCAGGATCCCCATTATTCAACATGTGACCTTATTCAATTAAACACCAGGAACAGAAATACTTTTATAATTATCAACTGTCCAAACATTTAAACCTTATGTTCACGGACAGACTGAACAAAGACAAACCTTTAAATCTGAAAATAAATAAATATATCCAGTGATGAATATTCAAGATGTTTGAGAAAAACTCTTAAAAAACATACCAACAACCAGATTATGATGGAAACACTTTGATTTTAATATTTTATGGCAGATTTTGTCCTTTTTTTCTACATTTAGTCTTGCTTCATGTAGTTTATTTGTTTTTTTTGTTTTTTCCCTTCACTCGTGCACACAGCACCATATCCACACACCCCACAAGCACACACCACTGATTTTACAGACTATTATGGAGTTACATATTTATTTTTATTATTTTGTTGATTTTTGTGGTAAAGATTCATTTTCACTTGTTCAAAGTGGGGGCTGGTCCAGGATTCTGACCTCTCATGACCCCCTAACACAGGTAAACAAACATGCAGACAGGACGCTCAGGTGGGCCGTCACAGACAGACGGTAATGAACATAAGGGAAGCCTGTCCTCTCACTCTGAGTGAACTAAAGCTGCTGGGACACTGATGGACAGAGGACACAGAGGATCTCCACACAACTTATGGACATCCTTTAAGGGGGAGGAGCTAAAGGAGGAAGTTTGGGCAACAGAGGGCAGGTATCAGGTACCAGGAAGAGAGTCAAGGTGGTCCATCACAGGTGAGCAGCAGGAAATACTGAGACACAACGCCAGAAAATGAAGAAGATTAGTTGAGTCTACATTCAGCAGAGACAAATGTGGTGAGGACAGATTCATGATCTGGGCATCCATGGGTTTGTCTCTATCATAAATTCTTATTTTTAGTCCCTTTGTCTCTGCCTGGATGGATATATCTCTGGTTGGATGTATGTGTATAAACAATTAAATGTATATTTGTAATATGCATTTGTATATATGCATACACTCCTGATCAAAATTTGAAGACCAGGTAAAAAATTGCAAGAATTTACATTTTGCATTGTTGGATCTTAAGAAGGTTCTACGTGGAGCTTCAAAATGTGAAAAGAAGAAATGGGAGTGAGACAAAAACAATTTGAGTAAGCAATTTATTGCAAACAACCATATATATGTGTTTCTATAAATGAAGAGTAAAAACTTTATATACTGTATGATTTACAAAAGACAGGAATACTTACCAATATGATTTATAAAATCACTGCAAAAATAAAATACAAATAGTTAAAGAATTTTTTTTTAAGTAGGAAATTAAATAAGTATTTTTTATTTCTGGTGTTTGGTATGTTTGATCTTTGGTCTCGCTGTGATTGTAGAAACTCATTAAAATCCCTCTCGGCAGACTTCTGACCATGTTTACCTTCTCCAGGTGTCACTGAGGCTAACATGAGGGCCGTGCTGAGTGACCGTTTTGGGCCCCTGGGCCACCTGTTGCCCATCTCTGGTCTAAATGTACACTTCTGCAGGTAAATGTGAAAGATCATCATGTGACTAAAAACTAAAAAAAATGTCCTGCAGCAGCTTCACAGAAGGCAGAGGTGCAGATCCTGGTCCCCGTCTGTCCTCCTGTCCCTGAGCAGAAAGTTTCCACTCAGCTGTTACAGGGGACAAAGGTCACACACCTGAGGATCATGTGACCCGAGAGAACATCAGGATGAAGCTACGGTCTGATGAGATGGACCAGGTCAGAAGATCTCAGAGTTTCTCTGATGAAGAAGGAACGATACATAAACCAAGCACTGATGTGTTGGAGCTCCAGTTTAAATACTATTGTCAACAAAAGCTGGGACACCACCAAGGGAGACCTGTGAAGGTGTGAAGGACCCCAGAGAAGACCTCCATCCAAACCTGTCTCCAGGTCTCCTGTCTGTCTTTTTTCAGAAAGTCTTCTGAGGATTTTCATTTAACTTTGACCACACGAACACCTGGATTCAAGGATGACCTAATGAGATTTGGGAGGTCAGAGGTCAAAGGTCAGGGCAAAAATGTCACCTGGTCTGATGAGTCTGGATTTCTGCTTTGCCAAGAACCATGTCCACCAAGAATTAAGGAGCTCTGAGGGTAAGGGGTTCCCACCTGGGATCAACAAGGTGTGCCTAATAAACTGGCCAGTGAGAGAATAGCTACATCAGCTCATTGAAATATATTTAACTTTATTTCCTTTTTTGCATTTTAACAGATTAATCCTTGAATACAGCAACAGTGTTTCAAAGACAGAAACAGCTGAGCTCCAAGTCTTGGATTTTTCATTTCTGATGTTTTTTTCAACCTTTTTTTTTTAAAGTTGTTCTTTTTAATGCGTTTTCTTCTTCATCCATAAAAATATTTGATTTTATCTAATTGACTGATGGCCTGTTTCAGGCCCTCCTCTGTATTCAGTCTAGTTTTAGTTTCCACTGTAACAAAACTCTGAGTTAACCTGAAAATCCACACAGAAGATTTATTAAAGTGACATGAATAATCTGAACATAAACACAATCAACAGCCATAAATAACTTTCATAAGAAGAGACATAAGAAAGACACTTCAGACATAAATAATAAAAAGATGGGTGTATTTTCAAAATAAATATGTTTTAATAGTTATACTAAAAACAAAAGAGGAGTATTAATAAAGTAAAATAATTAACAGCAACAATAAATATATTAATGTGAAAATAGACTAAAAATGTGGCTGTACAAACTCATTAAATACAAATCGAATGTTTTCAACAGCACTGAGACTGCAGCCGGACAGTGAATGCACCACCAGGACTCACACAGCACAGAGGGGCAGTGAACGCAACAACAGGACTCACACAGCACAGAGGGGCAGTGAACGCAACAACAGGACTCACACAGCACAGAGGGGCAGTGAACGCAACAACAAGGCTCACACAGCACAGAGGGGCAGTAAATGCACCACCAGGACTCACACAGCACAGAGGGGCAGTGAACGCAACAACAAGGCTCACACAGCACAGAGGGGCAGTGAATGCACCACCAGGACTCACACAGCACAGAGGGGCAGTGAACGCAACAACAGGACTCACACAGCACAGAGGGGCAGTGAACGCAGCATTAAGTAGTTCAGAACTTTGACCTTTAAAGCAGCGCGGCTCACACTGTGGGACTTCTGAAGACTCTATAAAGCCCCTGACTGAGCAGATGAGGAGGATGTCAGTCCTGCTGCAGCCTGAAGTTGTGGTTTGCTTGCTGCCTGCAGCAGCAGTGAACTTTAAAGTGTTTGTTTTATTCCAGGCTGATGACTGATGGACTAACCCTAACCCTTTGTATGACTAAACAACCTTGGTGAGGCTGGAGAGCAGGACTGATAAGGTCAGAGGTTATTGATTTTCAGGTTTTAAAATGCAGACCAGGTCTACATAGAGCTGGGTCTGGGTCTTCATCCTTCAGCTGATGGATGAATATTAAATCCAGACTGCAAAGATCATCCCTCTGAACCTCAGATCCTCCTCCTGAAAACATGTCAGGTGTTGAACTGAGCATGCTCAGATGTTCTACAGCACCTTGGTCTGATGGAGCATCGGTCTGGACCCACCTGGGATTCAGATGTTCATGTCTATTTGACGTGGTCTTCAGGAGAGCTGAGGTCCACGTCTGTGTCAAATCTGCAGCAAAGACACGTTAGCACCCGGCTAACGTCAAGGCTCTGCACTCCCGCCCTGCAGGCCCCTCTCTGATTGGTCATTTTTTAAACTGCTGCGGCTCTGAGTCAGACCGTCTGTTCCATGATGATGCAGACTCATACCACGTGTCCCCAATTCTCGCCAAACCCCCGCCACCCCCCTCCCCGCCCCGACAGAGATAATGAAAACCACCTGTGCTGGAGCATCACGCTAACACATGCTGCTGCTGGGGTTACTGCCGGTCACTCTCTCTCACGCTAACGCTCACACTCATGGTCACTCTCACGCTAACGCTCACACCCATGGTCACTCTCACGCTCACACCCGTGGTCACTCTCACGCTAACGCTCACACTCATGGTCACTCTCACGCTAACGCTCACACCCATGGTCACTCTCACGCTCACACCCGTGGTCACTCTCACGCTAACGCTCACACCCATGGTCACTCTCATGCTCACACCCGTGGTCACTCTCACGGTGGTAGCAGAAGCTCAGTGCTCGTTAACAGGAATGTCGCTGCTTTCACACACGCACACACACACACATAACACTGCATATAAATACTGAACACATTCTATAAATAAGACTGAGGGGGCGTCACTGAGCGCGCTCAGATCGTCACAGGTAACATGTTGCACACACAGGTCATCTTAGGTGGTTACTGAGCGCGCTCAGATCGTCACAGGCATTTCTTTGGAACACAAAGAGTTAAATAAGGAAGACGCTGATGGAGATCAGCCTGTCAAGATGCACACCTGCAGTGGTTTCTCCTCACACAGGTAAATAATACACACACATGATCCCAGATAGGGCGAGGGGCTACATGATAGGGGCGGAGTCATATGGGTCAAACCCAGTAACCACACCCCCTTTGACTCGATGACAGTGAAACATTTAAAATGTCCCAGACTTAAGTCCACTCCTGTCCCTCACGTAGCCCCGCCCCCATGGTCATCTTCACATTATCCGTCTCCATGGTAATCAGTGTCCCCAACTCTAGCCGTCTCTATGGTAACCAGTGTCCATCATCGTATCTGTCTCCATGGTAACCAGTATCCCCCGTCACTCTGAGGGAGTGTTTTAGTGTTTTCTCGTCCAACAGAGACAAACTTCACATCTTGTCACAAAGGAAACAGTTTGTAACTTCAGCAGCTCCCTGTTAGGCTCCTCCCCCTGCCCATGCTCCGCCCCCTCCTCTACCTGAGTTGGAGGCGTGTTGTCATTGTCTTAATCAGAGATGCTTCCTCTCTGTGGCGTCCAGCATCCAGTGAACATTTATCATGAAGTCTTTAATCCCTCCCGCAGAGGGGTGGGCTTCGTTCACGCACAACGGCGATGGCGGTGTCGGTGGCGGCCTCGTTCTTTTTAAATAGCGTGTTGTTTCTGTAGCAGCGTTGCACGTTGTCGATGTTCATATGTACATAAATATCTTCAGAGCTGCGGCCGCACAGTCTCTCTCGTTATGTGTCTTTGCAGGAATGCATCGTCACGTTTCAAAGTGCTGTGCAGGGAAAAAGTTCCTTCACTTCTGTGTGGCGGTCTCACCTGCGGGGGCGCTCACACCTGAGGAGGACAGGAAGGGACACAAGGTTAGAGAGAAGAAGAAGAAGAAGAGCATGGGCGACATCTCTGTGGAGCAAGAACATGAAGCTGGTTAGATCAGAACATCACGCCCCAACAGACGGATGATGGACTCAAACACACTCAGGTGTGCAGGTGTTCAGGTGTTCACTGGTGTACAGGAGTATGTGGGGGAACTTAAAAACTACAATGCCTCAGACTCCCAGCAGGCTTTGCTGCAGGTCACAGTACATGTGGAAGAGGGGCGGGGCCTTACGGCTCATTCCCGTTGATCTCAGAGGTCAGATATCAGCAACGTCACTTGAAGGCCCCCTCAGGTCCAGGTCTACCTGTTTCAGGGTGAGCCCTGCTCTTAGCTTTCAGCCACAACCAGCTACTCGGCTGAGGGAACAGACGGCGTTAAACTCCCCGGCCTGCCTGTTCCTGAACACGTCCTGGCCTTCAGTCGTATGTACGGGCCGGCGATAAGTCAAGTTTCAGGTTAAATTCAATCCCAGCCCCCACGGTGACGAAAACTTGGATGATGGAGAATAAATGGTGACTGAGCCACAGGACGTGCTTCTTGTCCCATCAGTCATTATTTTGGTTTCACTCATATTTATATTAAATTCTTTGTCTCGAATGATTAAGATCACGGTGAGTGAATGTTAAGAGTTCGGATCATCATGTTCTGTGATCTCAGCATTTATCTATAATAATCCAGATTCTGATATTGTCATAATCTACGCCCTCGCTGTCAGTGACTCCTGCTGACTCCACTCTCTGCCCTCATCCAACATGGAGGATCTCCTGGAGCTGGATGATGGTCAGACCCCCTCAGGAAAGAGCTGTGGTCTATCTGAGGATCTGGTTCTGGTCTATGTTCCTGTTTATGAATAAAATTACAGACGAGGTACAAACTGAGTGTAAAGCTGAGACAGAGATGGCAGTGGCTTATAGATTCAGACTACAGACGAACACAAACATGGACCCCCCATGTTTAGGTGGGGGAGGGGTGGAGGTCAACAGCCACTTAACCCTGACCCCCAACACACACCATCTTCTGAACAGTGATCAGCCAATAAGAGACGAGCCTGCAGTGTGTGGGGGGGGGGTTCCAAAGGGGTCAGGTGAGTGTGGGGGTCTCTGAGGGGGTCCTTGGGTATGGGGGGTCAGCAGGGGGGGTTAAGCTGATCCTGCTTTTAGACTGAGGACATGCCCACATGAGTCTGCCCAGCACGTTTGACCCCTGAGGTCAGGTTTGTTTTAGAGTGAGGGTCCTCGGGGGCCTCAGCAATGCATCATATGAAAAATCATACCTGAGGATGAGCTCAGGTGTGTCAAATGTCCATCCAATGTTGGTAACGTCTAAAATGTGTCCAAAGCACAAAGACTGAATCTGTGAAAGATTTCCCTTCATCAGAGTACCAGGCAGTGAGCTCTGTATCAAACAGAAGTCTACACTGGTGCAGTTCCCCTCATGACCACTAGAGCCTGAGTCTAAAACTAAGGCAGTCGCATCCAGTCTCATGTTCAAATGTTCGTGTTTACAGAAGATATGAACATGTTTAAAGTAGATATAAACGTTTACAACAGATATAAATGTTTACAGCACAGATGAACATGTTTACAGAAGAGAAAAGCATGTTTACAGCAGAAATAAACATGTTTTTATCAGATACAAAAATGTCTACAGGAGATATAAAAATTGTTTATAGCAGACATAAACATGTTCAAAGCAGATATTAACATGTTTACAGCAGAATCAAACATGTTTACAGGAAAGATAAACATGTTTGCAGCCATTATAAGCATGTTTACAGCAGATATAAACATGATAACAGGCTGGTTCATAAGTGATTCTTGTCTCAATGGTTCTTGTCTTTAAGTCCTCACTCTGTGGGGGTAAATTCATTCATAACTTGTCTATTTTGGTCTGAAGAAGAGTTTCAGGTTCGATAAATTGGGGGGTTGAGTTAGCATGACTACCAGCTGTGTAGTCAAGTAAACTCTTAAGCCCCGCCTCCACTTGCCCTCTCTGTTAGGCTAAAGCTAGTTCAACATGGCGGCTGATGTGGGTAGCTTCCAAAGCCCCCTCAGACACCAGTCTGCTGACATCACCCAGACCATGTCCCACATGTTCTACGGTCTATGTTAGGTCCAAAGGTGTGGTGAGGACAGAAGCTGTTTTCTACAAAGACCACATTCACACAGACAGGAGGAGCAGGAGAAACATGCTGTTCTCAGCAGACAGACGGATGGAGAGGACAGACAGATGGACAGGTGGACAGTCAGAAACCAAGGCATTATCTTTACCTGCATGTTCTCTCGTTTAACTCAAGCTGCCTGGACTGGCAGTCTAACTGTGTGAACCTGCAGGAACATTTACAGCTGAGAGGATCCTGAACAAACAAGCGCTTCCTCCTCTCTGAGCAAGGCACACAGTGGCTGCAAGAGAAGCAGAGAGAGAGAGAGGGAGGGCGAGAGAGAGAAAGAGAGGGAGAGAAGAGAGAGAGAGAGAGGGCTAAGCTACAGAGCAGAAAGGCTGCACACTCACACTCATGCACCTACAGTCTGCTCGGTAAAGTCCGCCCCTCTGTCTGTCAGTGTTACCATCAGACCATCTCAGCCCACCAAGACCTCAGAGTGAAGGACCTCAGGCTGGCTGCACATTCGGCCATCTTTAATGAGTTTGGGCCTCATGTGTGCCCAACAGTCAGGGGTGGTGACCTGATCTAGAGCTCATCTCAGACCATTACCTGTCCATAGGCTGAGTTTGACCGTCCCTGATGTCCTATCATAAATGTCAACACGTTTGTGATTCTGATCGGCCTGCTATTCACAAAACCCTCACCAGCCAATGAGAGCCAGCAGACCTGGGATCTGGTTTCTGTTACGTGAGCACGATAATGGGGCCTGAAACTGGAGCAGCTGATCGACCGGAGAGTGTGATCTATAAATAAAACCTGACGGTAAACCGTGCACACCTGTCAGAGACTCTGTCCCATGCCTCTGTCTGATGTTCAAAAACCTCCAAGTTAAACAGACTGAGCAGCCCTGATCCACCTCTGCTCTCTCTCAGTGCTTGAGTCTGCTCACATACATGCTGAAGATGGTTCCCAAAGTGGAAATCCGGGTATTTTTGTCGTACTGCAGATTCACAAAAGTTCACACACCACAGACCACAGCTTGGTCCAGTCAGGACGTCCTGAGTACAGAACAGGTGTGTGCGGTGTCTCCATGGCTCCCACACACAGCAGGCCTGAGGTCTGAGCCGGCCTCACCCTGAGATGGAGTGAGGACCGCAGGCACTGTAACCGAGTGTTTCCTCTATCATCTGAGGGGCCAATGCAGACTCAACACTCCTCAGTATCTGACTGTGGAGTCTAACTGCAGCGCCTGAACCAGGACCCAGATAAACCCTGCAACAGAGAGTCAGACTTTATCTTCATGGAGCAGCAGACGGACCTGCTCATGACCTGCTGATGACCTCCATGACCCCAGTAATCCTCACATCTGGCTCTGATTTGGACCTTCATGGAGTCCTTCATGTCTGATATGTATTTTTGATTTAAAGTTAAGCTCAGGCTCTGATGGATGAGCAGCAGTTTTTTAACAGCTTACTCTAATCATAGGCTGTTGCATGCTTGAAAATATAATTACTAAAAACGTTACGTTTTCATGATGATAGGCTTTGTCAGGTTTTGCACAAGCACATGTTTAGGCTTTTGTTTGTGTCTTAAATGAGATTAAATATTGATGCTTTTCAGTGTCTATGTAGACAGGCCTCCCTACGTTTGAACTTCATAATCAACACTTTATGACAAAATTACAGCATTTAAACTATAACAGGGAAAGACTGGTTAGTTTTGGAACATATTTTGACAACAAAAAGGCAAAACTTAATTCATGAAGTTTTTGTGTCACTTGGATGTTTTCTTTTGTTGAGAGGGAAAAGTTGATTAAAATTGTAACTTGAGTTTCGTGGAAAAGAATCTGGATTTTATTTTTAGGTCATATCGCCCAGCCCGAGGTACAATAATACTGATTTACGTGTCGATGCAGATTCTATAAAATCCCCTGATGCTGTGACAGCGGCTGTAAAACACACCTGGGTGATTTCACCTACGCTGCTGCAGTAAGGCCAAACTACCACACGTCCCACCTCTAAATGACTCCTAAGATCTGTGAAGACCTGACAGGGTTTTTGTTTGGCCAATAAAAAACTAAGACTGTCCTGAATACTGTCAAATAAAAGTTAAGAATTACGTGCACTGCCGCACGTATCATACCCTCAGGTTTCTGGAAATGCCCGCCCTAGTTCCTGTCCAGCTCTGGACTCTTCCTCCTCACTGTCCAGCTGATGCGGACTCTGGAGTGCACGTGTGTGATAGAGGGAGACGCTGTATTGGTCCTGACTTTAGGCGTGTGTGTGACAGACGTTTTATTGGTCCTAAGTCGGCAGATAAGATCAGCTGGAAGACAGAGCACTTCCTCTTTGTACCTCCTGGCCCCGCCCCCTGCAGACCGACCTACGTGCACACACGCACTCGCCCACAGCCCGGTGTGACTCAGCTTGCTGCAGCCTGTGAGGTTCTGCACGCGCTCAGTCCGCTAATGCAATTAAACACCCTGACCTGCTGCTGACACATCGAACACTCACACACATATCACACGTATGAGGGATGGGGGGGCGCCTCAGCTACCCCCACAACACCCCCCTGAACAGACCTGAACCCGTAACAGCTCTGGTTCAGTACGAAACCGTTCACATTCAAATCCTAAACTTATGGCATTGATCCTAAAGCAACAGCTCAGTGTTTTTGGAGAGGAATCATTACATCAGCCGGAGCAAGGTGGTGACCTCTGACCCTGTGTGAAGTTTGGCTGCACACTGCTGCAGAGGGGGGAGAAGAGCTCCTCTAGGGTTACTGAGTCTGAGGGGAAACCAGAGGCCCGGGGCTGCATTAAGGACAGTAAAGTAAGAAGCTCATAAGGGCCCTAAAATAACAAAAATGAGTTTAGCATTATTCATAAACTAAAAACCAATGAGTGAAGACTTTGGTCACACGTCTGCCTTTTGTTTTCACTGCAGAAGAGCATCGTTCAGGTCACCTTCACCAGGCTGAAGGGTTTTAAAAAACTGCTGGGCGGTCAAAACGAAGGTCCACACATTATTGTTTAATTAACCCCATGGCCACTCTGATCAGGTGAAGGCCCCTATCATTAGAGTGTGCTCTTCATTCTTAAAACTACATATCCCATAATCCACTGTATTCCTCATTTCCATCATAGCACAGTGAACATCTCCTGAACAGCCTCACAGGTCAGGGGTTAAGCTCATCTATGTCAGAGTGATAAACACAAAAACAGAACACGTACTTACTATTCTTTCTTTAGCAGGACGTCCGACTTTAGCCTGAAACAGAGAGAGAGAGGCAGGTTAGAGTGAGGAGTCATTTTAACCCCATGTACCGGGTCAGCTGCTTCCACAAAACACTTTAACAACCATCAATCAGGACTCACTGTCCCGACTGTAATGGAAGTACGAGCTCAAACATCAGAGGCTAGCAGCACTTTTAACAGCTTTTCTCCCTCTTCTGTCTAACTCTGACCTGCTCATGACACAAATCTGCTATACAGGTGTCCCCGACCTCTGACCTTAAAGGTGGTCGCCGTCAGGATTCTCACCTGGTGTCCAAATGACCAAAAACACTTAAACACGGACGTGGACTCACCTGCATTCACACTGCTGATGCTCCGTGAAGCTGAGCTGGACCGTGTGCTGCGTCACCATCGGCCTGAACCGCATCACCTGAGCATAAACAACAAACATCAGCATCGCATGACAACAAACACATAAACAACAAAAAAAAACACATAAACAACAACAAAACACTGTCCAAACTGAGAAACTCTTCTGTCCTCAGGCCATCAGACTGTACAGGAAGACTGAAGATGGGAAGGAGCAGTAGCCTGAAGGCATATTTCTATTTTTATTTATTTCTATTTCTGTTTGGATCTATTTCTCTTTTTATATATATCTTCTTATCTGCTATAAATGGTGCTACTGGAATCTTAATTTCCCTGAGGGAGTCTCAAACAGGGATGTATAAAAATCTTATCTAACCAATACTAATCTAATCTAATCTAATCTAATCTAAACCAGCTGAGTTCAGCAGAAACCACAGACAGAAAAGCACTTAACGTTTTGGGAGTTAAAGAGATCACCGTTCTGGCCACACAGATTAGAAGAGGGTTCCTGTCAGTCCTGATACTTCATTTAAAGTTCTTCACGAGACGTTTGGAGGAGTGAGGAGCTGCTGAGGAGCAGACCCTCCTCTTTTATCGGTATGATGTTATGGCTCAATGGAGAGCCCTGTGTCTCCTTCTCCTCAGCGTTAGCGTGGACTAAACTCAGTCCCTCCCATCAAGCTGCTGTGGATCTCCACGAGCTTCATATTTTCATTATTTATGTGAACATCACCCAGAGACATGAAAACCAATCAGGAGATCATGGTGGACCACTGAGAGCAGTCCAGGATTTTGGTCGTTTTTGACGGTGTTGGTGAGCGAGTGTGAGTCTGTGTGTTTTATCACGTTGTTTGAGGCTTCAGTATTTATCTCTATAACGTCTAACAAGCATCAGGATTGACTGATTTTCCTGTGAGCATATCAAAGATGATCATTCTGGAGCTGGGACAGACGTTCATTTCTCTAATGAATAAATCAGTCTGATCACTCCCTAATGTACCGGACGCTCCCACGTCCCGCCCTGAGTGATCGTCAAAGGGTGGAGTCTGTTTAGGGCGGATTACGTCATGACCTTCATAAGAACAAAGCCTGAATGACGTGAAGCTGATTATCGGGCGTGTTCATCAGCTGACCTGCAGTGTGATGTTACTCGTTCCCGTGGCGACGCACTCCATGGCCTCGTCGTTGCAGCAGCCCCCGCAGCGTTTGAGGACGACGCAGGACGGGACGTACGTGTGCTCTGTGTCCTCGGGGTACTCGGTGAAGATGTCCACCAGCTGCTCTCGGGGCTGACACATGCTCTTACTGATGACCTCGGTGAGAGGGACGACTGCGAGACACAGAGAGGACAGATTTAAGTTATAATCAATCATAAAGTAATAAGTAATCAATGATAAAAACAAATGATCAGCATCGACAAATAAACTAAGATATAAGTAAGAGGTGATGCATAGATGGTAAAATGTTCATAAATAATAAAAATAAATGATAAAGATAAACAAATGAAGAGGAGATAAACAGACTTTAAATAATAATAAGTTATATATTTATATGTATTAATTTGTAAAACTCTTATTATAAAACATCTGATCCTCTATAACCTGTCCTGTGCTCCTCCTGCTAAGCAGTAAGTCCTCTCTCTGTGATCAGACATCATTACTCCATCTCAGAGTCTATTAGTCCTTTTCCCAGGGACCCCCTGCCGACCTCTGACCCCACTCTGTGACCTCAGCAATGCGGCGCCAGGCATCATCTCTGGCCTTTGACCCCCGAGCAGCCCACCCTGAATCCTGCTGCTGTTAGCTGTTAGCATATTAGCTTTAGATGACAGAGGAGGATTGTTTACTGGATCACATCAAATCGTCCTGCAGGGGGCACCGTTTCTTACAGCTGAGATCAAACCTTCGGTTAAAAAGTGTTTTAATCGGGTTGGTTTTAACCCAGACCCGCAGAGATACTCACACATATTTGTTTGTTTGTTCGTTTGTTAGAAGGAACACCAGGCCCTTTCCACACTGACCTGGATTAATATTTTTGATTCGTCATTCAGTCAAAATTTCATTACTTTGACTTGTTTCTGCAGAGGTGCAAGGTCTGCAGGAGAAACACTTTTCACTGCATTAAATAAAAACAGAATAATGTCAAAAAGGCTCCAGATTCAAATGTGAATATCCTCAAAAACAAACAACAAATGTTGAAGGGTCTTTTTTTTAGATGAAGATTAAAGGTTGTAAATTGTATTTCAGATTCATTTTATATATTTCGTCTTTTTTAAAATCATCTCAAACCTTGTATTTCACCTTCTATTGTCTTTTAAGATTTTTGTCATTTTAACTTCAGGGCTGTTGAACAACAGGCACCATTTTCATACACAGATATTTCACACATAAATCTTTTTTAAGCTTAAACATCAGGGATGTCATGTTTCCTCCTCCACAGGTTAGGGCTGTACCACATGAGAGGAGTTAAAGTGGTGGTTAATAGTCCGACTGATGAGGTCTGATCTGTTTTCTAACCTCCGAGTCTGACGGCAGCTCCTCTCTGAAGTCGGTAATAAAACGGTGGTTGATGGAGCGGCCCTAGCACTGACACCGTCCGAGATTAGCTAAGGCCGTCTCAGACTCTTGTTTTTAAAGCTCTTTGTTGTTTATGGTGTCTCAAAGTCCTCATGGTGACCTTCAGACCGTCTGAACTTTATCTGCTGAGTACACTGACAGCAGGGCTGGGCAGAGCCTCTGCTCTCTGAAGTACGCTCGTTTATCTGTAGGTTTATGTATTTCTTCATTGATCAGATCATTTCACATCATTGTTATCGATGATGAGACCTGAGAAGATCCTCGTGCTGAGTGGCTACAGTCAGGTCCTCTAACTGAGACCTTCAGGGCACACGGGGAAAGTCAGGATATTTATTTTGTTGAAGAAACATTTGAACACTCAGCCTCTGATGTCTGTCTGATACTAAAGCAACAGAAGACTGAACCCTGGTTCGATCAGATCATGAATCACATCAGCTGATCTATGTCCATGTTTTTATGTCATTAAGTCAGAAGGTTAGCGAGGTCAGCGAGTGAAGAGGATTTGTCATGAACCTGAGCTCCAAACGTAAAGATCTGATGTGTTAAAGAGAGGGGACGCTGCTCCTGAAACATCAAGACGGGGTTCATTTGTTTTTAATGTTGATCAACGAAGCATCAAACCGCCCAGAGCTCAGTGTGAAGGACTTCCTCTGACATCGTGGTACCAACTAGGCATCAGTGTCATTGATTTTCACTGTAACCATATTCAAGTTTTTATGTCTGGCTACCTCTTCACTAAATTAATCAGTACATACACTTGTTTTTTAAATTTATGTTTATATTCATATTTAGCTGATCAGCAGTCGGCTGAGAGAGGAGAAATGATGTCTGCTCAGTCCTGTCTGGCCCTAACAGCAGCATACAGACACATTAATGAAACGTGTTCCTGACTGATCCAGCAGGGGGCGCTGTGGGCGCCTGCTGCCTACAGAGGAACAGAGGAAGGTTCAGACTCACCCTCATTCTTACCTTTGTTAATGCTGGCAGTCTGAAACACAAGCAGAGACACACAGGGTCAGTGTGAGAGAGGGAGGGCAGGTCAGAGGTCAAGTGATGGCACAACAACACTTTATAACACATAATGTACCACTCACAACAACACAATAAACACAACAACACAATACAACCACAGTAACAAACAACAACAAGGTACAGCACACAATAACACACAACATACAACACAAAATGACACACAACAACACAATACAACACACAGTAACAAACAACAACACAATAAAGCACACAATAACACAACACAATTTAACACACAATAACAACAAATTATAACACACACCCCTTAACACACACTATAACACAATAACACAGCATAACACACACAATAACAGACACAATAACACAAAATAACACACATTAATACACAGTGACTCAATAATTGTGGATTACTGCAGTAAGAAAGCAATAATCCACAATAACCAAAAACAAACAAAAACATAACAACGTGATATGATGTCTGCGGGCTGTCGGTCCTCCTGTTGTGTAAACTCTCTGCCTGAACTGGTCTAAGTCCTAGGAGGGGCCTTGGGCCTCATGGAGGGTCCCAGAGTGTAAAGAGGAGGGACGCAAAATAAAAGGAAGAGCAGAATTTAAGGATGTCTGAGAGTTTAACATGAACTATAAAAGAAACTGTTTTTATTCTTTTAGTGTTTAAGTATGAGATCCATCAACCGATCAACCCATTAACTACTCGATCCATCAACCAATTAATCCACCAAACAACAATCATCCCGTCTCCTGGATGTTTTACAGGTGAACCAGGACACCAGATAACACGGTAACTGATAACACCATGACACCTGCAGCAGCGTCC